>JALIRY010000002.1:600000-1015503 GCA_026401215.1 Trichoderma erinaceum
AATTATTCTCCGGCATCGTATCAAGTCCGAATAGGTCCAGTTGCTTCAGGCCCAGTTGCTTCAGGCCCAGGTGCCGTATAGCAAGTATCGCGCACTCGTTTGCCGCTGGTGAACATCTATATTAATATCATGGACGGGAAGCCAAATTGGTCTCATGGGTCCTAGCTCAGATCATATCGACCCCATCCATAACCCCCGTATATGAATAAGTACGTGTTAATCACTTCTAGCCATAAAGATGGCGAGATCATCCATTGTCTTCATACACCAATATCCAGAAAGTAGTGAAACTCGAATATGACTTGACCCGACGTGCACTTGAGGGAATTATACACCAGTTGCCCATCTCAAGTTCATAATTATGCTACTGCAGGCATTCATCAATTCCATCAATATTGAATGGAAGACGACGTTACTCTAGATGAAACATTCCGGAAAGTCGCTTAATAGAGCAAAAGGGTTCGACGAACGCAAATATCGGGGTGCCAGACGCAGAACAAGGCAGCCATCTGTTTGAACGTCATTTCTTTTCCGTTGACAGAGGCGGCTATCGCCACGGGTAGCTGCATTGGCGGCATATTTTGGTCAAATATCCTTCCAGTCGGCTACAACCTTGATGAAGTACGGGAAAGAACAAGAGGGTTAGAGGTTATGTCCCATGTATCCGTTGACGTTGTTTCTTCCAGAGTGTGGCAGCATACCTTCGAGGTAGCCACGTGTTTAAAAACGCGGCATCATATGGCTCTGTTTAGAAGTTTAATTGAAAACGCTAATCTTCCATCCGGTAAGCGGATGAGAGGAGGCTTTCATCACAGACAATATTTGATCATGCATTGATAGGCGAATAGCTCAGTCGTCTAGCTCAGCCATAACGTATCGATGTACATTGCTCTTCCATAACAAGCTCAGCTCAACAAACACAAGAGAAACATGTTCCATGACACCAGTTTAGTATGGAGGTAGGAGCATATGCGTACAGACTCGGGGAAATTCTCCGATGCTGCACAAGTTCAGTCATCTTTGAAGTTGTGGCAGAGAGCTTGAGCAGAGAGAAGGGGGAAGCTGCCGACTCAATCGCTCTTTTTGGAGTAATTATCATTGACAAAAGCCAGTATCTGTGCTTCTTAGTTGCTTGGGATTCTTCTTTTAGTTGCAGTTCGCGTCAGATCACCAAGCTGCAGGCTAAGTTTGTTACAAGAAGTCTAGGAATCGAGCAGATGTAACAGTTTGTTTAAAGAGAAAAATAATGTAATGCTTCAGTTTTGATCGGAATAAGCATATTCAATGGTTATCGAGTCAAGTCGGGTATACCTATCACACCTGTCAACGTCAGTTACTCTGTCACTGAGCAGATTGATTGTCACGGCCCGATAGCTCGGCATTGGCAAGCTATCGGTAGTTGCCCATACTGAGTATTTGCCCATTTGTCATCACGAGATGCAACGTGAGAGACGGAAAGCCTATGTAATTACCATACCTCGGTAAATAAAAGTCCCAGTGAGGTAGCGATGCTGTGACAAACGAGCGAGTGCTAAGACGGCATAGCTGTCATCATTTCAGATTACCATATTTGAACAGGGCGAAGCCTTCTGCAGACAAATTTCCCCTTCTTCCACAAATATTCATTCATCATACCATTCTCTTGATCTTTCAAAAGAGGGTAAGCAGAAATATTCGCATTGAGCGCCTACAATATGTCAGACAAACGTGGAAAGGGGGCACGTAGAAAATGCTCACAGGAGAATGTAACCAGCATGGCGCAATTAGCGCTTCTACTCCCTCAGAGCGGCTTCCGGTGGAAAGTTTCAAATCATAGTACAGTATCCAGGTAACACACGGGACATTGAACGCAATTTTTGTCCGCAGAGAAATGAGGGAGCGGCGGGTGTTTGCATCTGTTAAAATGTAAACGCCCCGTGCTCCGCATTGCACCGCCTCTGCATCTCGACCGCGAGGCCCCAATTTCAATTTTGTAGGTTATTTCAATAAATATTATGTATTTGGAGGATAAGACCCGTTTGCAGCTGCGGTTTGAGGCCATGCAGTTTACCGAGAAGTGAGTCCACTCCAAGAGGCTGTCAGAAATGAAGTCTTGTCATACCAAATATTAGTCAAAGCGTAGTTTTTTTCTTATCTTCAAGTTATATCTCTACTAGAAGAGAAAAATGACTATAATTAGTTCACTTTAAGGAATAGCATTGCTCTACGAAGACGGATATTCATGTTTGCTGGAGCCAACCGACAAGATCTAGGGTAAGAATAGTGTACCTTCCATCTCGAACTTCTGGGAGCATTATGGAAGCCTTTGATGTATGCTTGTTGCTGAAATTAGGTTACAACGACTGAATCATGCCGTTCACTGTGATGTCAAGTTGAGCATCTGATGTAGTCGCTTGAATGTCCTTTTCAAAGAAGAAATCCTGGCTGGGGCGTTTGTGAGAGATCAAGCAAGCTCAGGCCTATGAGCTGGTAGTGGGCGACAAAGTGAATAAGAATAAATAACTGAAGGATGTCTTGACCAATTCCTGGTAGACTTTTGTAATTGTTTGAGATGCTTGTCATGCCTCTTTCTTGCGGGTCAAGCATTTGGAACCCGCATGGCACCAAAATGTAGAAACGAGTACAGAGCACTCGTAGAATGGGATCGCCTATGTCTATTCCTGGTACAGTACTTCGGATGGTTACCGGTCAGGTACCCGCTCGTCTCTGGATCGCTTAGCGGTACCTCCCCGCCATCTCACTCTGGGCTCACTGTCTGGTACCCTGATTGGCCGACCGCCTCACTTCTGCCTCAGGCATGAATAACGCGTCCCACTATCCATGCTCGCTAGTACGGATTGGGACTTTTGCGACAACCACAGCAAGGTCGCGTCAAACAAAGGATCGCTATTTGTTTACGCGGGGGCTTTCAACAACAAGAAAAAATATCACCGCCTCGACCAGCTTCTTTCTTTCTTTCTTTCTGCTTCTACTGGCCAGCCGATGTGACAAAGGCCAATCTCTCTTTCAGCGCGGGCCACTGTCGCTCCTTTCATCTCTTCTTTCGTCTCCCCTTTGCAGCATCGCCCTCGAGCGCTTCGGACAATTTGGCCAATCCATCCCTCGTTGCTGCGTGTCTCAGGCCTATTTGGAGCACCCCTGCCCAGCACTTTATCAACCGCCTTTTTCGAGCGATCGATATCATCTACGACTCACCACAAGTCAAAAAGCTCTCGGCCAGGAGAGAACGATACGATGGATTCCGACGATGACTCTGTCTTCCAAATTGAAGATGACTCCGACGGATATGTCCCCAAGCCCGTAAGTTACTCTTGATCATATCGCATGGTTCCGACATCGAAGCGCCCGTGCGCCCGTGATGCGCTGCCTTTGTGTGAAGCAACTTTGTATTCTCCTGTCAAAGGAGATTCAACTGCCGGCGCATCTCGCTGCCAGGCAGCAATTCACTTGTCTTTCCCCTTATATTTCGATTGCGACAACCCGGCTACGCTCGTATCCTATGCGCCGACTCAACACCCTATGGAAATTCATCTTTACACATTTCTACTGGCGCTCAACCTACGGCAGCTGACATATTCCCTGTAGAAGGCCAAGGCTGCAGCCACAAAGCCGGCCGTCAAGAAGATGGTGCAGACAACCCTAAAAACGAAAGCGCCGCCGAAAAAAAGGCCGATCATTGACCTTGAGAGCGATGAAGACGACGAGGATGTGGAAGCGTCGTCCGGCTTTTCAAACACTCCACCTACTGCTAAGAAGCAGAAGACGGCGCCACCGCCCAAGAAGTCGGGCACCAAGCCTTTGGTAGAGGTTGAAAATGATAGCATGGCAATTGACGACGACCCCAAACCTGCCGCCAAGAAGAAGACGGCGACTGAGACCTACCAAAAGCTGACACAGCTCGAACACATCATCAAACGTCCCGATACATATATTGGCTCTGTGGAAAAGACAGACCAGCAGATGTGGGTCTACAACAAAGAATCAAAGCAGATGGAATACCGCAACATCACCTACGTCCCCGGTTTTTACAAGATCTTTGATGAAATTCTGGTCAACGCTGCCGACAACAAACAGCGTGACAGCTCCATGAGCATGATGAAAGTCAACATTGATCGAGCCACGGGCGAGATTAGCGTTGAGAATAACGGCAAGGGTATTCCCATTGTCATGCATGAGAAAGAGAAAGTGTACATTCCTGAGCTGATATTTGGTCATCTGTTGGCTGGATCCAACTTCGACGATAACGAGAAGAAGACGGTTGGTGGACGAAACGGTTACGGTGCAAAGCTGTGCAACGTTTTCAGCACTGAATTCACATTAGAGTGCCAGGACAGCGAGCATGCCAAACGATACAAGCAGACGTGGACAGACAACATGCAGACTATGCAAAAAGCCAAGATCACTTCCAGCAAAACCTCTGATTTTGTTCGGGTCACGTTCAAGCCTGATTACGCTCGATTTGGAATGGAAGAAGGCATTTCAGATGACCTTGAAGCTCTGCTCTACCGAAGAGTCTACGACATGGCCGGCACAATGCGAGGGGTCAAGGTCCAGCTCAATGGCGAGCTTATCAAGATCAACAACTTCAAAGCATACTGCGACCTCTACGCGAAGTCTATTGCTGGCGAGAGGGGCCAGGAAGAAGGTGGTAATCCGACTTGTACCGTTGAAATCGACAAAGACAAGAGTCATCCCCGGTGGGAGGTCGGCTTCACTGTATCAGATGGTACATTCCAGCAGGTTTCATTCGTAAATTCGATTGCAACAACTTCTGGAGGTACCCATGTCAACTACATAGCCGACCAAATTACAGCATCTCTCCTCAAGGCCGTGACCAAATTGAGAAAGGGGCACGGCTTGAAGCCGGCGCATCTCCGAAACCACATCTTCATCTTTGTCAACTGTTTGGTTGATAACCCTGCATTTACTTCGCAGACCAAGGAGCAGATGACTACCAAGACTTCTCAATTCGGTAGCAAGTGTGTTCTGGGAGAAGACTTCTTGAAGAAGGTCGCCAAGTCCGACGCAATCAACAACATCATGGCCTTTGCCGAGAAGAAGGCAGACAAGATGATGGCCAAGAGCGATGGAAACAAGCGCTCTCGAGTGAGCAATGCTAAACTTGTGGAAGCCAACTTGGCGGGAACCAGGCGTGGCCACGAGTGCACGCTAATCTTGACTGAAGGTGACTCTGCCAAAGGTCTGGCTGTTTCTGGACGAGCCATTCTTGATCCCGACCGTATCGGCGTTTTCCCACTTCGTGGTAAATTGCTCAACGTTCGAGATGCTTCCATTGACCAAATCACCAAAAACCAAGAGATTCAGAACATCAAGCAGTTCCTGGGTCTGAAACACAAGCAGACGTACACTGATACGAAAAACTTGCGTTATGGTCACCTCATGATCATGGCTGATCAGGATCACGACGGTAGTCATATCAAGGGTCTTCTTATCAACTTCCTCCAGGTGCAGTTCCCCTCACTGCTCCAGATTCCAGACTTTTTCCGAGAATTCATCACACCCATCGTCAAAGTCTGGCAAGGTCCCAATCCCAAGAAGCCCCAAAGGTTGAAGTCATTTTTTACGCAGCCGCAATATGAGGAATGGAAACAAGAACGCGGTGGCGAAGTTAGCAGATGGCATTACAAATACTTGAAGGGTCTGGGTACCTCTACCAATGAAGATGCCCAAGTGTACTTCACGAATCTGGACGAACACTTGAAAGAATTCAGTGTTATGAAGCCAGAGGAAGCGGAACTATTTGACCTGGCCTTTTCCAAGAAGAAAGCTGATGCCAGAAAGGAGTGGCTAGGCGGCTTTGTCCCTGGTACATACCTGGACCATTCTTCGAAGCTTATCACCTACAGTGACTTTGTGAACAAGGAGCTCATTCTGTTCAGTATGGCGGATAACATAAGATCCATCCCGTCAATGATTGATGGGTTGAAGCCTGGTCAACGAAAGGTGCTGTACGCCTGTTTCAAGAGAAACGTGGTCAAGGATGAAAAAGTTGTGGAGCTGGCTGGTTACGTCTCTGGACTGACTGCCTATCACCACGGCGACGTCTCACTGCAGCAGACGATTGTTGGATTGGCTCAAGACTTTGTGGGCTCAAACAACATCAACGTCCTCGAACCCAGTGGTAACTTTGGTTCTCGACTTGCTGGCGGTTCAGACTCTGCTAGTCCTCGTTATATCTTTACGCGACTCTCTCCGTTTGCTCGGGCAATCTTTTCCTCTCTCGATGAGCCAAGTCTTAACCACCAATTTGAGGATGGAAAACAGATTGAGCCCGAAGTGTTTGCTCCAATCCTGCCCATGGTGCTCGTCAATGGTGCCGACGGTATTGGCACAGGTTGGAGCACCTCCATCCCCAACTATCATCCGTTAGAAATCGTGAAGAATCTGAAACGACGAATGGGCCGTCTTGAGGAAGATGACATCGAAGAGAAGCCGTTTGAGACAATGACCCCCTGGTTTAGGGGCTGGAAAGGTGCGCCAGAGGCTGCCGGCCCTGATCGGTACAAGTTCAACGGTATTGCCTACCAAGATGAAAAGAATCCGAACGAGGTGGTCATCACTGAGCTTCCAATTCGCGTATGGACTGATGATTTCAAGGCTCGTCTTGAAAAGATTATCAGCGGCGTCGATGGCCCTACCTGGATCAAGGACTACAAAGAGTTCAACGACCACAAGACTGTGCACTTTGAGATCCAAGTGGATGAGAAGCACATGGCTAAAGTTTTGGAAGAAGGCCTGCTTGAACGATTCAAGCTCACTAAACAAGTTGCAACTTCAAACTTGGTCGCTTTCAATACCCGCGGCCAGATTCGGAAATACGAGAAGGTGGAAGATATTCTGGAAGAGTACTATGTCTATCGACTCGAAATGTATCAGAAACGAAAGGTATGATATCACTCAGACTCGCAGCTGATTTACGGTTGACTAACAGTACCGTACCTTAGGACCACTGGCTTGGTGTTTATGATGCCGATCACCGGAAACTGAAGAACCAAGCACGCTTTATCCAAGAGATTATCGACGGCGACTTGATCGTTGGCAAGAAGAAGAAGACAATCCTTGTTAAAGAGCTGCGTGACCGCAAATACGAGGCATTCCCTCCTGTCAAAAACAACACGAAGAAATCGACTGAAGAGGAAGAAGAAGAGGAAGAAGATGGCGAGGAAAGCGCTCGTGATTACGACTATCTTCTTTCGGTAAGTTTGATCTTTCATCAATCCAAATAATTATTGTGTAGCAATAGTAATCTCTAACTGTATTGTTTCCAGATGCCAATTTGGTCGTTGACTGCAGAACGTCTTGAGAAACTTAAGGAAGCAATCCGGAAGAAGAAGGCTGAATATGATGACCTCAATGCCAAGAGCGATAAAGATCTTTGGTGTGAAGATCTAGCTGCTTTTGAGGCTGAGTGGGAGAGACATCTGGCTCTCAGTGCAGAAATCCAGACCAATATTCGCCGCATGGGCCGCCGAGTATCCAAGAAGATAGGAGCTGGTGGCGGTGGCCGCGGCAAGAAGGCCAAGGGAGAAGATGATGATTATGAGCCAGAAAAGAAGGGTCGAAAGAAGGCAGCTCCCAGGGTAGAGACGAAGACGGCACAAAGATTTGCGGAGATGTTCAGTGCTAAGCCCAAGGTCAAGAAAGAGGAGCATCCGGAGGCAGTTGAGCTCTCTGATAACTTTTCTGATGACGATTTTGCTGCCCTTAGCAGAAGTAAACCAGCGGCACCCAAACCAGCGGCACCCAAACCAGCTGCGGCCAAGCCAGTTGCAGCCAAGCCAGTTGCGACCAAACCAGCTGCGGCTAAACCATCACAGTCGCGATCAGCTTCCGAGGCGCGATCAATTTCAGTGCCACGATCTATTTCACAAGCGCCATCGATTTCGCAGTCTGAAGAGCCAGAGGTGGTGCCGGTCCCTGTCCGCAACAAGCGAGCAGCAGCCTCCAAAGCCAGGACCTTGTTCGATGCGTCCTCGGATAGTGATGAGGACGACGATAAGATGCTTGGCGATGTCGGAGCGCTGGTCAAGGGCATTGGCAGCAAGCCGTCTGGAGAATCCAGCGCGCGAGTTAGTCTGCATGCAATGAGCCGGCCTGACTCGAGCCACGGCAATACAGGTTCCGGGGCAGTCTCAAAGCCAAAAATAAAGTCGGCCAAGTTATTTGACTTTGACACCGATGATGAGACCAACTACGAATTGTTGGCCAAGCCATCGCCGCTAAAGGCTGGGAGCCAAGGACCGGGGGATGACGACGAGGACGACTTGGCCGCTCCCAAATCGAAGCCCGCAGTTAAAGCGTCAGCAGCGGACGCCAAGAAACGTGGCCGGCCAGCAGGGGCAAAGAATAAGGAAGATGGCAAAGCAGTCAGCAAGCACAAGGTAACACTCAAGGCTGCAACCACAACCTCGACTCTTTCTCCAGCCGCAAAACGATATGCTGCCAAGAAGAAGGCGCTGAATGATTCAGACGATGACATGGAAGATTCATTTGCCGATGAGTCAATCGCTCCGAGGCCAGCAGCACGGGCAAGACCTGGACGGGCTGCGGCTGCAAACAGAAAGGTCATCATCGACGATGAAGATTCATCCATGAGCGTTGACGAGCAGGACGAGGAGGAGGAAGAGGAAGACGAGAGTGACGACCCATTTATGGTAGAGGATGACGAAGATTGAAGCAATGGCTGATTGCCCCGTGTCGTTGAAGGTTTATGATATCTTTTTGGAGATTGGATTTTCTGGTGCATAGGTTTATTAGATTTGTTAGTTGGTAGACAGGTTGGTCCTGCATGACTGTGGTGGTACATGATGGTCTGCTAGTATATTGGCTCTTTAGCTCGATAAAACATTGCTATGTGTTTGGTCTATTGTATATAAAAGTGTTAGTCAACGTACCAGTGACGAGCCTGCGAGGGCATGTGCTGTGTAAAATGAAGTTTGTCATTGTAACAACATATCGAGGTAGCTCGGTTGTTGATTGTTCATCATCTGTTATCGATATCTAAGCACTCTGTTCTTTGGAGGGGCAAAACAACAAACGGCCCCTCCACTCTAGCTCTTTTTCTCAACCTACTCTCCTCGTCATACTAATGCAACAAGAGCCTCCCAGCAAATACCACAATATCAAACCTCCTATAGGAATTGAAAGATAGCAAGACAAACAAACAAACAATATCGCTATACACACTCGCACTCCCCCTTCACCCCCAACTCTCACTCACCATGGCCTCGTCCGACGAGCCCCAATCCCTCAGAGCCATCTTCGAAGCCGCCGAGTCAAAACGAGAAGCCGTCAACGACGCCCCCATCGCCACCTCTCCTCAATACGCACAAGACCTCTCCGCAGCGCTCAAGCTCTACGCCCAAGCCGTCGATCAAATATCTGCCGTGTCGCTCTTCTCCACCAACGAAGGGATCGAAGACGTCGCGACCACGGCGCTGCCGTATCTGCTCGTGGACTTTTACATTGCCGAGCTGGTGCAGCGGACGCCGCATCTGGCACCGAAGCAGCGGCTGCAGGTCCTGGGGCAGTCGAGAGCTGCGTATGAGAGGTTCCTCAGCCTGGTGGATGGATATGGGCTTGTGAGAGGGTCGTATGGGAAGCTGCTTGAGCGGTACCGCGATGATGAGGATGCCTTTGCGGTTGTTGCTGGCTCGGACATGGCTGCGAAGAGGGAGGGCAAGATTGCAAACTTCAAGGCTGAGAAGGCGCTGAAAGAGAAGCTTCAGGTGCTGAAGCGCAATCCGCGATACTTGGAGCACGGCGATGAGGAGCTCGTGCGCGAAGTACACCTCACGAACATAGAGTTTGCCATTCACAACACATTCCAGGCTCTTGATTCGCTGAATCGAGAACTACCGCTGCTGCGATCCGCTCCTTCACCAACCGCCGCGCCGCAATCTTCCGCGGACGATCCTACCGACACGTCCTTCCGCCTCGACCAGCCTCTCAGTCGAATGCGCCCCGGCGGCGGCGGCCCCATCCTCGGACCCAAAGGCGAGCCCTTGCAGCCCTTTACAATTGTCGGTTCGCGGGCCGATCTCGCACGAGGAGTCTTTCGCCCGGGGCATAACCTGCCTACGATGTCTATAGACGAGTACCTCGAGGAGGAGCGTAAACGAGGCGGCATCATTGAGGGCGGCGGGACGGAGCCTCCGAAGCGACAGGTGGATGAGGATGACATGGAGGCGGTGGATATGGAGACGTATAAGGCGAGGCAGTGGGATGACTTCAAGGATGACAATAGGAAAGGGTCGGGAAATACGCTTAACATGGGGTGAACAAGCAGTAGCCCAAGACGGACGGTTATATATACGCATAGTTTCCTTTCTTTATGGAGTGTTGAGCGGATTTGATGAAGGACATTTGTGCATTTTGTTAATGGATTATAAATCAAAATTTAGACATTGGATATCTTGTTTAGCGTTGATTATAGAATAAAGAACACGATTAAAAAAAACGTTTCTTAAGGGGTTTGCCTGCGAGACGGTTTATAAATAATTCGTTCTGTTGAATATAACCTAAATTGTTTGTCTCACTATCTTGATGTACCTAGCTTATATCCGTTATATCATTCCTGTAGTCATCAAGTCGTATAAAAAAGAGGTAAGTAACAGAGACCTAACTGAATAGCCAAATTCTGAGAAAAAGTGGTGAAAATTTCACAGCACAAGAAAAAAAAAAGAAGAAGAAGGAGAAGCAATAGAAAAAGAAAGAAAGAAGAAGGTCTGCCAGAGTCTCTCCTTTGCTCTCTTTACTCAAGGCCAGATGTTTTCCCACGCTTCCAACGTAGCATCACTCTCAGTATCACTCTCGTCGCTCTGAGCAATCACCTGCGTCGCGGGATTGTCGATGTTCATAACGTCCTCATCGCTGCTACTATCATTATTGCTCACAGGAGCCGCGATATCCGTCACAACGGATGCCGTATCTGCGTCCGAATGTAGAGACTCCACCATCATATCCACTGCTCGGCCAGTGTCCTGGTGGTCTGCCGGAATCACAAACCTGGCTTCCTGGTAGTTCTCGGGCTCATCGGCGTCGAAAGATTCAGACGCAATCGAGACATTGTCGGCGATGACGTGGCCGGGAGCGTATACTGTTGATATGCTGTCTTGGGCGTCCAATGATCCAACAACGGTGCTGCCCTTAAATTTCATCGTGGAAAATTCATGAACCAATGAGCCGGAGACGCTCGACGTAGATGGAATCGTATTGCCGGTGTGATACGCAGGCCCAGGGCCGTTGGGGCCCCAGCTAGCAGGAGGGAGCTCAGCCTCGAAGACGCCTCCAGTGCCATCATCACAGCCACCGGCCCAGAGGGGTAAGAATTTCATCTCGTTGTTATCGAGCGTGAGGAGCATGTGGCGGGTGATATTGAGGGACGGCTCGATGTCGAATCGCACCCATGAGCTGCTGTACGGCAAGATGGCAGCATGGATCTGCGTGTTGAGAGCAGACAGGTCGACCAGCGGATTCTTGACGGTGAGAGGTTCTCCGACATGGTCCAGAAATACCCACCAGCTTGGTGTACTTGCCTTGAACGGCTTCGCATATAATACTTGCTCGACGCCATTCCGTGCTCGAGCCATGAGTGGTCCGGATAAGCCTGAAGTTGCCTCAGACAGCCATTGGGATTCGTTCACATTGATGTTCCAAATGTCGCCCAGTTGCCGATAGATGAAGGGGCAAAGAAGCCTCTGGGTCAAGTTCAAACTTCGTTCAATGTCCTCGAGAGACTCAAAATCCTCAGGTAGGACATAGGTGGCTCGATCTTCATCCATAGAGATGAACGCAGAGAGTGAATTCTCATCACCTACTGTAAGCCTCTCAAACGAGTTTTTGACGCTATTCTGAATTCCCCTCATCAAAACACGGAGAGATTCCAAGGCCACCACACAGCTTGCAGTGGTTTCTTCAGCGAGAGCGCTTTCCATTTTCCGGAGATTGACCCATTCTTCAATCATCCAGCAGTCGAGGCTAAACTCGCTCTTGAACGCATCGGGAATCAGGGATACCCTTTCCACGAGGGCCCGGGCAGCGTGCTGAACAATGTTATGCAGCTCGTCATCCAAGTTGCCGAGCCTTCTTCCAAAGATGGTGACCCGATTCAGGTCACGACTGGAACTGGTGCTAGCCTCCTTGAGGGCCAACTCATTGACAAGGATTCGAAAAGCGCATTGTGTGACTTGTGCAAGCTCTAGAGCAAATCCTATCTGCAACGCCTCTTCTGGCAGGACTTCAATGAATCTTGTATTTTCGTTGTACATGATCCACTGGGTGACGGGATCCCTCACAACGGACGGGCAATCGAATATCTTTGCCAGACCAACAAGTGTCCAGACGCGGTTCGCCGAATCTAGCATGACATCGTGTCCCTCAATCATCATAAGAAGACGAATAATGTTATTGCGGTGACGTGTGGGACAATAGTCGGGAATGTCGCGGTACTTTGGCGTTTCGTACGGTCGGTTGATCCCATGCATCTTTTTGGAAATCAAATCATGCGACGTGGGCGGAATTATTTTCTCACTGTTGGTGTTGGTGTTGTCCTCGTCCTTGTCTTTCTCGTTGTCGACGTTGTTGGTATCATTGTTACTTTCGTCATTTGATACTGGTTCATCGGATGCATTCTGGGCCTGGGTTTTTCCTTTTCCCTCGTCCTTAGGAACACCCCATCCTGGAATCGGTCGCTGGCCGCATGAACATATGTCATCATGCCCAGTCACCAGCCAGCTGGTAACTTTGTGAAGGTCATTGGCGGCCCACCATTTGATAATGCCGGGTGTGAGCGACAGCTGAGTCATTTGGAATACAAGATCATCTCCTTCAGAAGGCGGTGTCAAGTCGAGGACGTACTTGACGCCCTCTGGGAGGCTCTTTGTAAGCTTCTTCCGTCTTTGGATGCGGAACTGGTACGTTGGACTCAGCATTTCGGCGAACTTGGCAGACCCAGTTGCGAGCAGCTTTTCCGAGTGCACACGGAGTTTCTGAGACGAATACCTGATGCCATAGCAATCAGTTTGCTCTGAGTATCGACGTTTCATTTCCGGGTAATCGATGAAGACAAGCGTGTCTCCCTTGTCGAGCTCTACGCTGACAGAGCGCAGTCTGCAGAGCTCGACAAAACGAGATGATAGGATGGCTTCGTCAGATGTGAGGCCCTGCATGACTTTGGCCCACTGCGAGAGTTTACGGAGCCTGGGGTTGATGTCGTCTTCGTCTTCGTCTCTTAGCCTCTTCGTCGAATACGCGGGATCGCGTCGAGCTTTGCTCTCTTCTTCTATCATCCAGGCTAAATACGAATTGTGATCACCTATAGCTTCTTGATCGTGGGCAGCCTCTTGAGTATTTTCAGCTGAGGCCGTGGTGTCTTGTGAGACACTTGAACTGCCCTGGTCTTGCACCACCTCGGGAACAATAATCGACGCCCTTTTAGAAGCGACCGGCCATGGCTCGTCGACATATATATGTGTGTCCATTAGGCTCTTCTTTTCTCTTTTTAGTGATTGATAGCCCAAGAACAAAGAAATCTTCTAGTATTCGGCGGGAGGAAGAATTGTGGCAGTGGATAAAGTGTGACGCCTAGGCTATGCAAGCAATAAGTCCAATGCTTATACGTAGATGGCAATGTACAAAGCAATTGATGCAATCGAATATGCCCTGTCGCATACGGCACAGTCAAAGAAATAAGACACTCACATGCGAGAAGTCAAAATAGAGAGGAGTTGGATTTGCGCAAACGATTGATGACACCTTGGGATGGACTGAACAGCTTTCCTCGATGCGGGCAGAGCTCAGCTTAGCCAACACATGTATATCCCGTAAAGAGCTGAAGTCGATAAAAAGGACCAGATTCACTGCAGCAAAATTGATGATGAGGCTGGCATAAGCGCAAAATCAATAGATTGACAAGAAATTCGAGATGCAAAAAATGAGGCTCTGAAGAAAGAGGCAGTTTGCGAAGGATGCAGAAAGGTAAAATGCAGGCAGATGGCAGGTAAATCGACAGCTAGGCAGAGCTAAGCTATAAATCCGCTGAAGTCATTTGACTGACGACTGTAGGTGTGCATGTAAACTACCGCTACTTATAAGCATCTACCAATCAAATCACCACTGCAGGGAGGTAAGAAGATTAGAGGTGCAGAGTCCCCAAGCCAACACATCATCACATATGACCACAATTTTACTGTATTTTTCAAGTTTCATTGCTGGGCTGCTGCGGCTGGTTGCCTCGTCTGCCTGGTGCAGAACCACATGCATGCGTGTACACGGAACAGTTACGGCTCGCTGCAGAAACCTACTGCTACGGCCGGCTACAAAGAATCTACAAACAGCCCCGCGTGACTGCTGGCAATGCGAGACAGTGGGGTTGATGAAGACAGGTCCTGGCCAGTTGACATTCAGAAGTGCCGGATGCTTGCTGGACGCGGACGAGGGGCTGATTTGTACCACGGCGTATACCCCAAGTATATCCAATACCAACACGAGAGGCGAGCCGGATGCCTTTTCAGGTACCAACTGGGTGGCGGATGATGCAGCGGCTGCCTGGAGAGCAGTGCCTCCTCATCTGGCTAAGCTGCGGTGACTCTTTGTTTTCGGTGAGCTGCGGCTTATTATCCGCCCAGAGCAGGTGGGCGCTGCTGCCTTGCAGGCGAGATGGAGTGGTTAAAAGTGGTGCGTGGTAAATAAAGAAGAATGCGATGGATTTGCACAGGGAAGCAGAAAGAGGCGTCTTTATAGATCTCCCAACCAGAAAAAAAATTAAATACTTCGATATTGCAGAGTCATCATGGCTCAGAGTTTGCCTATTTGGAAGCTTCCAAATAGAGTCACCAAACCATTTGCTATAATGCAAACAGACAAAAAGAACGACACAACCAACCGTTTATATCGATTGAGATGCTTAGCTGTGTTTGATTCTGCAAAAAATACAAGCAACTTGCGATTCTCCTCCGGGAAGGCTCGAACTTCCAACCTCCTGATTAACAGTCAGACGCGCTAGCCAATTGCGCCACAGAGGATTGATGATTTGAGAGTTCTAAATGTGATTCTTATTCTCTACATCGGGAATCTCTTTGTTCCCTCTTCGACTGACAGTAAGAATCATGTGCTCATAAACTTGATACGCCGAGTAAAAGTGTTCCAAATTTAAAGTAGAGATAGAAACTTCCAGGAAGGATGGCGCTATTGTATTCTATCTGAATGGAATTACCACCGTACCCACCTTCATTGTGTTGCACTTAGCGCTGTCTACCTACATTGCAGTATCGGGATTGGCTGCCGTATCAAAACGTAAGTGATAAGGTAGCTCTTCCCTACGGCCATTATGCATTTTCGCGTTGATCACTGAGAAATCCGAAATATCCGTAGCGAATCCTCTCTCAAAGCCATTGATAGCTGCCTAAGCATAAACATCCGCACCGAGATGGCCGCAATGAGGCTTTGCCTGCACTATTTCATCAACAATAGCCGTGTACATGCATGTATTTCACTTCTCGCCTTTGCCATCACGAGGCTTGGATTTGCCTGGCGCTGAATTACCATGTGGAGTTGTGCTCTTTTCAGACGATGCGCTGTCTGATGATAACGACTCTCGTTGAAGACTGACTGTTGTCCGTTGATTCGTCGTCTTCTGAGTTGAAACATCATGTCGAGCTGTACTTTGTTCAAATGATGCGTCCTGCTCCGAGCGTGGCTTTCCTTGTAGGTCGACCATTGTCTGTTATATTAAGCGCCTGTTGAGTCGCGGATTGTTTGACTATGATTCTCGGTGTCGGAAGGTTTACTGGTCCTGTTGCTGCAGCCCATTTACTGTGTCTAACCAAATTGGAATCTTGGTACATTCGATTGTTATAAACAGAGACAGTGAATGCATATGATACAAGCTCCCCCAAAAACGCGTAGATGTCTGTATCTTCATGGATTTCGTAAAGGTAGTATGCAGCGGATAGATTTTGGAAAAGCCTAGGATCCTTTCCACAAGCTTAGGGGATTCAAGCCATGCTATTTGGGCCGCCATACTGGTAGATTGAACACGAGATATTGATTCTAGATAACGGAACAAGATTCTGGAGATCTGGTCCCCACGCTACATACATGCACTATTACTCCAGTATGCTGATGAATGTATATTTCCCTAAACTTCACTGCATATGCATCTATAAAGAATGTCTTCTTCACCTCAAGTGATGATGCAGATCTGGCTACCACGTTCTCCAGAGGTGTTAGAAACACCGCGCGCGTCAATTGGCTGTAGACGCATAAATGAATGAGATCTAGGCCCTGTAATCTCCTACATGTACCTACCTAGGTATCCATAAATTTGGAGTAAAGTCAGAAGTAAAAGCTCTGTGAAACAGGCCTACAGAATTAAGCATGCATATCATTTGCTTCACACATTAATAGTCGTCAGAAGAGGATGGATAAGAATTCAAGGAATCTACATCCAGATTTACAGCGCGAATTACGAACTCGGACAAAGCCCAGGCTAGAAGGGGAGTAGTAGTTGCTTGGGCCAAATTCGTTCACGCCCAGTGGACCTGTCTATTATGGCCAAAGCTTTAGCCGGCGTTTCATTCCAACTCCAGTTCTGCAATCACTTGTACTTCCTCTCAATGACTTTCCAAGATTTGCCGCTGACCACAGCTGATGAAATAATATACAGCTCTAATAGCTGAATTATTAATGCAAAATTGCAATTACACGGATGTAAGTCTCCATTCAGCCGCGCAAGGATATCAATGGCTACCTAGTCTTTTGATTGGAATGGAATTCGCAACTTTGCCAGATGCCGTATTTTGAAAGGAATCAGCCAAAAAAGGGGGCGGCACCGAAGAATCTTTAGATGTCAAAGCCATGCTTCCAGACTAAATGCCCCTGCCCTGTCCCCTGCCTCCAGGGACTTTGTCATTAGCATAGCACGTTGACAGGGCACACAAAGCGCGGATAGAAGCCGTTGAAGACAAGATGAAAGTCTCCGCGCGGCAGCATGGATGGTTAGATGGTCATTGACTGTTTCTTTGCCGCACTCGTCATGGCCAGACGGATGCCTTGTTCACGCAGTCATTAGATCCAGCCAGCCGTTCCGTATTACGCGGCCCTCAAAGAGCAGCTACATTCTTTCCTTCTTTGAGCCCGATCACAAGCTCAAACAAATGAATCACGCATTTTGAGATGCATCCGGATGCGTTGCCCCGGTACGAATGAAAACAGGGCGATTGAGGAGGCAAATAGTCTACAAAGCTTAGCTCATTCTCCTTCTTTGTGCTGAGAAATCGCCCTGCCGTCAACAAGGCGACGGTCATACTTTGGCCATTGGTTCAGTGGCGCTCTTAGCATCCAACCGCAGGCTGCCAATCCACAGAATGTGCCTGCGTCCATATCATCAAAGTGGCCAGTACGGAGACCACCAGCAGCTTCTTTTGAATCCCCGGTTTGCACTAACGTTAGTCTGAATAGGCTATCATGGCTATCCCTGGCGACCTCGTTTGATCGTCCCTGTCCATTGACGTCTTGGAACGTTGGGCCATCTCGATCTCATAGCGAAGGAATTTCTTCTGCATAATGTGGGAGGGAGCGATTAATCGTAATGGTGTGTATATCGGAGCATTCTAAAAGTCTCTATCTCCGTCGATTCAGCGCAATTGGAGTCGAAGCCGTCCCCTCCGGATATCCAGGCGTGCTTAGTGCCTGGAGGATATCACATCATATAGTCAAGTCGCCTTAAGGTGAGGTATTGCCACCAGAGAGTAAAACATCTGGAGAGGCATGTCACTGCTCCTCTTATCAGCTTATCAAGCAAGCTCTGCTATGCTCAGCTATTCTGGCATGGAGAAGCAGCATCAGAGGCTTCAAGGTTTTGGTCTAAGTGGAGAAAACGCGGCTGATTCCCGTCGACCTGTTTTGCTTGGCAATACTGTCACAGTAGGAGTAGCTAATTTAAACGATCAGATAGACTGGGAGGCGTCAAGATTTGCAGTCAGAAGCGCGGTAGTCGGGATGCTTGCCGCCTCTTTGCCTGGCCGATGTGTGCTGCCATCGAGGTCGAGATGCAAAAGATGACCAAGACACGGAAACGGGCTCCGAGTGGTGCCATGTAGTAGTGCCTCGCCACATTTTCGATCAGTATCAGAAACTAAAAATGGCCACAGACTTGTCGTCCATAGGCGCCTGTACATTGTGTGTTGGTGACAAGCTCTCTCTACAACATTGCCGTACAAGCGAGCAGACAGCCAACCGTTACTATGGCTGTGTTACTAACAAAAGCCAATTCAGGCTATCTCCTCTCCACTGTGCCTCCCACGCAGCCTGAAGAGGACAGGGCCCTTTGATGAATTTTGTTGGCCCCACGATTCGGCGAGGTCTCTGGCTGGGCAGCATGCGAGCCACTGCCGCATTGTACCGTCTGCAGGGCTGCGTCTTCCCTGCACCGCTCGTATGCACGCCGGCGTCACGCTGACAGAGATGATGTGCCAAAAATGGCTGCAGACAGGGCCAGTGGCGTTGGACGACGGACGGCAGCTGTTGGCTGCAGGCGCCGTGACTGACGCTGCTGAGTCTGCGAATGGTGTCACGATCTGCGGTTGGGCTGGCCGGCAAAATGCTGTTAGTTCAGTTCCAGTCACTTCCATTGATGCATGTAGCAGGCACTGTAACCGCTGAGCGAGACCCCCAAAGTCTGCAGAGACATGGCACGCCGATCACACTGGGCGCGTCAACGCCAATTGGGAGACAAAAAAACAAGGTTTCAATTCAGAGGGCCCGGAGCAATTGTATCCCATGCCACACACAGGCAGCTTTTGGCGTTTTTGTTGGCTCAGAGTTTACAAGGCACGCCATGCTCTTCCAAGGAACGCTACCGGCAATAACAGCTGCTGGAGGCGTCAAGTCATGGCGGGCGCCCAGCCGGTCTGATTGGCGCCCAAGGCCCCTTCAAGGCCGCTATAATGAGCCACCCCCAGGCCTCTGCTCGCCGGCGCTGCTCAGGTGACCCGGCGGACGCTTTGCTTTGCCGGGATGCTGCACGCTGCACAGCACTTGTCGGGTCCCCTGTCAAAAGACCCTGGCCCGCCGAGCATGGAGCGGCCTCAGCTAAATTGAAGTCTATATATTGTTTTCTGCGTACTCGTACCGCGGCCACACGGCTAGTACCTACTAATATTGAGTCCTGCCTCCAACCCCTGGCTTCTTTTCATCTTCTCGACGGCTGTTACTTTTCTCTCGCTATACCGCATCCATCAGCTGTTTTCTTTCTGTCTGAAACATCTTTGTCGGCAGTTCCGCTTCTTTGTTCATGCCACTGCCCCGGTTCTTCTAGAAGAACCACCCCATCCTCCATACTCGCACTTATATATTGCCCACGAGTGCTCCTCTCCGCCACGCTTCTTCTTCCACCTACTCGACTCTGCACCTACACCTCGTTGTCCATTCCCCAATTCTCCACAAGAGTACGATACTGTACTCCATATTATTTATTATTACTACTCCGTACTTTCAGCGCAATACGAGTAGCAAACGACAACACGCTTGGGGCCTAGCTGAAACTCCGCACCCCCTGGTTGACTCGAGTTCCATCAGTTCTTCCAAACACCTTCTATTTTCTCCCGAACATTCCGTGATTCTACGTCGCCATCAACCTTTGCTGAGGCCCAAGACTGCTATCAAAGCTTCCAATGGCACCTCCCAGCGACTCATTCCACGATATCACAATGACTGTCGTCCCTCCCTCCGATCACGACAGCTTCCGAGGGCGGACACGTGACCGCAACATTCCCAGCTCCAAGAGTTTGCGCCCAGATGAGTCGAGCACGCTACGAGGGCGATCTCGTCGACGCTCCATCTCTCCCTTCAGCCTGACCTCTCGAACCTCTTCTCCCTCGGTCAAGTCCTCCGCAAACCGCCTTATACTCCACAACCGTCTACGGGAGAAGCGTCGCGAGCACTGCCCTTCCAGAATCGCTTCGCCGGCCACTCAAGATGTCTTCCAGTCGCAACAGCGGATGAGAAGCCGAAGCCGAAGCCGCGGACCTCGTGTGGAGCAAGAAATCCATAGACACGTCGATCATCTATCCAGACTTCGGAACGAGGTGTTCCTGTCTGACGAGGAGACCGACCACAACAAGGCTTGTTGACATGGGAAGAAATTGCTACGGCTACTCAACTCGGATGTGGCAAACGGTTGTGATGCTGCGGCATACAATCGGAACAGCAACGATATCTGTACGATGACCACCACGACGGGGATACGAAAATGTGCTTTTTTCTTTTTTGATATTGGTGTTTATGAGGGCAACGCATTGGGAATACTATTCGAGAATGACCTTTCTGGATACAATCGGAGACTGGCATGTCCCGAAAACTGTTTTATTATCATTTATTATAATTGGCGCTGGCGAAGCTTACCATGTGTCTATTCTGAGCGGTTCATTAATAGCAGCGAGAGGCAGAGAGTCTCCTCGTGGTGCAAGATTTTTGTAACTAATAGTCTGCATTCAAAAATTTACCTACCCATTTTTCCACCTCATCACTTTACCTATGAGCCTTTTGCTGCCCCTGAATGCTTCTTGTGCGGTAATAATCCTAACGCCTAATGTTTTCCAAGTAAATTCATGCCATACCGGCGAATTGGACATACCGTCTGTGGCTAGGCCAGCTTCATTCCTAGTAAGAGATTAGTAGTAGGCATCGCATAATACTACCTGGAGCTAGTGGTTTCGAGTACCCGTGCTCCCTGGAGCGCTCAATGCAGCTGTCACATCATAAAAGTTTAGGTGGGTCTTCCAGTTCTTATCTGTTATCGCTGCAGCCGGGCGCAGCTGGCCTCAGCTGGCAGCAGCTGGCATAGCGGGCGCTACAGCGCAAAAAAATATCGTACTACCGTTCCGGAGACCCACCCGGACCTTTGGTATCTTTTTTGATCAGACCATGGTTAAAAGTGTGAAGATGAAGCTGGCGCTGCCTTAACAACGGCCTCTTTCCCACGCAATTTCTGCCTCGGCCTGCAGAAGCTCTAGGCAAACACGCTGAATGCCATTGCGGGCTATGTCTTTTGCAGAAATACAATCCACCTCACCATCATTCCAGAGACGATTGCCCACCACAACGCCCGCGGGCCCGCATCCAGCTCCTCCATTGCTCGAGACGCAACGTCCACGACCTGGCTGCCGCCCAAGGCATGCCAATTTGACCCTCTCCTTACGCTATATTGCTTACTAGCAGGAAGTCTGCGACTCGGGGCTCCCTGCTAGGACCAATGCTCGAAAGAACGGCGGCGGCGAGTCTGGAATCATGCAACATCCAGCGTATTATTCCGAAGCCGAGCCGTTCGACGAAACGCTGTCGCCAGCTCCATACAGGCTTCTGGCAGCATGGAGCGTCCGCCATTGAGCTCTCCAGCATCTGGCCAGCGATAGGCAGAACCGCTGAGCAGGAGCAGACCGAAAATGCCAACCGCCCGCTACAAACTGGACTGGTTGCTTCAGTTTTCCTGCTGGACTTTCTATATCCGAGCGCTACATATTCTCTCCTGCGGCGATTATATCCGGGCCTACCGCGACCTCAAGATTCAAGTCATACGGGTGGTTATACCAGACGAAGGCATTTCACCTCGTCTACGGCCACTGCTGAGCATGGCTCGACTGATTCCTCGGCCCCGCCAGGAATAGAAGCTCTTTCATCGGTGGGGAGCCGAGTATATCAGCGAGACGATGGAACATCATATGTGGCGAGAGATTCATATCAATATAGCACCCACTCGAAGCCCGCCTCTTTGGGTGAAGCTTCGCAGCCTTCAGCCTCCTTAGCTCCACGTCATATATCTCGGCTGCAGTCGAATGCGGCGCTCCTGGAAGATATGCTCTCACATCAAAGCGAAGAGCGCTATCACGACGTTTGGGACTTGTACTGCAGATTAGATGAACGTCATCAATTGGACTTCCGCCGCGCTATGGTCTTATATCTCTCAAAATCGCGCGGAATAGTCGAAATTGGGAGGGCTATCTCACTATTTCGCCAGATTGATATTGCTGACTGGGACGACGACCTCTTGGCCGCTGGAGTCTTGGCTTTCATGCGATCTGGCGACCTAGAGCATGCTATCGGTAGGCTAAAGGTTGGCCTGGAGCTCAAAGGCTTAGTCGGGGGCCTTGAGTATATTCTGGCTGATACCATTGCCAATGAAAAATGGTCTGTGCTTATAGGCGTATGGCTAGAATTCTACGCATCTCGCCTCAAATTTGAACCAGCCAGCCAGCCTGAAGCCATTCGCTTAGAACGACTCGAACACGTGCCTGGCCTCGACAAGCTCTTCTTCTCTTTTGAGAATTATCTCTCGTCTGACGGTGCAAAAGCGGTTCGCCCCATCAACATCTATGAGACGACAAGGCTGGGTCTCAATGCTCTAAGGCGAAAAATGGCAGAGCTAGCACTGGCGCAACCCTGTCAACCGAGGCAAGCGACTGCTATCTTGAATATTTTCAATGACCAACAGTTATACGAAGATTATTTGGTTCGCGTGCTGAACTGCTGGCATGGCAAATCTGAATTGAGATCCAACCTCACATGGCTATCCGAATTATATAGAACATACCGCAAGCTTCCAGACGCTCACCCGCCCATCGCTTTACTGCAGCATATGTTTGAATTGCACTACCCATATGGGACTGCTACACTAGAGGAGATTTACAAAGACTGGCATCGTGCCTGGGGAGATTTGGATCAATGGGGATATGAAAAGTTTCTCAAGTACTATGCGGGAGTGGGTGATGTCCAGGCCGTTCAACAATTATGGGGGCGGTATGTGAGCAAATATCCCCGCGTGTTGAAGAAACCCAGGGCCTTCAGGAGTACCATGAACGCTTATGCGCAGATTGGCGACGTCACCAAAGCGGAAGAAGAGCTTCGACTTATGACAGACCACCATGGAGTCAAACCTGACCTTGATATTTGGAATACTTTGCTAAAATGCTATATGCGAGCGCAAGACTACAATCGAGCGGTGGCTTGCTTCAGCGAGATCTGCAAGATGTATCGACCCGATTCCTTCACATATGCTCATATAATGGCCATGTCTGCCAAGAAGGGTGACCTGGAAGCCACTCTTGGCTTCTTCAACCAATCTCAAAAAAGCCGAGTCCCCGTATCGAAGGAGATGGCAATGGCCTTAGTCATGGCGTACTGTCGCAACGATCGATTGATGGAAGCGGAAAGGGTCTCCATGGAGCTGGCGGAACGAAACGCGACGAGCACCGCCATCTGGAACCAGCTGATTCATTTCAACGGCATGCAAGGTAGACTTAGCAAGTGCTACGAGCTGCTTCAGGCCATGAAGTCGTTTGACCTAGCATGGGACCATCAGACTCATGAATTTCTCCTTCAGGCTCTTGTGAAGGTAGATCAAGTGCAGCCTGCCTACCGCCTCTTGCGGACTGCCTACAAGGAGAAGCTATTTCCAGTTGGTCCAGAACATTTTGCCATTGTCATGGCTGGTGCTGTTCGAATTGGTGACCTTGGACTAGTCGAGATTCTTGCTTCGCATCTTCTCAAGGCTGGCCAGGCAATGAACTTCAATGCCAAGGTAGCGCTTGCAGAAGCTTCTTTCAAGAAGAAGCCATCTTCTAGCCGAACGCGGCAGCTCGGGAAAGAATTCGTCGCTCATTTGCGCTCTCTGTTTATCTTCAATGCCAGAGGTGGAGAGGCCCACACTGTTTCAACACTTCCAAGCGATCTTAGGCACTTAAAGAAACAAACCAAGAGCATTGGTCGAGCCATCAAACTCTTGGTCGAGCTACGAGACTTTGCGACAGCTGAAGAGGTCATCAGCCTATACAGTGGAATGTTCCCAAAGTATAGAGGAAGCGAGCCGCTCCCCCCCGAAGTAATTTCCGCACTCATGTTGGGCTACTTCAAAGACAGGAAATTCCGTCAGGTACATGATATGTGGAACCAGACTTGGAAGAGAGTCCTCGCTCGAGCGCGGCACCGCCAAGCAACAGGCATCTATCCTGTCCACGAATACGATGTCTCCAGACCAATAACGATCTTAGCCAAGACGCTTAGGGAAGAGAACAGCGGAAAGGAACTGCTTGAAGTCGTTCAACAGGTTACATCAGCTGGGTTCAAGTTGACTCGAAGCAACTGGAATCTTGTAATTCGTTATCTTGCCGAGATGGGCCAATGGGAACCTGCCATGCGCTGGTGCGAGACCATGTTAATGCCGCGCTGGCGTGGATGGAGTCCCGGCAAAAGAAGTCTCCAGGAACGCCGCAATATGAGAAATACGCGCGTGCTCCAGGCGTCCAATGCGGCTGTCCTCAGTTTACAGCAGCAGTGGCTGAAGCTGCGCAAGTTGGCCGCCTGGTCGGCCAGTGTCTCCGCCAAGCTGAGAGATATTGAAAGACAATATCCCCGCCTGCACTACGCTTTTACGAACACTGACTTTGAACATCTTTCGGGAGCGTTGGACGGCAACCGAAAGGCAAGCCTAAAGAAGAGCGCTATGGACATGTTGAGACCGTTTTCGCATATAGAGCTGAAGGGCATGAAGAAGGCGCTGGAGAGACAGCTTCGGGTACGGCAGAGCAAACGACTAAAACGACGAATGAGGAGCCCACTACGGACAATATCAAGCGAGTTGAAGAGGCGAGTCCGGGGAGTGCGGAGGCATACGGGTAGAGCGGAGAGGACGACTCATCAGTCGCTTGAAAAGGATGATGGTGGTGAAAGGGACGAGTAAGGGGCAAGGCATAGGCTAGCAGCGGCTTGAATATCTCTGCGCCATTTAGAGGGTAGCGCGGACAATCAGACATATGGGGTTACGGGTGTATCACACGACAATATTGAATTGATAAACTTGGCATAGAACATTCTTTCTTTGGGCTGTACACTAGATATGGGTATAAGATGGGCATGTATGATTAGTAGCAAAATATCACACACATGAAATGATGAGTATAAATAGAAGAGTCTGTGGCATTGAATTGTACAGTCGGATTAGATCTTAGAATACGAATAGTGCTCATATGGGTATTTCCAAGCTTTTAATGGCTCCAATGAGAACGACATCTCTATGTTCTTTCTTGGTGTTGCTGAAATGGGTGGGCTATGAGAGCTGATTACCCGGCAGTCGATTGTTATTAGGTAGTCAGGCTTCTAACAACAGGACAGTCAATACAGCACACGGAAAACTCATTACAGCAACTATCATAGAACACATGGGGCGATTATACCGGGTAGTCAACTCTCGGTCAACAATGGAGATTAATAATGTCGATTTGCGGATTTACATGGATTATTAAGTCAATGCCAATAGTGGACTCGTTCTGCCCCGCAGCCGATATAAGGTCCCGTTATCAAGCCAGAAACTCTCCGGCTACAGGTCTCACAAGCCTCAATTCGACGTCAAACTCTCCAGTGTACAGCAGCCAGATAGCAATAAACATGTAGCAAAATCGAGAATTATATGCCCAATTGATGCCCTCAGAGTTGACATCTTCCATTCTCGTCTTATCACAGCTACAGCTACCCCGCCAATTCTGACCGATTACTCCGGATTCCGCAGCACTGAAGCAGCACCTCAGGCCCCCGCAGTTCAGCCGATGGAAGGTACTAGGCCCCTCGAATTTTCGATGTCGTAGCCAGGATGCCGCCTAGAGCTGTCTTGTATTATTAAATGCGGTAGTCTAGGCTCAACCACCTTTTGCTCCATCTTGGATTACTCAGTCACCCGCCCTCTGCCATAGGATACTCGGGCAATGCGCATGAATTGCTACTGAAATCAAGGACGAAGAAGAAGAATAACCGAGTGATTCTTCTCTTTGTCTCCCCTCCCCTTCATCGTCTTGTATTTCTAATAGCAACTCCGAACTCCGATCAGCCGAACAGCTCGAACCAACCCTCCGCCATGCTGCCCCGATCCCGAGCCTCTGGGCGCCTGATACTCGAACGCTCGGCGGCTTCACAATCAAACCGGGCCCTGTCCGATTCTATACCCAGGGCATGGGCCTTCAGCTCGGCTCTGCGGGCCACTCACATCGCCGGCCGTCGCTATCCCGGCCTGCGACCCCGGCTGACGGGAGCATCATCCTTCTCCACAACCACGAGACTCGGCAAAGAAAAGGACAACAAGGACAAAGACAACTTCTTCAACTCTGCCGCTGAGCCTACTAAGGAATCAGAAGATGCCAAAGCCAAGCTTGAGAACAGCGCCAAGGAGGATTCCAAGGCTACCACTGCCGACCCGGAATCGGTAGCATCAGCCGCCAAGAACGAGGGCGGATCATCACAAGATGGAAAGCCTAGCGATGCGGCAGGAAGCGCTGCTGGCGCTGGATCTGGCGCAGGCAATGAGGGTTCCGGCGGTGAGGGTGGCGAGGGCGGAAAGCGAGGTCGCAGAGCTGCTGAGAGGGCGCTGTCGAAGCCCGTCATTCCAGAGGTGTACCCGCAAGTCCTGGCGATTCCAATTGCTCGGCGGCCGCTCTTCCCAGGCTTCTATAAAGCCATTACGATTAAGGATCCTAACGTCGCGACTGCAATTACGGAGTCTATCAAGCGTGGCCAGCCCTACGTAGGAGCTTTCCTCTTCAAGGATGAGAACGAGGACGAGGACATCATTCGAAATGTGAATGATGTGCATGACGTTGGCGTTTTTGCCCAAATCACCAGTGCCTTCCCCATTCACGGACAAGAGGGCGCCCTGACAGCAATCCTCTACCCACACCGAAGAATCAAGCTGTCTAGTCTTGTTCCACCCGGAACCCAGGACGCGGACAAGGCTGACTCCAAGTCAGAGACGGAGCCCGAGCCGATACCGCAAAAGACAGCCGAGGAGGAGACCCAGGAGAAGAAAGGCGATGTGGTAACAAGCTTTGAGGAGAGCGCCGTGGAGAAGAAGCCGGAACAGGTGGCGGAGAAGTACGAGCCTACCTCGTTCCTTAAGAGATACCCCGTAAGTCTGGTCAACGTGGAGAACTTGGTAGACGAGCCTTATGACCCCAAGAGCCCTGTTATTCGCGCCGTGACCAACGAAATTGTCAACGTCTTCAAGGAGGTCGCTACCATGAACAACCTCTTCCGAGACCAGATCTCCACCTTTTCAATGAGCCAGTCTACCGGAAACGTCACCTCAGAACCTGCCAAACTGGCTGACTTTGCCGCTGCCGTCTCTTCCGGAGAGCAGAACGAGCTGCAGGAAGTGCTGGGCTGCATGAATATTGAAGAGAGAATGCAAAAGGCCTTGATCGTGCTCAAGAAGGAACTCATGAACGCCCAGCTACAGTCCAAGATTACCAAGGATGTTGAGAGTAAGATCAGCAAGCGCCAGCGGGAATATTGGCTCATGGAGCAGATGAAGGGCATCCGTCGTGAGCTCGGCTTGGAATCAGACGGCAAGGACAAGCTTGTGGAGAAATTTAAGGAAAAGGCCGCGAAGCTTGCTATGCCTGATCCTGTCCGCAAGGTCTTTGACGAGGAGATTAACAAGCTAGCCCACTTGGAGACGGCCGCCTCGGAATTCAACGTTACAAGGAACTATCTGGACTGGCTCACTCAGATCCCCTGGGGTCAGAGAAGCCCAGAGAACTTTGGCATTCCGAATGCCGTCAAAGTCCTCGACGAGGACCACTACGGTTTGCAAGATGTCAAGGATCGAATCTTGGAGTTCATCGCTGTGGGCAAGTTACGCGGCTCTGTTGAGGGCAAGATTCTTTGCTTTGTCGGCCCTCCTGGTGTCGGAAAGACGAGTATCGGAAAGTCCATTGCCAGAGCTCTTAACCGAGAGTACTACCGCTTCAGTGTTGGAGGTCTTACCGATGTTGCAGAAATTAAGGGCCACCGAAGAACATATGTCGGCGCTCTTCCCGGTAGAATCATCCAGGCTTTGAAGAAGTGCCAGACTGAGAACCCTCTCATTCTGATTGATGAGATTGACAAGATTGGCCGGGGCTACCAGGGAGATCCCTCGTCGGCCCTTCTGGAGCTTTTGGATCCTGAGCAGAACAGCTCTTTCTTGGATCACTATATGGATGTCCCTGTCGATCTGTCAAAGGTCCTGTTCGTCTGCACAGCCAACATGACAGACACTATTCCCAGACCTCTTCTGGATCGTATGGAGCTCATCACACTGTCTGGATATGTCGCGGATGAGAAGAAGGCCATCGCCAACCGATATCTCGCACCAGCTGCCAAGGAAGCAGCCGGTCTGAAAGACGCTGATGTCCAACTCACTGACGAGGCCATCGAGGAGCTCATCAAGTCCTACTGCCGAGAATCCGGTGTCCGAAATCTGAAGAAGCAGATTGAAAAGGTCTACCGCAAATCAGCGCTGAAAATCGTCCAAGAGCTTGGAGAGGAAGCCCTGCCCGAAGACGAGGCTTTGACAAACGAAGGCAAGGCCGCCGCGGAGAAGGCCAAGGAGTCTGCTGCGGAGGCTGAGGGCAATGAGAAGACGGCCGCCACCGAGGCTAGTGAGAACGAGACTACTGAAAAGCCACGAAAAGCGTTACAAGTACCAGATAGTGTCCATGTTAGCATCGGAAAGGACAACCTGACCGACTACATCGGACCCCCGATTTTCACATCCGACCGCTTGTACGATGTGAGCCCGCCTGGTGTCTCTATGGGCCTGGCTTGGACACAGATGGGCGGCGCTGCCATGTACATCGAGTCTATCCTTCAAGCACCCCTCCGACCAAGCTCACGACCCGGCCTAGAAATCACGGGCAACCTCAAGAATGTTATGAAAGAGTCAACTACAATCGCCTACTCATTCGCCAAGTCATTTGTGGTCAACCAGTTCCCTGACAACCACTTCTTCGACAAGGCCAAGATGCACCTTCACGTTCCCGACGGCGCTGTTTCCAAGGATGGCCCCTCTGCCGGTATCACCATGACAAGTTCATTGTTGTCTCTGGCGCTGGACGAGCCGGTCAACCCCACCGTGGCAATGACTGGTGAGATTACGCTGACCGGCAAGGTCCTCCGCATTGGCGGACTGCGAGAGAAGACTGTGGCCGCCAGAAGAGCAGGATGCAAGACTATCATCTTTCCCAAGGATAACATGTCAGACTGGCTGGAACTTCCTCAGGTATGTTTCTTTTCCCCCCTCTTCGCATAGCTTTCCTTTGATTGTAATGAATTTGTGCTGACAATGTTTTTCACCCATGCATAGACCATCAAAGAAGGCATTGAAGGCCACGCTGTAAGCTGGTACTCTGAGGTCTTTGACTTGGTTTTCCCCAACCTGGACCGCCAAAAGGCCAACACTTGCAAGATTTGCGAGTGGAAGGCTGAGCAGAAGAAGAAGGACGATTCTGAAAACAAGGAGGACGATGATTAAATCTACTGACTGACATGGCACATCTTGGAAAGTATGCGAGAGAGCGAAGCGGGAGAAAGGGAGGAGCAGGCGCCTCACTTTGCAGAAGAGATAACGGCGTTGAAAAAGTCTTTCTCTCTCTGGATAAATTTCATCATCCCCTACTTCTGAACTACAACAACACAACACAGGCGCGCATTGTCATATGATGACACGGTAGGAGCACAAGCCGGACGTTTTTTCCCCAACATGTTTCTGCCCGATTTTCGAGTAGAGCAAGGATTGGAGAAGAATGATTTGGCGGACAGATTACACTTCTATTCAATTTGTAAAAACACAAAAATTCAATCTCCCCGTTTCTTCTTCTTCTTTTTGTTTGATTTTTTTTCAGGTGGGGAGACAAAACAAAAAAAGAGAGAAAAAAAAGGGGGACTTGGCATACATGTATATTAGATCAAACTCAGTCGGCGAGGCAAGCAGGCGAGGAAATGTAGAATATTTCAGGGCGCTTAGACGCGGCAAAATCTCCAATTCATAGAAGCAAAGGGCAGGGAAGGGAAGTTACGGTATATAGTTGCATTGACGCATAGCACAATGAACAAAAAAAACATGTTCTAATCTGCTCTTGGAGTCGAGTTTTGTACCTATATCCTGGTTGTAAATCCCATGTGATATGACGTGGTGTAGTGGAGGAGAGTTAGGTGAATGTTGTTTTGTTGCTTTGCCAGGGCCTTGGCGGTAAAGTAAGCTGACATCACTTTGAAGAGGTATTACAAGATGATCTAGTTTACGAGTTTAAAGAAAGACAGTTGTTGGTCAACCACAGCGTGGCGGTAAAGAACATCACTTTCAGTGTCTGTTGTCGGAATGAATCATACAACGCGAGCTAATGTGGCGACGCCTTTCCGGGTAACCCCAGTTGCACAAACTCTGCCTTGTGCAAAAAACCTGACGTGTCTGCAAATGCATTACGGTTCGCGGCCAACGCTACACAGCATGTTTTTTTTTCCCGAGTCAAGCCAGGCCGTTGTGGGCGGCCATCTTTATGCTGTCCCATATGAAACGGCGCGCGTGGGGTTGAAATTGAAAGCTCCGATCTGGCGTTGCGGGACGGTGGTGCGGGACGGGCCTAGCTAGAATTGATTGGGCGTCTGGAAGCAGAAACGAGCAAAGGAGCCTATCAAGTCGGAGCTTTGGACGCTCGTGACCATTGGTTGATGGCGAGCAGTGCGTCTCTGATATGTACTGTAATGGTTCCTGGCCGCATCACGGCTTCAACTGTTCGGTCTTGTTTACGGTTAGAAACTTTTTCTCAGGAGAAAAGACGTTTGAAGCACTGATGCAAGGGGAACGTGCGTAAAGTGATGCATCACTCGGGCGTGATAGGCCACTCGACCGTTGCTGATCTTAGTTGATGTGTGCTCGGCCCAGCCAACGACCCCGCGGTTGTGCCCAAGCTACTAAACTATGAGGCCGTAGCCAGAACTGGCACTCTATCTAAGGCGACTAAGTTGATGCGAGAAAGACGAGCAGATGGACGAAACATGTGCATTCCGCGAGCTGCATGCGGGAGGGCACGCTTGGGAGGCGATTGTTGCGAGCGCTGCCTGTATGACTGGCGGTATCATGATGAGCGCATGTAAGTCCGGCCATGGCAGCCTCACCTGCTGTCCAGTTGGCCCGGCTAGCAATGCAGTCATGCCTGACCCCACACTAGGCACATGTACGGATAGGTAGTGGTCAATTGGAGGTCCAGAGCATGCGCCTTTATCTGCGCACAAGCAGTCGGGCAAGCGATGATGATGAGATTTGCGTCTACTGCTACTGGGCAACACGAAAAACAAGGAACGCTGCTGAGCAGCATCGCACTGGATAGGTAATCCATCCGTCTCCCACGAGTTCTCCGTAATGGCCCAGGCGCAATAAAGAGCTGCTGCCAGCATGACGTGCGTACGCAGGCCAGATCATCTCGGAACGGGGGCCCGGGCTTGGGGGGCTGACATATGAGTCTGCGGATGCATTCCGTCTAAGACCAGTAGGGATGAGAGATAGGGGCAGCAATTTGCAATTGTCCCGTTGGGCGATGGTGGCCTTTTTCGTAATTTTGTACATACTTGGCAAGTTGTAGTTGTAATACTAAGCAGATACTAAGGAGTATATCGCATCTTGCTTGGTTTCGTATCAATAACGCATGACACCCAAGAGCGTCGTGTTGGTGATGTCTATGTTTGCTTGGCTTGTTGGGCTCTGGCTATCAACCCACTCGATTCGCGAACGGACTCATCGTGCCAGCTTCGTGGTAGCGACCATTATATGATGGATACCTGACTTGAAATCTGGCCCAATCTTGTGATGGCCCGTAGCCCAAGTCCAGCTGTATTGGAAATTATTCCTCCAAGGATTCCGGAATGGCCGAGTCCTGGCGGATGGCTACTAGGTCAAAACAGTGAATGTGACTAGGTAGGTCAGTAAGATGCTAAAGAGCCATGGCCTGAAGGTGATGATTCTGCTCAGTGGCAGCACAAGTACCAGCATGTACCAGTTGCCCTGGCAGATTGGCCGTCCGAGTACCGAAGCGATTGATTAAGCGTCCATGTACGATGCGGCATAGTCCGATCTACGTAGCTTGCTGGCAGAGACATGGACCCTGCGGACTGGAGCCTGTGTCAGAACTACCATCACTAGCATGACCTTCCTACCTGTTGTACATTGACAGCGAACCCAGCGCGACAACGCTGCTACTAGCTGCTAGACTCGTATTCTCGTCAGGTTCTCCGAGGCCTAGTCCGCTGCCCAACTGCCACCACCCGGTTCGTGGCTGGCCCGACGTCCAAGCTGTCGGTGCGACGACGCCAGCAAAACGGGCAACCTGGTGGGCAAGCTAGGAGGCCCATGATGGCACTATTGCTGATCGCATGCCCGGCTGCTACTATAGCGAGCAGGTCCTGAGGTGCTCGACTCGACTCGTATGGTGGTAATGCTGGTCTGGCACTGGTGCTCGGTATGAGACCTACAGCACCACTGGCGAGGCGTCGTTGCCATGGCAATCGCAGCAGCTTCGGTCGCTTCCCATCACGGCTCTGCTCTCCGCCAGTAGGTAGGGCTCTGACAAAAAGAGTAAGCGGGCGGAGCTGGCCAGGTCGTTGTCGAATTGGCGGTCACGAAGGCGAGCAGATGAGCAGCGCGGTCGATGGGGCAACGCCTTTGTTTACGGACCAGATTGACATTGACTGTGGCCCTGGCCCTGCGAGCTGTGAGATGGAGATGCGCGGATTGGGTACAGATTGCTGGCAGGATTGGTGGCAGAGCGAGACTTGAAAGAGTCGAGGTTAGCGACTGCAGTTGAGCATCATGAATGACCTAAAAGACATGAATGGATCAAAGGCTTCTGCCACATGCGAGGAACGCGAAAACAGCCCATCACAGGTGCAGGCCCCGCTGTGACAGTGGCTGCGGCCCTGCTGTTGGCGCGTCATGCCACCGCCCATTGCCCGTTTGGAGCACCGGGAGGGTGCCATCCAGTGCTGTGGCCGCCCATTCCAGCGACGATTGGCAGCCTGAGGTCCACTGAGAGCAGCCGGCGCACCCTGGATTTCTGGCCAGCGGGCGAATGTTGTAACCAGAAGCAAAAGGAGGGGTCCAGCGGCGCCCAACCCGCAGTCCGGCTGCAAAGTTGACAGCGCTAAGCAGCAGCTAGCAAGGGCTCCAGTGCTAGCTTGCCGTCTGGTGCGATGGAGCAGCAACCGCAACCGCAGCCCGCTAGCGGCAGGCGACTATGGCGGGCTTTCGGGCACGACTCCAGCGGCAAGCCTAGCCGCTAACGAGCTGCGGCGCTATTGACTGTTCAATCGCTGTACCTATTCCGTTCCGCTGCCTTGGGCTTACAGCGTGGTTGATGCTGCTACTGCAGGATGTGTCTGTCAGGCCCAGGCCCTGGAGGCTGCTTCTGGATGCTTGGGGCCAACTACTAGTACCTTGGTATCCATTGGATACAGGTACAGATACAGATACACAGACAGATACAGGCTGTCTGTCTGTCTGTCTGTCTGTCTGTCTCTCTGGAGCTGCTGGGATTCGATCCCACGTACTCACACTCAGGCGAGCACCAGGTAGGCCTTTTGCACCAGACCGGGAGCTATTGGAGCCAGAGCCAGGTGCCTGGGTCCTTGTACCAACTACGGCTGGGTACGCTGCTCCTCTTCCTGGGAACGACGGGTACCCAAGATGTGGTGGCCGCACAAGGCTGGTCACGACCCCAGAAATAGCCCGCGTCCCATTTTCCAGGGTTCAATCTGCATGTACCTGCTGGTACTGCCTACCTCTATCTCTACAGGTACAGCACTGTACTCCGGATATCTCGTCTCGTCGTTGTTCATCTCCAGATCAACCCGGCTTCGACTCTTTTCGTCGCTCTCGCCAACCTCCTCCGTGTCTCTCAGGCCGCTCCACCTTCTTCTACCTCCCCTTGCCGCAAGCTTTGCCTCCTTTTTTTCCCTCTTTCCATCTTCTTATTTCCCCCTTCTCCATCGTGGGGAGCCGAAGCCTTTTATTTGTGCCTCGTCGCCCACATTTTGCCTCGCCCCTCGAAGCGGCTCTTTTACATAGCAGGAAGAGAAACTCCATCCATCCATCCCTCCCGCCTTGCCCCCTCGTCCTGGCCTCGCCTCGCCTCACCTGCTCTCACCGCGCATCGTCTGTCAAGCTGCCGTTATTACTGGACAACCAACTGGGCTGGCCAGCCACTCACAAAGCCTGGCCTCGTCTCTTTGTCTGCCTGCTGTTCGCCATCCACTCACCGGCCGCCTTGTCGTCTCCCTGCGTGCGTCCTCCGCGTCGATCACAGACAATCCGCCTCTTGCTCTTGACTCATACGCAGTCAAAAAAACCCTGCCAGCTCCCCCGTGATCTATTCGAGCTCGTACAGGCTTCTTTTCTCCAGCGGCTCGCCGCCCTGCTGATCCCTGGCGAAGCTGTTTGTTCGGTGAATCGGCATATATAGCAACGGCCTGCCTGCTTAGCTTCCATAAAAGCTCAAGCACCCCTCCTTGTCGCTGCTTCAGCCTCACGACTGGCTGTCATCGCTCGATAATAAAGCCGTTTTCTGACATCCCACTGGTTAAAAATACATACATCTAAAGAGCGACAGGATCTGACCATCTACTGCACCATCGCGCATCATCTGTTAGGTACTGCCTGCTCGTAGAGTGGGTACTTGATGCTCGCAGCCGCACACCGCATATCGTCAAGTACCTTGTATTACACTGGAATCCAGCCGGTTGCTCAGCATGTCTCTACCAGATGGCCGTCCATGCACGTCGCCGTCGCTTCTGCAGCCTCAGTCGCAGCCGCAATCGCCGCTACCCGTCAAGCAGGGCTTTTTGCGCAAGCTCCTGGCCCGCTCAGCAAGCACAAGAAGCACAAAGTCCTCGGCCTCGTCTGTTTCCGCCGACCAGCGACTTGCTCCCGAACCCGTCTCCAGCCCCGGCCTGATTAAGCGCATGTCAAAACGAGTCGTGCCTGGCTTGCCTCGAACTCAGACATTCAAGCGCCAGTTGTCGGAAGATAGAAAGCATCTAGCTCCAGTAGAGCCTTCAGCAGAGGAGCGGAGGGCAGCGTCCGTCGATAGGCGGGCTCACTATCCGCGCAAACCCAGCGGGCGAGTCTCAAAAACTCACGTCGACCCTCACTCCAGTGCGCCGAGCTTCTTTGGCGAGCTTCTCCACGAAACCACTTCAAACTATGCGCAGTCACTTCCCATCGACCTCGCTGAATTCGAGGCGGCGGATGCGTCGTCCGATATTCCGCACGCTGAAACGGATGACTCAGATATCGATGGCCATGAAGGTGACGATGCTGATGACGAATACGCCACACAAGACGCGGCGTCTGTTGCCGATACTTGCTCCATGACAACGTCACAGTACGAAGCAATGATTCTTGACAAGTTAGAGCGGGAGTGGATTCTCAATCTGAGCATGCACTTTAGAGACCGTTCAAAACGAGAAAAATTCTTTGTGACATATCGCGAGGAAGAACATATTTGGCGCCGTGTCACCATCTCTTTGGACTATCGTGATGCACCAGAAAATTCTCTAGAGTGGGATCTCAGCCGCACCAAATATCAACGGGATAAGAGTACCAAGATATACGAGGCTATCCGCGACAGTCTACAGGATATCCAATTTTACGACACAGTGACTAACCTAAAGCTCGAGACTACTGACGGAAGACTGCATGTTCATGTAGTCGAGGACGGGAATGTAAGTGACTGCCCCCGCGTCACCTTTGTTGGACCACATGGCCGAATCCGTTGGCAGACTAATGACAATTCGCCCTCAAGGAAATTATTCACTACCCCACCGTCAGCCAGATTCGGCACCTAGGATGTAGAAGAGTCAAAGAGCGAGATATTGTGTTCGATTCCCACATGTCTGGCTTTGTTTACAAAGTCAGCGTAATGGGTAAGATGCTGATCAAAAAGGAGATTCCCAGCCCCGATACCGTCGAAGAATTCCTCTACGAAGTTAATGCTTTGAGCGGCTTGCGCTTCTCAAAGCACGTTATTGACTTTTACGGAGTGGTAGTCGACGATGATGATGAGCAGGTCAAGGGTCTTCTCATCAGCTTTGCTGGCCAGGGGGCCTTGATCGACATCATCTTTGAGAATTGCAAGGAAAACAATATTGGTCTCCCTTGGAATACAAGGGAAAAGTGGGCAAGACAAATTGTCCAGGGACTGGCTGATGTCCACGAATCCGGATTTGTCCAAGGAGATTTCACCTTGTCTAATATCGTCATCGACGATGCTGGCGATGCCAAAATCATCGACATCAATCGACGAGGCTGTCCCGTGGGATGGGAGCCTCCGGAGGCGACAGCCCTCATCGAGTCTAATCAGAGACTCTCGATGTATATTGGGGTCAAGTCGGATCTATATCAGCTCGGCATGGTGCTCTGGGGGCTTGCAATGCTTGAGGATGAGCCCGAAACTCAGGGTCGGCCGCTCATCCTGGGGCCAGAGATTAACGTACCAGATTGGTATCGACAAATGACAGAAATTTGCCTCAGCGATGACCCGCGGATGAGGTTGCAGGCCTCGTCACTGCTGCGAATGTTTCCGCGAGCTGTCCCGGACGATGAGCACAGCGACGCCCTGCGCTCAGATCACGATCCTGTCCGCGTGCATCCTGGTGCTGTGACCAACGAGTACCTTTCTGATGGCTACGATGTCGAGTCCCACTCCGCAATGAGAACGGCAGACCTTGACGAGGAACTAGCCTATCCAAGCTCGACATATCTACATAGCGGGCCTCTTCCTTATGACCAGTACTATACGAGTCGGGGCAGGTCACCACCAAGCCCACTACCTAGCGATATGGGCGGCGGAGAGGTGGCATACAAATCCGCCTGGGCGGCAAACAGGAACATTGCTCCTTCTTACAGCGACAGTGGAGATAGCTATGTAATTCCGGACAGTGAATATGACGTGCGGCGACAGCCAACTCCGACGCCATCGGCTGAGAGATTTCTGAACATTAGCGATCGACGTTCACGGCCCTTGAACCAGCTCAGTACCTATGAAAGCACAGAGTACTTTACAGCCAGTGATGATGCAGCTGACCGGGCCAACCATGGACTGTCCGTTCCCATGGCACCCGAATCCAGCTGGGGAGGGTCTGCCGCTAATGATGTGTTTGAAGACGCAGACGCTACGCTGGAACCAAGAGATGCAGAAGAAGACACTTATTTGGCCAATACAATTCCTGCTGTGATTGTAACCGAGTCACCTGTCAGCGCAGTAGCTCGGCCAAGGAGCATTGAGTCACAGGATGAGATGTCTGAGAGAAAGGTTGACGGAGAAGAAGATGCTGGCAGACAAGACTCTGCTATTGATATCGACTTTGAAGCTCAAGAAGCGACCATTATCCCAGATGTCAACATCGAAGCGCCTCGGCTTAGCCCGAGACTCAAGCTTTCAAAGAACACAGCCAATATCAAAGTCAAGCGGCTCAGAAAAGCCTCACCCAGGTCACCTTCCTCTCACGCCACCCGCCAGCAGACAGATGCAGCCGATACACCCATTTCAACAGACGCGACCGCGAGCTCCAGGGTGAACGATGGGGCAACACTTCGTGTAACGACTCCGGAAACCGAGTCGGAACCTGATTATATTGCCTCACGTTCGCCGGGCTTCAAATCGCCTGATCCCCGGCAAAGCTACAACGCCAGCGGTGCGCAGAGAGCTGGACAACTTCTTAATGCAGGCAGCACGAGTGAACGCTGGATCCCGCCAAGCGAGGAGACTTTGGGCCAAACTGAACCAACCGGCGGATTCACGTACCCAAGACATGGAACTATTCCCGTGTCACTGACGGGGATTGGAGCAGCCCACCTGGAGCTTGAAGGAGATTTGTTGCAGGAGAAGGGACTCATCGATGATGAGTTTCAATTAATGACACGACCCGAAGCGGCAACGCCGCTCATGATTACGACAGATGCGCAGACATGAACATTCAGACTCGCACATTTCTATATACACACAGATTTCATTGGCATACAGCGATAGCCTGCTCTTGTTTTGTTTTTACTGCCTGACATTTTACTTTTCGTTATTTCTTGCATCTTTTCATCAATACCTCTCTCTCTCTCTTTTACATCTCATTCAAAATGTTGTTGATCTTTTGCTTTCTTGCGATTCTCTTTGTGTAAAGTAGATATATCTGCGCAGGCAACTGACCTGGCTTCTCTTTTCTTTTATGATTTTGGATTATGAGTATTTATGGATATCACGACATTGAAAATGGCATGGGCCAGCAAGATGGCATAGCGCCGGACTAACGAGTATGAGATATGACTGTTTGGCAATCAAGTAGAACAAATTGAATATCAATATGTTGTTCAAGTGAAGGATGCTGTGAACCATGTTATGCCTTGTCTTTCCTACGCACGTTCCAAAAAAGAAATTGCCTATTATGGAAGTATTCTAGAAAAGTACTAGATCGGGTGTGGCTACTAATCCTAGCGCTGTCTGGCTGTGTAACTCGAAACAAAGGCTGGCCGTTTTCGATTCTTTTCGATTTTTTCTGTTGGGGAGGGGGCGTGTACCTAGTAAATGAAATTTGGGGGAGCATAAACATGCGCAAGGAATGATGGGATAAATGAAACTGAGTAGCAATGGCATTAACGGTGAACAACACAACTCTTTCACAAGATGGTGAAGATGAAGAATATGAGCATGTGAACCGAGGCATCGGAGAGAGAAAAAGGACGAAACATACTTGTACGTATTTGTTTTGGGGAGTTGGGGTGGGTGCGGACGAATGAGTGGGTGGGTTAGTTAAGTTGGGATGGGCATATGCTCTACTGTAATTATCGAGAGGGCCTATCGGATGAATATGGGGAAGAAACTGAATAGCCTATCAACGGATGGGTGTGAATAAGCGTGACGGCGAAAGGTGGCTGTTTGTCTGTCTATGGATGGAGATGATATTAGTGGAGAGGTAGAGATCTGGAGGGACATGTGAAAGAGAGAGATGATGATGAAGAGGTGGATGGATTAAGCATAGACTGAAACCATTGGTACGATAAGAGATGGTTCATTCAAATGTGCAGCTTTTCTTAGGCTAGTTAGGTGCTGTCATTACAGCAGAATGACATGTTGAAACAGTGGCGCATGTCAAAATGATATGAAAGCGAGTATCGGCACGGCATCCAGGCACATGAATGTAGAGTGATGTTTTATATAAACATTAACATTAAACGCATGTAGATAAGTGAATGAAGAGGAAGACTAAGCTACCCATCTCAAAATTCCGGTTGAGCGCCGAGAAATGGCGTCACATTTACTGCATTCCATCCCTTCTGATCAAGTGTCAAAACATCCCGAGCACCCCGATGATAAGGGGAAAAAAAAAAGCTTATGCTCCGTAAAGCAGCGCCGCAATATTATCCAGGCGGATTAGAGACAGTGTGGTTCCTGAATCAGGGCTGTGAAGAGTACTTCGCCCAAAAAAAAGAAGTGAAGAAGAATACAATAACAACTTCAAAACGAAAGATGGCCATAAAGAAGTAAAGAAGAAGAAAAGTATCAATGAATACTAAATAAAGACTGACAAGTTGGCAAAAAGCGATAATGGTAGTATTTATAGCCAATCAGCTCTGAGCAACCGCAACCGGTTCTTCTTCAGCCATGTGCTCAGCTCGAATCTGCCGCTGCGAAACAGGCCGAATTACCAATTTCGCAAGCTCCAAACGGTGAATTGCGTCTGCATGAGACCTGATCAATCTGCCACTCAACGACTCTCTGTTGATCAAGAATACGTTGCCATGGAGCTTGTATGTGACATGTTCCCAAGCGTGGATCAAACGAACCTTCAGATGAAACCTCCATGTCCCTCTCCAGGTCATCACGGTGGGCCGCTGTTTCCCCTCGCTGCTCGCCTTATACCGTGGCGTCTGGTATCGAAAGACGGCCGCCACCCCTGGGCGTCCATTCCAAATCTCCATGAGTTCAAGTTTGGGCATCCTCAAGGCCACGCGGGCTGCTCGGAGAAACAAGTTGGTGATATGGCCCTGATTGGCGAGGGGCTCGAGCTGTCGCGAAGTGAGGACGAGCGTGGTCAAAGACGACCACTTCCAGTCACGGCCGCGGGCCTCGAAGAAATGTTTGGCGTCTATGATGAAGGACGCAGAGAGCTGCTCGAGCTTGAGGCAGCTGGCGATGGCACGGGCGACGTACCAGTTTAGACGCCGGACGGCGCCGCAGCGCTCGAAGTAGTGCGGATACCGCCAATTGAAGTTCTCAAAGACGGAGAGTCTCTTCAAACGCGAAGAGGCGACAAATTGAAACAATGTTCGATAGTCTAAAGAGTAAGAACGATGACAGGTTAGTCTCCGTAGAACCATCAGAGACGCGCAGCTACATATCCACTTACCACCATCTAACACCTCTTGCATACCATCATGCCATACTCTCCAAGGCTCGTAGTAGATGCCTCGCAGTCTGGGAAACCGGGACAACAGCTGCAATATCGTCTTTGGTGCCCATCGCCGTCGGGTCTGTTGGCGAAGAAGCACCGCCGTCACTGCCGGAGCCAAGGGCATGCCCTGCCACCATTCGTCCTCTTCCTATGTTGTTTCGAATGGTCCCTTGACCTCGATAACATCGAAAAGCTTATTGATATGGTGGCCACTAAATTGAATCGTACCGTCAGTCCCATGGTGCTGGCTGCCGTCGCTGTCATCACTGTCGTCGGTGTAGTCGCTGTCATCAGTGTAGTCACTCTCGTAGATGTCGTCGCTGTCGTCGCCGTCATCGTTAGCTGTAGCCGGCACAGACAGCTCTGGACGCTCACTGCGGTTGCTCTCTCTCTTGTTGAACGGATAATCAGGCTCAAAAGTCAGGTATTTGAACCAATACGCCGAATCACTGGGCGAGTGGATGCTGATATCGAGCACCAAGTTGCGCCTGTTACACCATGAGCTCAGAGTATCCACGACCTCATGCAACGCTCTCCCAATGGCGTGGCTGTCGGCGTTGCTCATCCCTGGCTGCGAAGACTCCTCTAGCCCGTATTCTTCGAGCTCCAAGCAGAGCCATATATATTGCACGTATCTCTGGGTGCGAAAAGTCATGGCGTCAAGCTGTTCAATGCGTGGCATAGTCAGCGAGAGATAGGAAAAGTTGTGCGGCTCGATGATGGCCTGCCATTCACGGGACACTGTGGCATAGGCGGCCAAGCTGCCGTCGGTCTGAAGCAATGCATTGAGGATCGTCCGCCGGGTCTCAACGGGCAAGCTGTCCCATGATGACGATGTCCTATTAGTTGTAACTGATGCCATTTATATGAGCAGTGTGATGTAAGTAGCAGCTTGGTGCTTGACACTAGTAGTAGCAGAGGCCAACATTGCAATAGCTACGATATTTAGTTTTTGGTAGGGGAAGGGAGATTGTGGAAGGTGGAAGAAGAAGCAAGAGGTGAGGTGGTCGGTCTTGCTGCTATTCATCAAGTAGATGTACTTTTTTTTTTTTTTTTTCCATGTCTTGGGGGACTTGCTCTCTCTGTTCAAGTAAATCTTTATACTACCTAGAAATATACCAAGGCCAAGGTTATTAATTGTATACCAACGTTGTTTATTCCAATTGTCAACTTTACATATTTCTTACTGCTATATAAAACAAAAACCGTTGAACAGCTTGCTATCTTAATCTCCATCATCACGACTACAAGCTGGATGATTGTTCATAGAGTCTCTCACATGAGTTAAAACGCTACTTGACGGGACGCGAGAATGACGTTGGTTGCTTTAGAGGCCTCAAGACGTCTGCGGAGAGAACATGTTTCAAACACGCGAATCGTAGGCTCTCATGCTGAGTAGACAAGAGAATCTGTTACCGTTACTTACTACTGGAGCACAAGAAGATAGTTAATTCTTGCCCCTATATCAGCCTCAAAACCACCTGATTCTGTGTATCGCGTCATTGCTCAGCATGATACTCGAGCCAGGAAAATAGTTCCGTGTCCACCTCCAGATTTGGTGAATGTCGTATCTACACAGAATAATACCATCCTTATTGGATAGATGGGGCTCATACAATTCAAGTTAGCCCGCAAGCTGCTCGCAAGCCGTCGTCGGCAAGAGCAGCACTCAGGCAAAACATATGCCCATTCACATGAGAGTCGTCAAGCATGAAGCGTCCGAGGCATGTACTCCGTGCTCTGATAACGGTGATGAGCGCCACGCGTAATTCGTAACAAGTGCCTCCCCAGCAGGAATAGTCGCTATCCCAGGGCACAGCAACAAGCGACTGAAGCTGTAGCATGTCGTTTCATTCCCCTGCCTCCCATTCGCCCATTTGGCAATCTTGCAGATAAAAAGAATACACTAACTCGAATGAGAGCTTGTTTCACTGCGGGGACTGCCTCGGCTGCGGGGACTGCGAAAAAGAAAAGAGCAAGAAAAAAAAAGTTGTTGGGGAAAGGACGGAGAAAAAAAAGGTTGAGCGCTTGTGCCGCTGGAGCGTGATTGGCTCAACCTGGGCAAAGCGATTGCGCTAAAGAAGGGTACCGCGTTTAGCCACTTACGGCAGACCAGCTTCAAGGTACCGCTGCGCCGGGGGGAGGGGTATACATAGGATTTTGATAAAGAATGAGGAATGAGAGCGAGAGATTGGGATTGGGGAGCTGTCAGGCGATGGAAGCTGCATCTGCTGATTCTGACAGCTGGGCAAGATGCGAGGTATTCCAGCGTTGGGGAACTGCAAAAAAAAGAAGATCAGCTATCGACGTCCATCAGCTGATTTTGCAGTCCCAACTGTCCTCGCCTCGAATCGTCGCTCTCACTTACACGCCCTCACGTCTCGCCGCCTGCCCCAGCGATCCAACAAAACCAGCCTCCAAGTACAGCCCCAGGTACTGCCATCGGCACCAGTACCCCCATCCATGCGCCATGTGCCTCCTGCCATCGAGTACCACCCACCCACTCGACTACCGCCATGCGACATCCCTGGGCGGATCCACGGATGCGTTTTCCCAGCCCATTTCTCGCTTTTGCTGTTTTCAATCAACCACAATCTCCACACCAAAGGCAAAAGTCGCAGTGGCAGTGACAACGGCCATGGCCGACGCCGCACGCTTGACAGGTGTATCATTTCCTGTTGCAATTTTTTCGCCTTTTTCGCCTTCGCATTAGTACCCAGAGTACCTTGGTACTGCTAGATTCTTCTTCCTGATCCGCTGGTCCGCCCTATTCGGGAAACCCCAGCGCTCTGATCCCGAGCCTGGCCTGATTCTCAGCTCTGCACAGGCCCTGTTGATCAAACGCCCCTCCTCAAGGGCATCTTGATATAAAGAGAGCTTCCTTTTTTCCCCATCTCACACACCCTCCACAACACAAAAAGAGCTCCTCACTTCTTTTCATTTCTCACCCCTCCCTCTCCATCTCATCCCCCCCTGGTCCCTCTCCCTCACCCCGGGACTTGGTTTCTTTTTATAACACCTTTTTTTCGCTCTCATCTTCCTCTTCCTCTTTTCCTTCTGTGTCCAGCCTTGAACAAGACTTCTTTGTTCAATATCAAAGCAGCAACCAACATGTCAGAATCTTCTGCCGCGGCCTCAAAGGCCCAGGCGTCGGCCTTCCCTGATGGCACCACCGACTATGTGCCTCTGCGCGCCGGCGGCAAATACGACCTCAAGAAGGTGCACATCTCAGAGACGCCCATTACCTGGGGGAACTGGTACAAGCACGTCAACTGGCTCAACACCACCTTCATCGTCTTCATCCCCCTGTTGGGCTTCGTCTCCGCCTACTGGGTGCCTCTCAAGCTGGCCACGGCCATCTTCTCCGTCATCTACTACTTCAACACCGGTCTAGGAATCACAGCTGGTAAGTCGACGCTCATCGAATGTTTTGACTATGAAATTCATTTACTTACTCATCTCAAGGTTACCACCGTCTCTGGGCTCATTCCTCATACAAGGCCACTCTCCCCCTCAGAATCTACCTTGCCGCTGTCGGTGCTGGCGCCGTCGAAGGCTCCATCCGCTGGTGGTCAAGAGGCCACCGCTCTCACCACCGATACACTGATACCGACAAGGACCCCTACTCCGTCCGCAAGGGTCTCCTGTACTCTCACATCGGCTGGATGGTCATGAAGCAGAACCCCAAGCGAATTGGCCGCACTGACATCACCGATCTCAACGAGGACAGCATCGTTGTCTGGCAGCACCGCAACTACCTCAAGTGCGTCATCTTCATGGGCCTCGTCTTCCCCACCCTCTTCTGTGGCCTCATGTTCAACGACTTCCTTGGCGGATTCGTCTACGCCGGTATCCTCCGCATCTGCTTCGTCCAGCAGGCTACTTTCTGCGTCAACTCTCTCGCCCACTGGCTCGGCGACCAGCCCTTTGATGACCGCAACTCACCCCGTGACCACGTCATCACTGCTCTCGTCACTCTCGGTGAGGGCTACCACAACTTCCATCACGAGTTCCCCTCAGACTACCGAAACGCCATTGAGTGGTGGCAGTACGACCCTACCAAGTGGATGATTGCCTTCTGGAAGTTCACCGGCCTCGCCTACGACCTGAAGCAGTTCCGCTCCAACGAGATTGAAAAGGGCCGTGTCCAGCAGCTCCAGAAGAAGCTCGACCAGAAGCGTTCCACCCTCGACTGGGGCACTCCCCTTGAGCAGCTCCCCGTCATCGATTGGGATGACTTTGTCTCTCAGTCCAAGAACGGCAAGGCCCTCGTTGCCATTGCCGGTGTCATCCACGACGTTACCGACTTCATCAAGGACCACCCCGGTGGTAAGGCCCTCATCTCCTCCGCCATTGGCAAGGACGCCACTGCCATCTTCAACGGTGGTGTCTACCTCCACTCCAACGCCGCCCACAACCTGCTCTCCACCATGCGTGTCGGCGTCCTCCGCGGCGGCTGCGAGGTTGAGATCTGGAAGCGCGCCCAGTTTGAGAACAAGGACGTTACCTATGTCAATGACTCTGCTGGCCAGCGCATCGTGCGTGCCGGTTCTCAGGTCACCAAGGTTGTCCAGCCCGTGGCCAGCGCCGACGCTGCTTAAAGCATTGGGCCCATGAGAGAAGGGAAAAAAAATGCAAACAGAGTTATCAAGGATTGAGTCGAAAAGGTCCACCTGAAGCTATATGAAGCGGTGAGGGGTAGGGGAAATTTTACTAGTTGCCCTTTCCACCTGCATTACCCTGCATATATCACAGCTGGGTTACTTTTTCGACAACATCCACTGCCAACTCTGAGGGAAAAGAATTATCATGAACTGGCGTTTGAAAGGTAAATGAAATATTTTAAAGGGGATCCGGTAGACAATAAATCGAGACCGGACAAATTAGGGGCGTTTTTATTTAAACATAAACACTGCAGAAGTGGAATTGAGAAACTCTTCTCACAATCATAAAATATACTTTATATTTTGATACAAACATTTGACTTTCTTGACTTGTGAAGCCTTGTGTAATAGAGTAGTATCTGGATCTTTATTAACCTTGTGGAATCTCACTATTGACGCTGTATTAGGTACTCTCAGTCGCCAATACTCTGCTGCCCTTAACAAAGAAGATATCAAATGGCAAAACACAGCTCTCATATCATAAACATACTATATACCCTGATGAAACCATCAAGCTATCTGAGTCCATTCCCATCTCGTAAAAATTCGTCAATGGTATTAAACTAATTCTATTTCTAATTCGCCAAAACTCCCCTCACTCAAAATAAGAAAGCCCATCATTACTAGGAAAAAAAAAAACGCACAATTCCCACGATCTCAATGTTCACGGCGTCGCCATCCTCGTCTTCATCATTACCAACTCACTGCTCTTTGCCCACAGCCCATCCGGCATCTGCCGATAACACAGCAACCGCCCATCATCCCCCGTGCTCCCCAGAATCTGCCCGTCGTCGTCGAACCCCACGCGCCACACCGGCGTCCGGTGACTGTCCAGCCGCGAGACTTCCTGCGCCACGTGGGGAATCTGCCCTGGCTGGCCTGTCCACAGGCGCTCGCCGACGTTGCTCGACTTGGCGAGGCTGGCGCTGAGGGTCGATGACGGCTGGTGATGGTGGTGAGGCACGTTGCTGCTGCTGCCGCCGTTGTTATTATTATTGTTGCCGTTATTGTTGTTGTTGTTGTAATAATTGCTGTTAAGATTCGAGCTGGATCCCGGCGTATGGCTCTCCTTCTCCTCCTTTGCAGAAGTCGTCGTAGTAGGCGACGCCTCCCTATGCTGCTGCGCACGCCCATCCGGCTTCAGCAAATGCGACGCCGCCCACGACCGCCCATCGTTATCCGAGTACGGCGTGTCGATGCGGAAAACCCTAGCATACCCATCCTGACACGCCGTGGCAATCATGTCGTAGCCCCTGATGTTGCCCGGCGCCCACGCCACGTCCCGCACCAGCCCCCTATGGCCCGTAATCTCGGCGGCCAGGTAAAATTCCTTTTGCAGCGTGTTGGCGCCGAAGCTCGCCGACGCAATCTCCCTTGTGCGGTACACTTTCACCGAGTTCATGCCCGCCACCACCAACCCCAGCGCGTCCGAAGGCACGCCCGCCCTCAGCGCCGTGTAGCAGGGCTCCGGGTTTGGGTCGAAGCGCACCTTGAAGGACACCTCTTCGCCGCGGCTCGGCTTGGGGCATATCGTGAATTCGTCAATGGATGTGTACTCGGCTAGGTTCTCGGGCTGGTCGTTCTCATACACCGTCAGCCGCCCATCGGTTGCTAGGAGAGCCAGATATGTCTGCCTCGTCTCTTCGTTGTGCTTCATCGAAAAGGACCGGTATGGCGATCGCGCTGATCGGGTATCAAAGGCTGGTCGACCATTGACCGACCGCGCAGCGCAGAAGCGGCGGCCGGGCGCAGCAGAAGGGTTCTCAGCCCAGAGGCGGAACCAGCCCTCAATGCCGAGGGAAGCTATGAGGTTGGGGTATATCGTGGACGGCAGCCATTGTAGCTATATTTACAGAGACACGGTCAGCACTCTAATATCTCTGCTTCGTGGCCATATGGACTGATAATCAAGCAAACAAACCTCTATGACTTCTCCTCCATGCGCGCTCCACGTATCACACAACCTCCACGTCGCATCCTTGTGCCGGTTGAAGACGCGGATCTTGCCATCCACCGACCCCGTCGCGCAGCGGTCGCCGTACGCGTTGAACGCAATCGCCTGCACCAGATCCTTGTGGCCGTGCTGCAGGTTCAGGTCAAAGGACTTGTTGTCGTCGTCGGTGGGGGACTGTGGGATGGAGGTTGTCATGTTCTTTTCGGGGAGATGGGCTCAATCAATAGAGCAAAGAAGATATCACGTCGTTGTATCTACTACTTTGAAAGGCTGCAGTGAAATCTTTTGCCAATACAATTTTGTTGCTCAAGCTGCAGAATTGGTGGTTACAGAATCTGCTGAAGCAATGGCCAAGTATGGCATGTGAATCTGGATGCAATTGGAAAGTTTACCTGAGCCAGAGCTGGTCCCGATTGAAGCTCGAGGTCACTTGGCGGGGCTCAAAGGTACGTACCTCTAGGTCTCCACTACGAGTCAGTCTAGCCCGCTTTGGCAACAGAGGGTTCAAAACCTTCACTTCGTGCCCCGGACACTCAACAATCAGACCTCACAATGAAAATTTTCTCAAAGCTCCGCAGCTGCCTTTATGAATATATTTCAAATGATCTCCACCCAATGGTTTCATGGTCTAACGGTTATGACTGCGGATTCTGATTCCGCCAGCGAGGGTTCGACTCCCTCTGAGACCTTTGATTTTCATTTTTGATATTTTTATTTTTATTTTTTTTTTTTGGGGGGGGGGGGGGGGGGATGAAGAGTTATCTGGCGCCCCGATTCTGTCATCTAGCACTCCAGCTATAGCATGGGCTACTACTGTTGCTGCTGCTGCTAAGAGTAAATAGTAATTAAGGTCTGAATTTTTATACAGAGACCAACTGCTTAACTATAGCGAGTGCCGTAATAGACCTGGGGGGTTAGACAACAGCTGGAATGCTCAATGATTTTTCCCTGTTTCTTTTTACCTTGCTGCCCAGCAAAGGCAGGTAGAGTGTATGTACCAGGTGTATATTCCTAATATTGTATATGTATATTTAGAGCTTGCATAGCAGAGCGATTGACTCTGTTGCTATTTACATCAACTCTCGAAGATGCACAAATTTAAAGACTAAAAATGGCCGCGTAAAGCTGCTTGCCCAAGCAAGACATTATTATCACTCATTGTGATATAATATACACCAACCGATATCAGCTTCTCTCATGCCTTATGAATATATATGCAAAATATCCTTCCTCCTTCAACATCCGCAGTAATCAATTTCGAACAAAATCTTAATTCCTAGTGACTCAAAGAAGTGGAAGAGGAGTGACAGGAAGAGATAAAAACAGAGTGGAAACCGCTGCTCATGTCTAAGAAAAACCATAGCACCAAACTCGTTTGCAGCGATAAGAGTTTTTGCTTTCAAGCCGTTTGCCGATTACGCCGTGATGCCAATTTTCGATTTCAAGGTGTCCGTTTCTGTTGTAGCCAAATTGTATGAAGTAAAAAAAAAAAAAAAAGAATAGAAGAATCTGAGAATGCCTAGAGCAGGGGAGGGAGGGAAGAAGCAAAGGGCGTGGGAGTGAGAGGGAAAAAAAAGGAAGGGTATATATGAGGTGGATCAATTAATCCTCGTCAGATGATGGCGTTGTCACTGCTGCTCGGGATGGTGGTCGATGCGCTAATTTTACGAGATGTGGTGTCGTCGGAACTGGTGTTTCTGAGTCGGGTGTTGTTGCCGTTGGGACTTCGACAATCGGTTTCCTAAGGTCATATAGTTGCCGTCTCAATTCCGTTCCGTCCCACAAGTCCTCTCGCCAAGGCCAGTTTATCATCATTTCGAACAGCTTTTCACTCATGGAGACGGTCTGGCAATTTGATGCCGCAATATAAAGCGTGGTAACGACCCCAAAGTCAACGTTAAACCAGGGCGAGGATCCAGGTGCTCCAGATGCTATTGATGCTCGCAACGCTTGATTGATCGTCTCCGCGATGCTGGCAACTTCCAAAAATTTGTCATCTTCTTCGTCGGGAGGCGTATACGCCATGCCTTGAGGCAATGGAGTAAAATCAAGGGCAATCGTCGCGCCGCGGTGGCGAAGCAAACATCCCATGAACTTCAAAAAGTCGCGCGGATTCGCGGCATCCTCCATGTCTCCGTAAAGTTTATTTGCTTTTCTGAGGAGCTCTCGGATATGGTAGCACCTCTGGTGTAGGATATCGAATTGAAACCGGGCAGCCTCATGATCCCAAGTACTGTCATCACCCCGGTACTGTCTGCACATCCAGCTGAAAGCATTGACATCCTGGAATAAATCGTCAACGTGCTCTTGCAGCTTCTCCAGCGATGTAAACTCTCTGACCCCCCCTACGCTGTTTTTCCTAGTCTCGTATGCTTGGAGAGATAGTGACGGTGGTGAATTGATCCTTATAAAAGCCGCAGACCCTTCCCACCGGCGAAGGAGCTTGGTCATGTAGGTTGCCCTGGCGTGAGAATTATCGCGATCGTGGCTGAATATCTCCGGATGTCGGAAGACATCCTGAACTGCGTCAGGTAAATTTGACATCAAGCGAATGCCGTTTGCGAGATGCATCATGGCAGTTGGCCAGTTCTTTCGCAAAATCTCAATATAAAAGAATGAAACACAGCATATCATGATGATTCCGTAACGTTTCCTCATCGGCAGTCCATTTAACTCTTCGGCCATTCGGTTTAGTGAGAGATTATACTGTCTGATAATGTAGCGCTCGGTGTTGGATGGTGGGCCAAAAATGGTAATGTTGGATCCGGCGAGCCTAAAATCATGATATGCGGAAGAGAGAGCGACGATGGCATGCCTTACCGCTTTCGATGTGAAGCAGTATTCCGGTACGACATGCCCCCAGAAGAAGGTATTGTGAATATGTGTGATTCCCACCAGATCCTCCGCCAGAGGCAAAAACTGCTGGATGTACTGGCTCTCTACCAAGTCGCCGCTGAAGTTGGTCACCAGAGGCCGTAAAAGCGTCAATGATGAAGACGAGGAGTTGACAGATGAGGATGCTGAAAGCTGTTGAGAGAATCCCGGTTTCCTGGTCGCTTTTGGCTTGGTAAGAGGCTTGTAGCCGTCGCAGGTTCGACCTGTTGAGATGCATCGTTGGCACGCCGGTTTCTGTTCGTCACATTTGATTCTTCTGATTCTGTGGCAGCAATGTCGAGTTAGTAATTACAAGGGGGAAGTAGACAATTATTTGACAGAGGAAATGGTTTCTTGTTTCTCCTTTGGCGTTGGGTGAATGGCGGATCGCTAGCTTACTTGCTGTTTACCTGTTGTTAGTCTAGAGAGTTCCAAGTCATCATGAAGAAAACACACAAGGCATATGGGATGGGACAACTGAGTGAGATTAAGCGAGCCAAGGTTAGGCAACGTACCAAGTGACACAGCCCGTCCGAACCTTGGGCTTTCCGGCCCGCCTTCGTTTTTCCTTGGCTGGAGGTCCTTCGGACTCGTACGGCGGCGTTATAGGAGGGACAACGCCAGAAGGAATGGGAGAGGATTTTGGGGGCGCCATGATCGATACATTGGCTGGGAATACGCGATATGGTGCAGCTCAGATTCGAGGGCTACGTAACGGTAAAATTGAAGAAGAGTGAAAGATATGAAAGAAAATGACGCCGGCATCAGCGCGAACGCTGACGCAGGGTAAAGGGGATGCGCCGGAATAGTTGTAAAAAACGAGGAAGAAAAGCAGTAGTTTCCGGCGGTTGCGACAGCAAGATTGACTGTGCCCTTTGCAAAGCGGGTAAACCTCGAGGTCGAAATCCAGAGCTGTACCGTGTCTACTATTTCCCCTTTCGCATGAGCCGCCCTGCGTAGACGGCGGATATTTGTCACCAGATCAGATTGGCGGGGGATTGCAAGAAAACTGTCAAGAACAAGCAAAATATTAAATGCTGACAGCAGGTATAATTGAGGTGGGCTGTCGACGGCTTTCAAGGCTTCCCAGCCCACTCCTGCCGCCCGCTCGCCGAGTCGCTTTCGTCTCGCGTTAAAGTCCCAAGCCCAAGTTACCAAGGGAGAGAGGATGGCCCCCGGACCGGAATGCGGAGCCGCCTGGCCACACTAAAGAGCAAAAAGAAGCTGGATGAGAAGGGGCCAAAAGACGAAGAGCGAGTGTCCAAGGTGCTGGGTTTTCACGATAAGGAAACTTGATTCTTCTGTGTTCTCCAGCTGCCCAACTCCGGTTCGTTACGGAGGCAGGTTGCCACTCTAGCAGGCCCGGAGCGAATTAGAGGCTTTGTGTCGTGCGATCTCTTGAGGCTTTGGCCATTCTGGCTAATACTCAGTAGCGTTGCTGGGGCCCGTGCTAGCAAGAACTAGGTTATCGAGTCCATGGAGAGGAGGGTGCTTAGGTTGCTAAGCCTGGGTACTAGCCTAGGCACTTGAGTTGGCTGGCTGGGTTATGGCCCATCCCATCGGCTGTCGCTGGGCTGAGGTTTGGGTCAACTACTTAGACATTAGCTTGAACCCTGAGCAGCACATCGCATGGTGTACGAGTTACAGACTCATTGGTACAATGGGCCAGCAGATCAGCCCCGAAGCTGTGGCACGATGCCGGCAGCTTGTTCTGCCGCGAATCCCCTGCAGCCGGTTTGATCTGACACCGTCGCGCTCTAGCACAAAGGCGTTGGCACTACTGGCGTTGTATCCATGTGATTAGCCAGCGTGATTACTACTCTGCGAACACCGCGCTATATCGGTGTCCTCGCTATTACAACAATGCCGTCAAGGGGGCCTGTCGCCAGGGATGGCTGTGCTGTGACGGTTGGATCAATGCGATTGATGGCGTTTTGGGCGATGAAGAAAATTGGAGTGTGGGCACAAGAGCGCAAAAAGCAAGCAGAAAGGAAAAATGGGCAGCAGACAGAGCAGGGACTGGCCTGACACCGGCCGTGATCTCTCCGACTGCTGATAGTGCCTGCTTTGCTGCAGCGCCTTCTTTACAGCGGCTTGCAGCGGAACGGAGCACTCATTACTGGATTCGTGCTTCAACTTGCCTCTACTCGCCAGCGGCAGGTACTTACAAATTGCCGCGCGGTACTCCCTCAGTAGGTATTGCCTGCTTCCGTGCAGTATCGCATGGTACCAAGTAAAAAGCCGATGGATGTTGCTGAGCTACGGTCGGATGTATTTTTTCAAACCCGAGTTTCCGGGACGCCTCAACAATTGGAAAGTGGGTTGGTTCGTTCGTGTGGCATTGGCGCGAAGATAGAAAAAGGAATAACTACGCTGATCTACCCTGGCCTGGGTTTTAAGACGCATTATTCGGAATTTCCGTACATGGAATGATAAAGCCGAGATAAAGGAAATACAGAAGAAGATGTCTCAACAAGAGGGACAATCTTGATTGACAAACATAAGAAGCAAGATAGTACAGTAACTGTGTAAAAACAGCTGTGTCCTCCGTACTGCATAAGGTACCTATTTATGGAGCCCACAGGTTGGCCGGATCCGTGTATCCGGATTCCCGCTGATGCGAGCCCCAGATCTAGCCCCAGAAGCAGCTTGGTCATGACTCAAGTCGCCCTCCCGTAAAACAGCAAAATGGCAATGTTTGCTTTTTTGGTGTTGCTTTGCACTTTTGTTTCCGTAGCTCCTCTTGGTGAGGATCTTCAACAAAGGGCCGTGCATCTGGCCCAAAAGATAATTATCCCGCTCTGAAGCATACAAAACCAGTCTCTAATTCCATATCAAAGGAGCTTTCCTCCTTCGGCTACCCATTGGAGTCGAATAGGCGAATACGCCTGCAGTAGGACTGCTAGTGACGCATTGGGCATTGAGTCAGCAGATACACCCGTATAGAGCAGCCGTCTATTCGAGGAACTATCTTCCTGTCATGGATCATGTCGCCCCTAGTGCTGCCGATTAAAAAGGTCCCCAGAGTAGGCAATAGGTACGCTTCATTAGTAAGGGCTATAGTAGCATCGGGTAGAATCCTTCGCCAATACTATGCACTTCCTTGTACATCTACACCTCAATTCAGAAGCCCCCGCAGCTTACATTTCTTCTGACTTGGTTGAGCTCGTAGTAATAGTAGGTGCTATTATGCTATTATAATGAACCATCCATATCACCCCTCTTTCACCACGTTCACACGTCACGATACAACGTGCATACACATACTGCCACCACCACCCAGTAACTCAGCCACACCGTCACTACATGTTTTCTGGCCTTGTAAGGCTGAAGCTGCGCCCTTTCCCTTGAAATACCTAGCAGCAAGTAAAAGGCTCAGAACAGCCGCACGCCTCCAAGACGAACGTCGTCAAGCTTCGGGCTAAAAGCCTAGTGCTTAGGCGCCGCCAATTGTTCGGTTCTTTTGTTTTGGAGGCCAACATCCAATGAGAACTGTCTCGTGGCATGCAGCATTCAGCCCTCGCAAAAAAACTCGGGGCTTGCTTTATCACATCCGGGTTTTACCAAGGTTAAAGTAAAGTCGAGCTGTGGCTGACTTTCGGATGGTGCAATGCCGACGGCTGGGCCAGCGAAAGAAGAGAGATAGGCGAGATCTCGTTTATTCTCTAAGCCATCATCCAGTAATAGTTACCATATGGTTACCTATTATATTGCCACTGGGCAAAGGTAATATTTTGGGAATGCGATTGGTAAGACTCCTTGAACATACATACGCCCGTCAGAAATCTTGCCCAGCTCAGATTAGTCAATAGTCTCGCCTCAAGCCCGGTAGGTAAGCTGTCGTGAACTGAAGAGGAGCTGCTTCTGTAGTGAATGTACTCAATACAGAATAAGATTACTCAACACTTTACCATATCAGTCCATATACGTACAAGAAGTCTATTTCCTAACTTCCAATTGGTAGAAAGAATTGTGCATTGACGGAATTGGAACTTGTAGACCTTAGGACCTTTGCAAGCGTATGAGCTCATATACGAGTTCTATGAAAGCGTAGGGTTATTCTTCTTTTTACAAATTTTCTATGTTATTTTTTTTTTGGTGAATTCCATTAAGAAACGGCAGCCTAAATGTACTCATAATGGCACTATTGCCATCCTGCCTATCTCTCTGACCAGTTGCCAAAGGTGAATATCGGAGGCCGCAGATTTACGTTCCCACGTAGGTAGACGCCGGCATCATCGCACTAAATCCGGAGCAGCTCTGGTGGGTCGCCGGACTTCAACTCAAAGTTTCGTGCCTCACCGAGCTCAATCATCTAATCTTTTCCACAGCTCGCGTCTCGTCGCGTCAGACGGCCATCCCACCTCGGTCGTACAACGGAGTTAACGGCGTGAAAATCACCACAACCTTGGCAGCAATGAGCCATTTCGCCAATCCGTTGGCGACGCCCTCACAGCTCTATCAGCGCGCATCTGCCTCGTCGCTGCCGCGGGATCTCCACGAGGCCGTCTTCGTTGCGACGCAATGCCTGACCCAGGCGGCCGGCAGACTCTTGCAGCTGCCTCAGTCGGTAACGGCGCAAGCCAGTGTTCTTTTGGCGCGGTACTGGGTGGTAGACTCGCCCATGGCCCATGAATTCAGCGTGCGTGACCATCTCTGATCGATAGGCGGCAGTTGAAGCCATTATTGCTAACCGTGATGTGTAATAGGACGTATCAGCTGCTGCGATCTACCTCGTCTCAAAGCTGGGGCCGATTCCTCGTTCCCCGCGGGATGTCTCCAATGTCTACGCGTATCTGGCATCTGCCAATTCGCAACTTTTTCCTACAGACGAACCGCCAAAGAACGATCCGCGGACATACTATCAATCAGAAGCGGACCATTACGCTTTCCAGCAGCGCATGTTGAGCTTGGAAGCTCGTATTCTTCGGTCACTGTCCTTTGATACTCACGTTGCTCTTCCACACCCACTGGCCATCACCTACCTCCAGACACTCGATTTTCTATCGCAGCCACGAACAACAGTCTCGCTACGCGTAATTCAATATCTCAACACATCTCTGCTATCGCCACAGATGCTCTACGTCACTCACCAGCCGCACGCTTTGGCCACGGCGGCAATATATATTGCAGCGCGCGATTTGGGCGCCAAGATGCCGGAGCACGAGTGGTGGGAAGTATTCGATGTTGACCGTGAAGAGCTGGGATTTCTAGTGGTTGCCATGCGTAGCATGGAGGGGTGGATACAGAAGCTCAAGGATGAAATTCCGAGCTTTGGAAGCAAGATGTTAAAGAAAAGCATGATTGAAGACGAATTAAAGAAGAGAGGGCTACGTGTCGACGACGGAGATACGGCAGCCATGGACGAGGAAGATGAAGTTATGCGAATGATGGACAGTCGATGAAGCAGCAAGCAACCTCATCACAGAGCCTCGGGACAATACCCACGCGAGTAACTGAAATGGATGCTTCCGTTTACCTGGAGGTGCCACCATCTGACTTGGTGAATCCCTGGCGAATCTAGACCAGCCAGGTTGAAGGCGAATAAGTCGCAGAATGGAATGATTCTTGCAGCTAAAGAGCCCCTGGATATCACGATTTGCTATATTACCGTCCGGTTAAGTGAACTAGTGTCGTGCGGGATTCTCTTTCCGGCCCCCACGAGGCAACCTGTTTATTAACTAATGGGCGGCCTTGAGTGATATCCTGAGGGGACTAGATTAGGTCTCGACCTCGAATACTTATGCTGTGCGCTGTTGGGAGAGTTGCAATCTCGCCAAGTAGCTTCTTGCTTACGCCAAACGGCACTGACAAGCAACCTATTGCACGAAGACTGCGCTTTCAGGAATGGCTAGTTTCTAGCTAATACGGCAGAGCATGGCTAGATACCACTTCTTTCTCAATGGCAAAGTAGCAGTGTGCTCCGCGGATAAACCCCCATATTGCCTTAGGGTTGGATAGTGCTTGCGGCGGTGAAGATTAAAAGGCAGGCCAATCAGCTTCCGGCCAAACAGGCAATTTTAGATAAAAATTTGATCACAAATTTTCTTCTCTCCGGACAAAATCCTCCTCGTCATCGCAGGGTACCAGGTGTGGGGGGCAGGATTGAAGATGAGATGGTGTAGTCTGATTCGGATGCCTGGCCTGCTATCACATCGGCGGCCAGTTGGGAGGGCTGGGGAATGAAGAAGAGAGAGAATCTAAAGGAACAAACTGGACAAGACTAGCTTATGCAGAGCATCGATGGAGAACTTTTTGCTATCGCAAAATGTAACCGCCAAGGCCAGTGGAGTTGTGATTGCGGCGAAGGAAGAGGGCTTGGCGGCTTCTAGAAGTCTTCGCTGCGGAGATGCCAAGAAGAGAGTACGCGGCTGCTGCTAATCGAACAGGCACGGCTTCATTTTTTCTTCTCAAGTTCTTCCTACATGATAATAATAAGCATTGAATCTTGTGTATTTATACATCCATTCATACCGGCTACGAGCATTAAATAGGCCCCCGACATTGCATTGATCTGCTGTCCCCACCACTTAGGATTTTGATCAGTGATGATCGTCATCTGTCAATTTTCCGGCGGTAAAGGATTCCCGAGCCAACTCCACTGCCCGCTTTTGCCGACCGAAAAGATGACCCTGCCTTTTCTAGAACTCGGTCAAGCTCTGCATATACTTTATGTATCATGCTTCATGCGGCGCTAGCAGATGGACGCTGTGAAGCGATCATATGCACAGGTAAGTGGTCAAGACAAGGAGCACCTGATTACTCTAACAGTAGTCTGTGGTCTGTGATGCTATGAGGCTGCTGCTCTGCAACAAAGACAAGGTTCGGAGTAGCAATATCTCATGCCTTGGCTTTTCGTGAATAGTAATGGAATGTGTCCTCTCCGATTTCCTGGTTTAGCTTTTATCGGAAGGATAAAAGAATAAAAACATAACAAGAAGCGTAAATCAATGTGTAATTCTCATTACGGAGCCGCCCCCATTATCAGCTCGGCTCACACAGACACCTACATGGCTCCATACACAAGCTCCAGCCATTCCCCAGTAGGTACTACATGGAAGGGTATCGTGAAATTAAATAGCTCAACTAGCATATGCAGAGCCCTGGGGAAACCCCAAAATTCCTGAATCTTAGATTGCGGGCCGTAGTCTTTATTTGGATACCAATTTTATGGATAATAGTCGTCTCCTATTCCTCCCTCTGGCTATTGTCACTCTTTCCTTTGAGATGCAAGATGATCTTTGAATTGATCGCCGTAGAAGAAACAATCACAGCAGCAGGATACATAAACATGAATAATTTATGCACAGTGAGTTAACATTGATAGAAAAACTATTACATGCTTGTGACTAGCTGAAGGATTCTGTGGTGGCGTCGTTGCAACGGTTGATGCCTCTCGCCAGACCGAGTTGATCGATGGATCTTGGTTCCCGCATTTTCTTTATATGGGCTGGGCATGTATAAAGCTTCCCCTGTCTGCCCACGCATGGTCCTTTTGCTTCCCTTCTTTTTTCTTCAACTCTACAATACCTCGTTCTCACTCTCGCAACCTATTCCGATTCTTTGACGACTAAAAGGTTAAATATTCTTCTTCACCATAGACACCACTTCTCCCTCCTAAAAATGCCTTCTGCTTCCTCTGCACCCCCTGCTGCCGCTGCCGCCTCTGCTGCTCCCTCCAGCCTGGGCAACAACAAGGGCATCAAATTCCAGATCAAGACAGGAGGTGCTCGCTGGGAATGCACTCTTCAGGACCGCTCTCAGTAGTGTGTATAAACTCAATACTGCTGTTTCTGAATGTTGATTGCTAACACAAGACACAGCGAGCGCACGAAGGCTCTACGCAGCGATTCTACCGATTCCGTTGACTCTAGCAACTCTTCTACAACCGAGTCAAAGTAAGAAGAAACCAAAATAAACATGCATGCGGCGAAACTAGAATTTTTTTTTTTCTTTACTGTTGTGGTGTTGTGCACCGGAGCCGCTTTTCCCTGCGTTGGAGTATGAGCCGAGAGCGTCATGGCGCTTAGAAAAAGCTCCCGTGCCCCTGAGTCGATCAATTTACTCCATCTTGGTATCTTGACAAGCGTGGACAAAATAACGTGGAGCTTTTGGCTCGGTTTTGATCACCTTATTTAGGGTGGTAGGAGTTATATGAGCGTGAATGCTTTAGCGATTGGAAATTAGGTAATTTGCCTTAACATTTTGGCCTCTCAAACTAGCGATTCATACAAGTTCGTTCATGTTTGATACAATTCATTCATATCAGCCCATTTGTCTTACGCTATTACTTGATATGCATAAATAGAGATTTGAGTGACAGATTACGGAGGTGCGACGCATTGTCGTGAGTTATCATCCAGTGGGTATCGCCGGCTTTCTCTCGGTGTCATACGTACTCGAACTCTGTGCGCCATATTCTTCGTCTCTCAATGTTTGGTACACTTCTCACGCTTCAATTGTTCGGTGTCTAGGTCTAGTTGAGGTTACTAATCTGCCAATGTTATCTAAATACAGGACAACAATACGTCTGGCATTAAAGCAGCAATTTGTTGGAGCTGGCCATCCCGCCTCGGCTCATTGGCCTATGATTCTCCGTGTCGCGTGCCGTACGATGGTAGCGACAGACATGCTATTGCTGGAATCTAGGTATGTTCTAGTGTCTTTCAAATCATCTCTCGTAGACTGAGCTAAGAATGGATAGTAACAGCCCTTCGCGCTCGTCAGCCTGGCGTACACAGGGACGCTGATGAAGGGAAAAAGTACATGTAATTCAGCGTCTCAGCTCTGTTATCTAGCCCTCTTGCTGGATAACACAAGGCGGTAAATTGAGGCTCCAGCTACTACAGCTGGGGTGGTGGATAAAATATTCCCTTAATGAGATAAACTGAATGCTGTTAACATTGCATTTATTGGAGAGCCCTGTCGTCATATCATGAAGAAGCCAGTAATTGGCTGGCAGTCCTTCTGGATGGGGATGAAGGAAACCCTTGCTGTGAGTTTGGCATAGCTTCATTAGACAATATTTAATCATCGTCTGTATGTAGTACTCGTATAAACAGCTAATAGCATAGCATGAGCTCTCCATCGATTGCTCTGTAAATTTCACTATAATATGCTTTGACCATTATATTTGACGGTAATTCGGCTCTGTTTCTTTCATGTATCGATTTTGACGGTGAGATAGCTTCTCCTCTTTTAGATGACCCCATTGTCGTACATAACGGCTACGGCTGTTAGTGCGGCCCTGCTGACACTAGCTGAGTCGGCCTTGCATATTGCTGCCAGATGGCATCTCTTTGCGCTTGACACATCACGGATGACATCTGGCGCTCAACACGTCGCGTAAGGTACATTTTGCGCATTGTTGGGTCTGGTGTGGAATCAGGCAAAGTTGCTTGTACCCAGCAATGAACTGATGCGTTGTCACGACAGGTCAGAGGTCATGTGACGCGGCGGAGGTATCGAGTACATGCACGTAGGCGCTGACCAGGCCGCGCATGGCGTTACGAATACGCCTCACCAAGATCGAGGAATGGTGGCAAAGCTTCCCCCCAGGACTACGCAATCGCCGTGTGGCGTCGCCAACCTGAGGCTGGCTTTTTGAAGGGCCTCCTGTGGCTTTGCCAACTTTTTGTCACTTTCATCTCTTTCCCCTCTTCCTCAACCTTTGTTTTCTCTTTGCGAGAGAATTCAGAGGGATAGAAGAGAAGAACGAGACCTGCCGCTCATTTGCCTCCCTTGCGACCACCTGCAGCGCATCTATAGAGTTACAGCGGCTGGCCGGTTGACCGGCATTTCAGTCCAAAGTCAGCAGCTCCCTTCAGGCTCTGTTTCTGTTGCCTGAGCCTTAGCCGCCCGTTTGCTGAGCTGCCCCTCCCGCCTCACCTCACTGGCATTCCAAACCTGCCTTTACACACATAAAAACCCGCCTTGCAACCGCCATCATGCCCGTGGCGCACCACATGGTCCTCGCCTCAGGCGCTGTTGTCGCAGTGTCCATGGCCGTGGCTACCTTTATCGCCATCTACGAGTCGCCCGAGCTGCGCCAGTACGCAGACGACGTCCGACGCCGCATCGCCATGGCCTTCTACTCGATGGGCGACGGCATCACTCCGCCCGCCAGGCAGCCCCGCTTCAACAGGCCCGAGGACGCCGAGGGATTCTTCGAGTCTCGGCGTGGTCAAGGAGCTGAACCTGGTGTCGATGCTGACGACGAAACCCGCCGCCGGCAGAGAGAGGAGCTTCTCTATTGGAACTCGATGCGGTTACAGCAGCAAGAAAGTGAGAAGAACAATCAGCAACAAAACTCATCTGACCCACCACCTCGGCCCGGTAAACTTCATCGCGGATCTACCTTTGACGATTTCCTCAAGCCTGACACAACTGCCGAGAATGGTGCATATGTATTCAATTCTGGTGCTGATCTTAGAGACTTTGGCGGTCTTCGTCGCCGTGGAGAGGGCGCTCGGGGCTTCATGTCGCCAGCCTACTCCAATCCCTTCGCCGACGAGCATCACATTGACTCCGATGAGATCCAAGAGGCCCAATTAGCCCGCCAGCTTGCTCCAGAGCAAAGCGAGATCATGTCAGACATTTACAGCGCAACTACTCGAGATGGCCATGAAGAGTCTCGTTCCGTCACATTGGAAGCCGTCTCACCCCGGCCGTTGATTGATATTGCTCAGATGCCTGCCCCATCACAGTCACCACTGCCACCCACCCTTGAGCGAGAGCTTTCAGAAGACGAGTTCATGTCCGCCGGCCAGGAAGTTCGTTCCGATGTTCATGCCAATATTCAGGCTTGGGCCCAGGAATCGAGCCGTGACTTTTACTCTCCCCTTCCCGTGACCCCTGTAGCACCAATGTCCGAGCCGGATATCATCTCCGAGGGAGAGCTTACTCCTACCGATTCCATCTCCCTTGCTGGATCTGGTGAGGATATTGCCAATGATGCTCACTTTTCTGACCATGACGGAAGCTCGCGGTACATGGACGTGATGAGTGAGAGCGAGGGCATGGCCACCCCAGCCAGCTGGTCCGAGGTGGGCAGCGTCATCAGCGAGAATGACGGCCCAATGCACGCATAAGCGTAAAGTATAATCTGGCCAATGCATTGTTGGGAACTGCCTACATCTAGAAGAGCCCAACCTTGGAGCTTTTACTTTACTTTTCCTTGATGTTTGTTACGCTTTTTGGGTTTATACATGGGACGGCGTTGAGATTTTTTTGGCGCTCAGGTACGGTGATTAACAAGACGTGACACTACTGCAAGTAGCCCCTCTATCGTTTTACGGGTTGTGTACTCCATACACTCATCCCATTACTGCTTTTGTATTCGAGGACTTTTTACCTGCTGTGGCACCTAATGGCCGATATATATAAATATGCAGAAATCTTGGTGTCCTATTGCGCTCTTTATAAAAGAAATACCATTTCGTTGTCAGACACATCAAAATAGAACCACAATCTATAAGTTCTCTTCATCGCGTCTTAGGAGCTCCTTGTATCTTCTGCATCTGACCACATGATACACTTATCTTTCTCTAGATAGCCCTCCAACATGTGACTACAGTCGCTATTGTAGGGATTGTGTGTACTCTGTAAACAGTTCTTCAACTTCTTGACCAAAAAGTTCCATCCAGAAATCCCGTTCGTGATACTTGCTTCCTCTCAACTTTTCGTTAATCCGGCGAACCGTACCGCGACCGAAACGCTGTTCCAGAAACTCCAAAAAGTAAGCTGTGTGTTGATATCCGGCGTCCCAGTTCTCTGTAATCTCTTGCTTCCAATGCGGAGGAGACAAATTACAGTGAAGGCGCACCCAATCTGCGATGCCCTCAATGAGACCGCCTGGCGCAGCGCCGTGGCCGTTATACTGGAAGCAGTGCACAAGCTCATGGGTAATAACACCGTTGATTTCCTCGGCTATGCGTGAAGGGCTGATTTGAGCAATGTACGGCAGTGAGAAGTGAATCTCCTTTACGTTGTTGTCTGCGTCGGAACCCACGGTGTAGGCCACGCCGGGGATATTTTCGAGGATGAGCGTCACGGAGCTGGTCGGCGGAACTGTCGTGTCTGAGTCAGAGGGCTTGTGATATAGGAGCTTGAGGAGATTCAGGGTGCCGGTAGTCAAGCTGTCGGTTGCGTTGACGGCGTTGAGGAAGCGCGTTGCTCCGGGATGCTTGAGGTCCTGGATTTGAAGCTGGAGAGCAGGTACTGAGAATCGCTCTTTGCTGGCATTCTGGTCTTCCTCTGAAAGGGTGTTTGTGCCGTTGATGTGAGCGTTGGGAGGGATGGGAGTGGGTTCTGGCAGTCGAACCATGGTGTCAGGATGCAATAGTTGTCTAAGTCTGGCCTGAAATGACTTCCTAGTACTCCGTACGTCGTTGTATAAGTTATCGAAAAAGATGGATCAATATGTACAGTAACAAAAGAGCTGACTCAGTGCGGGTCAAGTAGCAGACGTCGGCGAAATGAAATAGCAGTCCAGCGCCTTCAACAAGCCGCAATATCATGTACCAGCTCAGCTTATCCTCACGGCTCTTTATCACGGCCAAGTCCACCTGGGAGCTGAGCTCGCGGGGCAGGCAGCACTCAGAGGCCTCGACGATGATGGCGGGGTAGGGGACCCTAATCCTAGGGGTCTGAGGGTGCTAAGCCACTGCGCAACAGCCTGCTCCGAGCTATCCTCAGGGGCATAGCGCTACTGCATCCACTGTAACTTCCTAGCAAGCCCACTAAACATTCCCATGTGCAATAGTCAATTCCACCGCACAGACCAAAATAAGGACCAAGCTCCCAGCAGTTCCAGCCACATGTGGCGCGCTTGCGACCGGGGCAACAGGTATTGGTCACGTCACGCCGCAAATCAATCATCCACTCCTGATTATTTTCCTTTCTTTTGTTTTGGGGTGGAAATGAAAACACAACACAAAACTCCACACACACTCACGCTATCTTTCCTCCCCCCTCGCACCGACGACAACATCAACACACGCGCCGCGCCCGCAAAAATAGAAGACGATAAGAGCAGAAGCCGGTAGAAGAAAGAAGAAAAGAGGAAGGGGAAGAAGAAAAGGGGAGGAAAGAAAAAGAAAGACGAATTATTAATTCATTTCTGTTGCCCCTCCAAATGCGATATTGATTCTGAGCAAGCCCGCGCATGCACTGTCCGAGACTTTGATATTTACGAAACGACAGAAGAATTAGAGCGCAAAGAGAATAAAAAGCGCAGCGACAAAAAGAAATCACAAAGAAAGGAAAGCATAAAGACGGGACGGAAGCTTTAGAATCAACCACCATTGCTGTGAGTAATACAAATTCACTATTCATATTGGCGCATGCCCGATTCGCTGCATTGTGATGAGGTTGTTTGGCTACATCACACGACGCCGAGCTACTGTGAGCGATTCTTTTGCGCACAACGCTCACGACGGACTTCCACACCTTGCGCCGCAGAAGAGTTCCTAACAAAGTGCCTTTCGTATAGCAGGAGATTCGCTCTCCCACCGAGCACCATGGCCGAAAAGCTTACGGACGACCAGGTCGCCAACCTGACGACCATCTTGCGAAGCGACAACATCCACTTCGACACCAAAGTTCAGTATGTCAACACTATCAAGTCCGGCATTAAGCAGCACAACGTTCCCGAGACCTGTATCCCGCAGCTGTTCGAAGGCCTCCGGAGCGCCTCCGCGTCGCAGCATGTCGCGCTGGCTACCGCTGGCTTCACAGCGCTCAATCACCTCTTTACGCGCATGTCGCGCCAGGAACCCAAATATCTGGTTAAGGAGGCGGCGCGAACACTCCCTCTTGTCGTGGAGAAGCTGGGAGATTCAAAGGACAAGCCTCGCGCGCTCGCGATGCTGAGTCTCAACACGTTGTATAGTGTTGCCCCCGCCGACGTTGAGCGCTCGATTCGAAACACCGCCATGGTGGGCAAAAATCCGAGAGCCAAGGAGGCGTCTATGCAATGGCTTTTGGAGGTAGGCTTGGGCGCCGGGAATTATTCTGTGAGGGAAATGGTGGACTAACTGCGCTCCAGACTCACCAGCAACACGGATTGCCGTTTCGAGGATATGTCCCTATACTCATGGATCTTCTGGAAGATGCGGACGGAATGGTCCGAGATACTGCTAAAAGCACCGTTATCGAACTCTTCAAGTAAATTCTGGCCTTCTCTTCCATCTCCTAACTCCTCACGTACATGAACCGGGCTAACCCAGGTGTTCAGGAATGCTCCTGGAGCTGCGAAAACCGATTTAAAAAAACAACTGAAGAACTTCAAGGTTCGACCCGCCATCGAGCAGGCAATCGTGAAAGCTCTTGCGCCCACTAGTGCCCGCTCAGATACCGCGCCAGAAGTTTCGACTCGACCTGCACTGTCAGCTCCTTCGTCCTTTGCCGCGAGTGAGCGACCCACTACGCCCATGGTCGATCCTTTGGCCGAATCCGTTGAACCGCAATATGTCAATACCCATCGCGAGTTGGACGACCTCTTTAGGGATATGGCTCCTTACTTTGAAGGAAAGGAATCTGAACAGAATTGGATGAAGAGAGAGCAGAGCGTTGTGACATTACGGAGGTTGCTGGCTGGCAATGCTCCGGCTGACTTTTTGGACACATTTGCCGCTGGATTAAAAGTTTTGCTGGACGGCATCACCAAGGCCGCCAACTCGTTGCGTACAAGCTTGTCAAAAGAAGCCTGCAGCTTAGTCCAGGAAATTGCCAACACGCTCGGGCCCGCTATGGACCCTCTAGTCGAGCTTCTCATGCAAACGTTTATGAAACTGTCTGCCAACACCAAGAAGATTACCTCTCAAATGGCCAATTCTGTTATAGACGCTATTTTAAGCAAGGTCACATACACCCCTCGTCTCATGCAGCACATTTGGGGGGCGGTTCAAGACAAGAATGTGCAGCCTCGAACATACGCTGCCGGATGGTTAACGACAATAATAAGGAAAGAAGCTCATCACAAGAACCATATCGAGCATTCTGGCGGTGTCGACTTAATAGAAAAGTGTATCAAGAAGTCTCTTGGTGATGCTAACCCTAGCGTCAGAGAAAAGATGAGAGCGACTTATTGGACATACTGGGGCGTATGGCCAGGAAGAGCAGATGCGTAAGTATTTTGATGCCTTCTTATCCCGGATCTAACAAGCTCATTCTAACGGGGCAACAGTTTCATGGCGGATTTGGAACCGACTGCCCAAAAGCTGCTCCTTAGAGATCCAAACAATCCGAATGCTGGAAAGAAGGTAGAGGCACCGGCTCCTGTATCCAGGCTGGGGTCAGGATTTTCGAGGAGCGCCAATGCCGCCAGCAGCAAGCCAAGTCTACGGGAAACTATGATGGCTCAGAAGAAGGCCGCGTTGAGCGCAAGGAGCATACCAAGTCGACCTGGCTCTGCAATGTCCACATTCTCTGCCGCCTCTTCTAACAACTCGAGCAGCCAACTTACCACGACAACTGCGTCGAAACGACACCGAGCCGAGCCTGGTACCGTTTCTGTCAACGCAGGCGGCATGTCCGTGGCCCCCATGCGGCCAGCCAAGAGGCGGCCAGATGTGGCTCGCCCTGCAACGGCTGGCCCTTACTCTGTTCGAGATCAGCCGTCGCCCGTGGAGGCTCATAGCCCAGAGATGCCCAAGTCTAAATTCGCGTCCTCATCGTCAGCAACGTCGACAAGGCCCGAGAGAGCTAGAGAGACTACCCCTCAACGGCCATCATCACGGACCCATCATGCATCTCATGCAAGCGAATCAAGTATTACATCCCCAATCATGAGGCCCACTGGGATTCCGTCACCACGCGCCAGCCCAGCCAGACTCAGGCATTCTCAAACCATACTACATACATTGAGCCCGACCAGAGCAACTGACGATCTTACCTTGGTAGTGCCTACACTTTCTAGCATGCAGTCGGCTTTGCCCAGGTTAGAGTCTCCGCCACAGCCATTATTCGCCCGCGCCTCACCAGCCCCTGTCCTTCCCGCCGAAATCCCACTATCTCCTCGTACCGAGTTGCCTTCTCGGACATTGAGGGTGTACGAAGACCCTTTTACCGACGACCAGCCAACTCCAAGACAGTCTCTTCCTTCTGCTCCAGTGTTGGAGGAGAAGCCAATCAACGAAGATGCCGCCAACATTCAGAGGCAGTCACTGCCGCCTCTATCGGACGAGGTAGAGTTTCAAGAGAAGAACGGACAGAACGCCCGTCTCTTGGACAGCGGCATAAACAAGATCAGAGCAAAGACTCTGGAGGTTCACGGGTTCCGAAAACTGCAGTCCCTGATTCGAGATAGTAAGACCGTCTTCACGGACCAGAGATTCGAAGCCCTTCTTGTTGGCTTATTCCAATACTTGGAAGACCCTCTGGCAGATCTTCCAGCGGGCAAATCTCAGGATGTTAAAGCTCAAATCCTCACTACAATCAAGCTGCTGTTGAAAAAGGAGCGAAGGAACTTCCAGCCCCATGTTTCGCGGGGTCTCGAGTCCCTCCTCCAAACTCGCGGCTGCTACGATACCAGAGCCCATGTGGTTAGTGGCCTAGAGCTTCTGGCGGATGAGCTTGTCACCCTCAGCGACGGCTCCGAGACTGTCGTTGTGCTCACAAAGCGCCTGCAGTCCTGCAGCGACGCCACAACGGAGGGTTGTCGCACTCTTAGCATGGGCCTTCACGTCCTCAAGGAGATGCTGGCCAAGCGACCCGAGTATATACCCACTCATAAGGAGCTCTTGCAGCTCACTAACCTGGCGGGCCGGTGCCTTGAGTCAGCCGATTCGGGCGTTCGTATGGACGCTGTCAAGTTCTGTGTTGCTTTGCATACGCGCGTTGGAGAGGCTGCTTTCTGGGAGGCCATGGCTGGAATCAAGGACGATCCTAAGAGCCTGATCACGTATTACATTGTCAAGAAGCAACGTGAAGATGGGATGCATTCATGAATGATTTCTTGATGTTCGCCAACCGTTTCAAAGCCTCTTCTTCTTTTTCTTCACATTGCTTCTGTTTTGAAGTCGTTTTTTTTTTTTTTTGGAGACATGAAAGCGGAATACAAGGCGAAATATTATCTGGTTTTCTGATGACGTTCATCTTGTCATGAAAAGAAAAAGCGACGTCTACGATATGTTGACTGGGCTTGTTTGCTTGGGCGCGATAGAAAAGAATCCGATGGGCTGTTTTCGTGCGTTGTAGGCGGGAAACAAAAAAAGGGGGGGGGAGGGGACGGAGTAGTGAAGGTGTAGATGGGCTTTCTTCTTTCTTCCTTTCATTTTCGTCTTATTTTATTTCATTGTAAAACCGAAAATCATGCTTCTCTTCTATTCATTTTTTCTTTTCTTTTCTGTTAATCCTGTCTTTTCTGTTCTCTTCGTATTTTTATGTTCTTTCCTTGTTAAAAAGGCCTTGTTTGGACGGCCCTGGCGGTTTCGTATACATGTAGTTAGTCGATATTATTACACATTTAGTAGGCAGGCACTTTTTCTTTTCTATATTTATTTGAATAACATCTTTTTTAATGGAAGTTTATACATATGTTTGCACAGGTATCTATCTCAGCATCTATCTGTTTTGGTAGTAGTAGTAGTAGTAGTAGTAGTAGTAGTAGTAGTAGTAGTAGTAGTAGTAGTAGTAGTAGTAGTAGTAGTAGTAGTAGTAGTGGTGGTGGTGGTGGTGGTGGTGGTGGTGGTGGTAGTAGTAGTAGTAGTATTGCTTGGCCCTCACTTGTCTTCTGCTGAATAGGTGAAAGAATTGTAAAGAAACGAGGCCTGAGGTCATCATGCATCTTGCAGCTGTTCTTTTTCAAATCGCACACAAGTCATCATAGATTTCATATTTTTGTTTCTAATTGTTCATCATGCTAATCAACTCAAAACAAGCATCGCCCTCAACCATTTCAACTATATCATGCCCGCCTGCCTGCTGCTCAGTTCCAGATATATGTAAGAAGAAACACGTAGCTATATGTAAATGTGAAACAAAAGCCGCTACGAGCAACGTAAAAAGAAGCATCAGGTTTTAAAAAGAGAAAAGAGACTGTTCAGACCCTGTCGTTCAGCCTCGCCTCCAAGAGAAAGAAAAAGAAGATAACCTCGCCCTTGATGAAGCCAGTAGAAAAGGAATGGACATTACTTTTTGGCCAAGCACAAAACGCCGTGGATCTTGTCTCGCTAAAACCGACAAACCTGAAAGCAAGGGGGACCAAAATCATGACGTAAAACCGCCAGAGTAACCGTGAGCGCATAGAAACATAAACATCTAGCCAATGGGGACTTCAATTTGCCCAGACCGTAGCCAAGTAAATGCAAAGGATGCTTATTCCTCCTGGAAGATCTGGTTCGTGTTTTCAATGACAAATTGCACCGCAAGGTTCTTTGCGTGCATATCAGTCATTTCACGCTCAATGCTCAGATCCCGCATAATGGTTGGCGCAAACACGACAGCCAGATTTTTAGGCGACATCTAGCACAATTGTTAGCATTAGCAGTTACCAAGAGGAGACGAGAGGAGGATAAACTAACCAAGTTTTCAGGCTCTCTAATTGCCACGCGATGAAGGTGGAACATGAGGAACTCCAGACAGTCTCGGTGGGCCGGAGGCATCGAAGTAAAGACTTTGTGTAGGTGGGAGCAGCGTTCAGCTTCGTCAGTAATAGCTATATACAACGTTAGAAAACATCTCAAGAAACTACATCACCAAGAGGAAGAACTTACCATTGGACTCTAAAACTCGCTCATAGACATCAAATGTGAGTAGTGGGGTCGGCAGCTTTCGGAAATACTGCTTCAATACACTCGTGACAGCGGTAATATCCAAGTCAGGGTCGGAAATGTCATAGTTCTCGCTCTTGTCAAAACCCTCCTTGATCATATTGATCTGGGAATTTCCACCAGTCTTTCGGTAGATACCTTCCTGGTCCATGCCTCTCAGCTCAACCTCTTCGATGCATCGAGTCACCACACTAGGGATTTGACGATGCTCAAAATCGCATCGCTCTGTAAGCTCAGATCCAAATAGTATTGAGGCTGGCTCTGGGGCTGCTTGTGCAACCACGATATTGGACGGGGCTGCTAGTCCAGTCTTTGGATTTGCATTCTTCTTGCCGAAGAAGCCAAATTGTTGTTGATGTTGCTTTCCAGCCTGGGTGTTGGGAGTTGACGTGTTGGAAGATTCTCCTGGGGCGGCGGTCATGTTGTATGGAAGTCCAATACCATCAGCTGCCAGGCCTTGCTGCTGCATCCTCTCACGATCGTTCTGGAAAGCAACGACAGCACGTCCCACGCCCTTGGTGATGTTTTGTGCCATGGTCTTGGATCCCTTCTTCCAGTTGAATTTCTTGACTTGGCCCTTTCTGACTTGGACCACGGTAGGCCCGTGCTCAACAATGAGAGCCGGGTCCTCATCGCCAATAAGAGTCGTACCAGTTGCGACGCTAGCTGAGTCGAGATTGATGGATGACGTGCCCTTGTGTTGGCCGTAGATGCCCAAGCCGTTGGATTTTCCATCCGAACTAATTTGAGACTTAAAGCGCTCTTGGATCTGATGTGTGAGATCATTGTTCATATCCGCAAGTTGAGCATTCTTTGAGGATAGTTGCTCAAACTCCATGAGAGCACGGTCTCTGTCCGCCACGGCTGTGGTCTTCTCTTCAACAAGCTGGTCGCGTTCTTCCACCAAGCGTTCAATCTCTTCGGTAAAGGTTTTCTTGACCTGCTCGAGTTTTTGGACGAATTCCTTGATGGCGGATTCTTCTAGCTCCCGAGGATCAATAGGGGTCTGTGTGTCTTTTGCGCGCTCCACATAACCGGCCAGGACTTCAAGCTGTCGAATCATAATCTCAGTCTGAGTGTCCAGTACGGATACAGTCTTTCTCTTCTCAATAAGCTTCTGGTTGAGATTGAGAAGATCCTTTTCGACGCCGACGTGCTTCTCCAATTCAGCGACACGCTGTTCAGAGGATCGCAGCTGCTGCTTGAGGACCAAGGCAGCGGTATCGGCGGCCGAAACCGAAATTGAAATCGGGCTTCCAGATTCTTGTGCTTGGCCATTCAAATCGTCTTGGGTCTTGGGCCAACGAGGCGAAATAGCGCCACGAGCTGTCTCGCTGATGCTCCTCGTGTGAGTGCCTCGGGTTGGTGGGGTTTGAGTAGATTCAGCGCTACTCGTACGTCCGTGTCGAACGGCGTTGGAAACACGCCTAAGGATAGAAGACGCTCCCTCATCAGCACCAAGTATCCTGGCCATATCCTCATCCATGGTGAAATCTGCGCCGCTGCTCCACCTGGGAAGCTTCGGTGAAACGGGCTCGCCCTGAGAGTTCTTGGATGCTGCTTCCTTGGGTGGTGTTGGAGCCGCGGTGGTTGGAGGAAGAGGGGCTGCTCGAGGTTGCATGTAAGTATCAGTCAAGGCTCTCTCGGTTGCACCAGGTCTGGGGGGTGGGCTCTGGTGGGGAGTTGCCGTCGCAGAAGTAGGATCTTCAGAGGCGACAGATTTGCCCTGGGTGGTAATTGGACTTCCATTGGCTAAAAGATGTCTTATTAGTAACAGAGAACGTGAATCCATCGCATTGGAGACAGAGAAGGAGGGAATTACCAGGACGGGTAGACGCCGCTGGGACCTCTTTTCGCGGGATGCTCTTGACACTGTCAGAGCGGGGTCCAATCTTGACGCTGGAATCGCCATCATCTTGTGCCTTGGAATCGTACGAGGATCGTGATCCAGGAGTGCTATCCAGTGCTTTGCGTGGTTCAGCCTGCGATGTGCTGTCTTTCCGCGGGGTGCTAGTACCTGTCCGACTAGGAGCACCTTCCTGCAGCTGGGGGACGGATTGCGAACTGTCAGTCCGTGACTCAGTAGGCCGTCTTTTCTTCGTGATTTCGTCAGATGTTTTAGTCTGGCCCTGTTCTGATTTCGGAGACGAGCGAGTAGACTTTGCCTGCGAGGTTTCGTGGTCCGACTGCTGGCGAGACGAGGCGGCGGAAGAAGCGGCGGCGGCGGCACCCATGAAGGCGATGTGAGTAGCAGAAGAATGTGAATCAACCCGCTTGTCAGACATGGTCGGCCGACGATCCTTCTTCGTGACCTCGCCAGTACTCTCAGATTGCTTCTGGGATCCATTTGGCGATGAACCCGTATCGAGAGCCACAGATATCATGAAGCCGTCACCGCCATCGCCGTTGTTGGACGTAATGGTCGAGTTACGGTTTCGTCGATATGTGGTTGGGTTAAGTCCATCTTTGGCGGCATCAGCCTCGCGGTCTGCTTTACCTCGAGCCGACGATTCGTTGTGCCTATGACCTGTACGAGGCCGTGGTGATAGCTCCGTGGGCCCATCGGGATCGACGCGGTCGTTTGAAAAGGCATTGTTGGGAATGACGCCGGGTGGAAGGGCTGGGAGAGACTTTTCTGGCACCGTTGGCGCCTGTTCTTTCTCCCTAGCCTTGGCTGCCGCCGCGGCTTTGGATTTCTTTCTTCTCCTAGCCATTAAGGTCTCATAACAGTCCATGCAGAAAATACCCTGCGACGTTCTGGCATAGCGCAAGTTTTCAATCTTGCGCTTGCAGTTTCGACAGCGAAAGCATGTTGAGCAGAACGCCTGGTCTCCTGTTAGGATAGCCAGGTCCTCGATCTTGTTGCCACAGGCGGTACAGCTGTATGTGCAGTTGTTGCAAATGAGAGAGCCGTCACCGAGCAAGAGAAGATTGGCGTCGGAGTCGAGGAGGGAACCGCAAGAGGTGCATCGAAAGCAGTCGAGATGCCACCGATTGCCAGCTGGCAAGACATGAAGTTAGCACGTATACATGTTAAGCAAAATCAACAGTTTAGTGTTGTGTGCCGAGGTGTGCGTGGCGGTCAGGAAAAAACAATCAAGTCCCACCAGGAATCAACACAGCGGTATAGACTGAATGATGCCTTTTGCGCTCTAGCAAACCAATATACTTACCCAGTTCAAAAGCTTTTCCTTCTTCGAGGATCTAAAGGGCGGACACAGTTAGTCGAAGCCACAGGGCAGGAGCTTGTTCCGTAGTGCGGGTGGTATAACAAACCTCACCACAGCCCTTACAGGGGAAGGCATCGTCGGCCTCCATAGGGGTCTCCAGATACTCGTCCACTATTGTTGAAGACATGGTGGGCTAGAGACGAAGAGAAGAATCCAGGGATGAGGGCGAAGAGGTGTCGAGATGTCGAGGTCTATATGTCTGTAAACATATATACGTATGCGTATGTATGTATGTATATAGCTATGCAGTCGGTGCGGTGTCCGATATCTCGTCAGCAGGCCGTGGGGAGCTGGTTCGTTGGATGAGGCGGGCAAGGTAGAGCTATGGCCTGAGTAGGGCGGTCATGGACGGCGATGCAGAGCAAGCAAGCCGTTCTAGTCGCTATCCTCGTTCTCAGGCAAGTAGCAGAGCAGCGAGAGTCTGGCAGCAGGTGCTCGCGCAGCAAAGGAGGCTTCTGGCGAGGCCGGGCCAAGTTGCGGACGGCTGGGTCCGGTGCTACACAGCAATGCAGCGGTCGTCACTCCAAGACAAGGGGGCCACGAGTCGAGTCGGATCGATTCGAGTGCGAGGCACCACGGCGGGAGCAGCGAAGCGTCTGAGGGCGAGGCGACGGCGCAAGCAGAGGGTCGATCGAGAGGAGAAACTGGCGGAGGAGAAACCGGCAACGAGCTGGAGATGGAGAGTGGGAGAGAAGGCGGCCAAAATGCCTGTAGAAGCAGGTACCAGGGACTGGCCACGCCAAAGGAGCCCCCCCATGGTCCCCTAAAACAGGTACGGCGAGTATGCTGACAGGGAGCTGGCGGTACAAGTTTGCGCCGCTGCGTGTTAAGCTGCGAGGTACCCAGAATTAGCTGGTGCAGATTCAAGACTAAAGGGCTCTTTAGCACGTTGTTAGCGGCTGGCCGGGTCATGCATTTCGCTTATGGTGGCTTGAAGAATTGAGACTTAAGAGCTGCCGTGATGCTGCGAGGCCAAAAAAAGAGCAGTATTACGCGAGAAGGTTGTTTTCCTCTTTGTGCTTTATTTTGAGAATTGCTTATTCATGGTGGCAGTGAGTATGGTCATTTTGTTCCCTTTTTATACATACTTTCTCTGTTTTCCCAACGTAAAGGTAAAAATAGATGGACTGCTTGGAATGAAACATTCATAAGTAAAGCCTGGCGTCTGATATTGGAGAAGCATCTCAAGCCATGGTTACTTCTGCAAGCCACCCCCTCAAGTACCGAATTGAGCTGAGATCGCAAAAGGTACATGGCTCGGTATCCAAATTCTACAACGCTCAGTACCCATCCAAGCCCGACCGCCTAATCCACGAACCTCCAACAACCGCCAAAGCTGCCTATCACAACACAGGTAGCGGTACTCCATACTTGGCATCAGCTAAAAGGCAATCCTGGACGCAGTATTAGGGAGCTGGTCGCACTACGGGGAGCTTGGTGCACGTTAGTAGGTGCCTTATATGTGCTGGCGCCTGCACACGAACCACTGTGGGACTCTTTCGTCCAGGGGACGTGGCGCAGTTGTCCAACTACAGAAGCCAAAAAAGGTCAGGGGCTGCCTCTCCAGAACCACTGCAAAAAATGTCCGCAAGGGAGACGCGGGCTGCTCCCTATTTTTCCCTTTTTCCTTCGTTCCCCAAGGCACGCAGAATAAGCCGGGATCCGGCTGAAACATGAAACTTAAGATGTATACAGGTACAAGGACTGCTAGTGGTTATGGCACGTTTTCAGGGAGGCGACTTTGCCATCCAGCCGCGACCTCTCTACCAAATATTGTTCCGTATATCGACTATTGAAATGTAATACTCCAAGCACCACAGAGCACAATTCATCGTCTTGTTTGTCCATGAATGAATTTGATATGAGCTTCTCACCTTGGTAACCGTATACGAATTTGAAATGAAGGGGAGCCACTGGTCCCTCTTCTGGGCTCTCTCGTCTTTGGCTTGGAGAGCCGCTTAACCGCGTCTAAACATTCTACTGGCGGCGCCAAGAAGGCCAACGTTGGCTTCATGTTTCTAAGCTTCAGATACATTCAAGAGATCAGCCGCGTATCGAATGTTGCCCTCATATGATTATCAGACCCCAGCCAAACGTGAGATGCTTCCGTGGGCTCCGTAACAAATCAATCTGTAGGTAGATGCTGAAACCAAGTTGATGCAGTTGGCTGCACAGTAACTGCACAGTACGCGTGCCACGCCGCAAAAATCTAGAATTCAGGATGCAGCACTCCGCCATGTGTTACAGCATCAATGGCTTGTTTACTTTATTCAGCTGACTACTAACCTCGCAGATTACACAGAGAATGAAGTCGCGGTTACATTTGTAAGCTGAAAGCGAACAACTATGCCGCGAGTACTCTCTACGGAGTACAAATTCGCACAATCTGCAGCGGAGCAAGCCATCAATAGACGGTCTGCAAGTCGCATGCGGGCAACGTAGGACGAAGACTTTTGCAGAGAAATCGCCACCGACTGGAGTACAATATGCGATGAGGTTCTGCGTAGGCTATAAGGACCGCAAATAACGCCCGTAGTCTTATAAATTGCCCTGGAGCTGTGAATTGACTTCTTTCAGCACACAGCTAGCACACATCCCGTAATAATACTGCTATGAATGTTACCAATAGTAAAGCAACATGGCGAGCGCACGAGGTAGACAGTGCGTGCTACCAGCCAATAAATACTATGGGCAGCGACAAACAGGGGTTAATTCCACCGCCAAAACGACTCGTGGGGATATTTGATGGATTCAAATGATTCCACACCCGCCTTGACTCGGTGCCCTACGTAACATCGAGTGCACATCAGCGGCATCCCGTTTCACCTATTGTGTCTTAATTTCCTATTCCCATAATTATTGCTTTCAAAGATTTACCGGAATCAAATTAACATCGCGTCGCCGCACGCTATAATTCCCATCAGCGTATTGAGAAGACATTCCAGAATGAAATTCCCCAAAACTCACAGCCGTTAGTCAGCCTCTGTTTCACAGCATGACTTTGACCCCTCTCCACTTAAGCCGCTGTTTCACCTTGATTGAGCACTTTGCAGCTCCTAGTACGAAACAGGATGTGACAACTTGGTAAGCTTCGAGACGGGATTGGCTCTTTTGACTTTAATGAGGATGGTTGGCTCCTTTCGTTCGATTGTAAAGTACGCCGAAATTAACACCTTAATCATCAGCATTGCCCATCAGCAAATAAGATTTTTTGATCTTTGATGTAATAGCAACTGCTCATTACCTTCCGTGGAGATGTTTGCTTTCCTTCATCTTGCTTCAAGGTTTGTGTAAGTGAGCTTGGATGAGCACGAACTGATTGTCTGTAATTAACGCTCCCCTCTCTCTTGAAAACCGCCTAGTCCATCTTTCGATACCGTAGCATACATCACGTTCACCAAACTTGGCAGTCTTCTCCGTTGGATGTACTGAGTTGTGCATCGCCCAACACGCACTTGATGCATCATGTAAATGGGCTGAACCCCATCAGCTTCCCGATTCGTACCTCGTCGCAGCCGCTCTTTAGCATAACCTTGTTCAGTCTATAACCAACACTTTACTAACCACTATTGCGGGCTCAACACTGCTTTCAAACCATATTTATCCATGATACGTGTTACTTGATATTGATACTCGTGCATACAACAATATTCAACTTTTTACTCGCTTCTTCTTCTTCCTCAACTCAGCAAATATCACATACGAGTACCTACGGTACCGCAACCTCAACCCGCTCAATCGCTGCAAACAGCGACTTACCCATGGCATCTGATCACTCAACCCTGGTCCAGCCGTCGATCAGCCGCAAAAGCCTGTTACTAGCCGAGCTGCTGCTAGGAAGTACTACCTCCAATAGGCAGCTGGCGCCTTCACTGCTGTGCTTCCATGTTTCAATTATGCGGATGAATATTGGTCTTCGTTATGTGGTTCTCGTAGCACAAGATTTGGTGTTTCTTCGCATGAGCCTTTCGTGAGATTCAGCTAGTATTTTCACGTGCTGCTGCTTTTGCTCCTTGTGAAATATCCTCGGGTCCTTGCATTCCACGCTATCTGCCATGCGTGCCGTGATTTTGCTAAACTTACACTCTTCATAGCGTTTGTTTCAACTCAACCTAAAATTGTTGAAAGATGCGCAATCAAGTCGTCAGGTATCGTTTGGCATTCAATGACAATAGAATCAGATTCTCCGATGCAATATGCTTTCATTAGTAGGCACTGTACCATGAGGTCAGTCCATGTACATACTGTAGTAGAAACGCCTCGAAACCGCAAAGCCCAGCATGCCAAGGTATCGTAACAAAAGTAAAAAAATATGCAGAAAAACCAAGGATTTGCAGCTTATTTTTCACCAACAAGCCTCTTAACCTTTTCCAACAACAATGAGCTCTCCCTTCCTAGCTTCTTCTTGCCATCCTTATCCCTGGTCTTCGCCATGGCCTTCTTAAACTTCTCTCGCTCCGCCCGCTTCTGCGCGCGCTCCTCCATTCGTCGCTCAAACTCTGCCCTCTTAGTCTCTGCCTCCTCGCGGCGCTCTGCGGCCTTCTTCAGCTGCTTGTCGTAGTATCCAGGGCGCCGTGTTCTCCGTCGCTGGCCGTCACTAAAGCCAGCTTTCTTCTCGGGATCAGCTCCCGCTTGTGCCATTTCTTCATCTTTCAGCATGAGCTGTCTGGCGGGATGAATCTGTTTCTCTCCTTCTCCCTCCTCGCCCTTGGCGTCTCCTTGAGATGACTTCACCTCATTTTCACCGTCATCAACTTCATTGTCGCCACGGCTCGAATGGGCCTTGGCTTCGGCAGCCTTCTGGTCAGCAGCCTTGATCTTTGCGTATTCCTTTTTGACTTTGGCTCTGTGAATTAAATCACGCTTTACTCTATCGACTGTATATGTAATATTGTAAGTTTCGTTGCTCAAGTTTCATTTCAGGCACATGATTCATGTGAACCGCAGTGAAAATTTTCTGACAAGGGGAGAAAAAATATTACCTTTACGACGCCATGGCCCATCTGGTAAATTCTCAGGCCCAACCCTGAATCCGTGTTTCTTCTTTGTGGCCTCGGACGAGGCATCTGCGCCTTCCGGCGTTTTTTTGGAGCCCATTAAGTCAGGCCAAGATGAATCGAGGGTATATCTTGATATTTTTTTGAGACCCTCAAAAGAGTAAAAGTGAGATGGCCGGTGAGGCGTGAGGTGAGAGAAAGCCGCCTAGCCTCTTTGGTATTGGCCAGTGGGGCGAGCGCAAGGTCAGCGGCTCAGGCCCCTCACAGGTGAACACTGAAAGAACGCCGGCACAGCGCCCTTGCCAGCGATTTTCAGCGGCTTTGCCGGGTGAGTGGGGTTTCTAAAGCCCGCTGGTACGGCTGCATAATCCGGGCTACTGCTGGCCGATATTAATGGATTGTTATGTGGCGGGCGCCAGCTGAAGGCGAGCTGTTGAAATGAGAGATGATAGATGATAAGTGAACGAGTATTATTACCAACATGTATTGTACTGCTGGGTAGTATTAGCATATTTAATATGCGGGCAAAGGTTGCAATATGAGCCTTTTTTTAAGTAGAGCAAAGGTGAGGTGCTTTCCATACTACTTCGTTTCCAAAGCACGAGGTGCACATCATCCGATGATACGTGACAATCTATGTAAGTACTACGGGCTTTATCAGGAGAGGACCCTTTGGGTGCTAATGTGGCACACCTACAGCGCTCACATGCGTCCTGACCCGCCTATGGCGCTGTCGCAAACTCCACTGCGCGCGCTATCCGACTCCCCGTGAATAGCGTGATGGGCGCTATCGCCATGGCACGGGTGGTTATCGCATTCATTTGGGCACCGACGTAATGTTTGCGTGATTCACCGCCCAGCGCCGCCCCGGCAGTAAGAGTCCGTACGCCTGTGCGTTCAGCTGGGCTTGCTTCTGCGCCATACTTGTACTCGTATTGTTATTATTCCAACGCCCTTCCAATAAGGCAACATTTGATTTACCATTTTCTTTTTTTCTCCTTGTACACCTACAGCCGCCCTTGCAACCGACGTACAGAAGCGAAATAGAACAGACGCCTCCCAGTCAAGGTAGCTCTGCAGGCCCAGGTCAGCGTCCCGCTTGGATGAACCGCCAGGCCCATTTATCTGCAAACAGATCGGCTCCGATGGTGACGGATTCGGCGGCGGCTGTTCATCACCTTGGCGGCTGAATATTATTTCGAACCTTCATTCCCATGATCCGATCATTTTGCGCTGCAGATTAGCTTGCCATATAATCGTTCTCAAATGCCCATCTTCCAGGACGATATCGAACATGTGCCGCCAGCCTCCAGCCCATCCGGGTCCCTGAGTCTCGAGCCAACAGGGTCGAGGAGTCGTCGCTTTTCCGAAGAAAGCCTGCGCCTCGAGCTCTGTGAAGGGCCAATTCCTGATAGCCCTGAGGCTCGTCCGCCGATACCTAGAAGCGATGAAGAGACCAGAATATCGGATAGAGCCGAGCTGATACAGAGGTTGAAACGGGGAGAGAGCCCAACTTGGGTTCCTAACAGACATGTAGGCTCGAGCTGCTTCCTCTCCGAATATTTCTTTCCTTTTTTTTTTTTTCCGTCTTACTTACTGACCAGCGCACCCAGCTCGAAACAATCCTCCAACATGGTAAATCAAACAGTCAAGAAGACCAGACGCAGGTGTCTCCCGAACCCCCGAGTCTTCTACCACCAGCACCAATTACACCAGAGAAGAACAAGTCGCCAGAGTTAGTCGATGAGAGATTGCGAGATGGACTTGGTATTGAACGGCCGAGGTCAGCCTTACATAGCGGTGATTTCACGAGTGATGGCTCAGCATCCGAGAGTGGACAGCTCAGTGACTCGGGAAGGGATAACAACGAGGAGCGGGTTCCGCCTCAACATACCTGGTTTTCAACAACGCCGCCGAGAGGTTTTACACCATTTTCATATGGCGCCAGAGCCCAGCTGATGGAAAGTAATACCATCGAAGGCTTCAAATCTGATTCATCTTTACTGTCGACGTCGCTGTCTAGCTTCGTATACCAGCCGCCGACGAGTCCTCTCGCACAGTCTGAGACGAATGAAGACATTGACTTAACCGTGCCGTCTGAATTTTCATCTACCACATTCAACCCTACAAGACGACATACTCTCACCTCTAGCCATACTACACCATTCTTCTCGCCTTCCCCTTCACGGTCCCGGCTACAATCTCGCCTATCATCGCGGCAGGGTGCCTTGCCATATCAAGCTCACCAGCCTCGCCGCTCGCTAACATCCGCTCCCACTTTTTTCCAAGGCCATCATCATCATCATTTCCTCACTCCTCAGACGCCAGCATTTCTGCGCTCGCGACGACAATCTTTTGGCTCGGATGCCACTTCACCAATCCAACATGCTTCCATGGTCGGATCCTACGAAGAAAGCATTCTACGTGGCCGCATGTCGACTACACCATCGCAACCCTTCGAGTTCCTGGCTCAGATTGGCGTTTTGGGAAAAGGTAACTGCAAGCCGAGTCTTCGATGCCCACGGCATGTGACGCTCCCTTTCCCGGCCGTGTACTATAGATACAGTAACACTCTGCAGGGAGGATCGCCTCTTGAAGACGGCCCCAGCCCGTATGTTGGCCTGATTGACTTGGAAAACGGTCTTTCTAATCCAGAGGAGGAGTCAAGGTCACGAAAGAAGGCCCAAAGTCGGTATAGTGACCGAAAGCAGCAGGCCAGCAACGAAACCGCCAGGTTGGACGGAGAAGGCGTTGAAGGAGATCGGGAACGATCCAAGGCTACCGGGCTCAGACGCCCGTCGGGGTCTGCGAGAGCACCTCCGGGAGGAAGCTATAGAATCCCTGAAACTGGCCAGATCCAGATCATTATCAAGAATCAAAACAAAACAGCTGTCAAACTCTTTCTCGTGCCTTATGACTTGACTGGCATGACGCCAGGGACGAAAACTTTCATCCGCCAGCGCAGTTACTCTGCTGGCCCTATAATCGATAATGTGCCCAACATGCCCAAAGCGGGCATGGACCGCCCCATACTCAGATATCTCATTCATCTGCACATCTGCTCTCCTAGCAAGGGGCGCTTCTACTTGTACAAGAGCATTCGCATCGTTTTTGCGAACCGGGTGCCTGATGGGAAAGAGAAGCTACGCAACGAAACTACGCTGCCTGAGCCGCGGTTCTCGCCGTACAAGCCCATCAGGGCGATGAACCACTCGTATCCGAGCCACAGCAGCAGTGCGGGAGCCAGGGTGTCCAACGAGAAGGCTCTGCGACGACGCAGTATGGGCCTATTCATGAGTAGCAAGACGCCGACGTTTGACAGCATGGACGGCATTGCCTCGTCGCCTGACCGGATGACCATGATAGCTCCGTCACACAGCTTTGGTCCCGGCAGTGTCACTCCCGTGGATTTGGTATCACCACTCCATCTACAGTCAGACGCCACAGGTGGCGGTGACAATAAAGATGACTCTATTGGCACGGCTACTGGACTCGGCCCAACAGGCGCTTTGTCTTCGCAGGCCAACAGTGGCCTGTCTTGTCGAGGTCCAGATGATTCTGGCATCTGGGGCCCAGCGCAGTACGAAAAACTCGACAAAGGCGATGCTCGTTACGGGGGAAACAACTTTTATCGCACAGCAGCTGTCAATTCCTCCGGGAACGCTCCTGAAAGCCTGCTTTCCCAACGCCTGCGTAGCTTAGGCGTCAAGCCTTCGCAGAAGACTGAGCCAGATGAGTGATATAAATACATGTATTATTATGTTACACATATGCTTATGAGCGCCAATTTCGCGTCCCGTCCTTCATGTTCCTCTTTTCGATTCTCTTTTCATTTTTGACCATTGTCCTTACATACCCACCCCTCCTTCTGGCGCTTTGGATATTGGAAGCATAGAACACGGAGTCTGAATTCTAGTCAAGCTTTCATCCAATAACATTTTTTATTCCTCTCTTCAGCAAAGATGAGAGAATTTGAATCACAATCATTCGTCCTTTCCCATTTACTTTCTTAGTAATTGACTATTTTACGGCTAGGTAAACACTTTAAAAGTTTTACACACACCTACAACGCCGTGTGTCTAACCTGTAAGTCAAAATGCTACGCTTGCCATTGGATGCGCAAGATTTCAAGTTATTCAAGACCTAAGCTGGGGATAAAAAGAAGAAAGAAAATTGAGAAGAGGAAGATAGAGAAAATTCATGCAAGGTATTTAGCATAGTGAAGGGTAGCTATACACAGATGGATTGTACCAATTATCCGGCCTTATAAGCCGTTTCACTTTTATCCTCATCTTTCAACACAAACTCATCTTAATAAAAAAGCCGTCAGCCTTCATTTCGAGCAACCACATATTTCTCTCTGTTCAACTTTGGCGATGTTGTAGAATTGAAATGTCATGATAATATAAATGCAAACTCCTCATGTCCCAAATTGAAAAAGAAAGGGCTCCCAATCCTCTCAATCCTCCCACACAGCCATCTTCGCCTTCTCCGTCTCAGCTTTTCTCTTCTCCTCCTCCGCCTTGGCTTCCTCCCTCCTCTTCTTCTCCTGCTCCCTCACAGAGCGCTGATACGCCCTCTGCTCTTCCGTCTGCCGGGGCGCCTTGATGCCCAATCCCGCCGCAATCAGCCGCCTGGCCACAGCGTCCGTCTTCTCGGGCCTCCTTGCCGGAGTGCCGCTCCCGCTGCCTGTGCCGGATGCCGATGCCGTCGTCGTCGCCATTGGGCTCTGGCTCTGGCTGGCTAGGGAGGCCCATTCGTGGGGAGATTCGTAGCCCAGTGGCGAGGCGGGTGTTGGTGGAGGGACAGCGGGAGTAGCTAGCGATGATGGGGCTGAGAGTCCTGCTGCGTCCACATATTTGTCTTGTAGTTCTTCTTCGTCTTCTTCTGCCTCTGCTGCTGCTGCTCTCTCTGCCTCCTCGTCGGATACATCTTCATCTTCCCAAGAGTCTGCGACGGGCTCTTTGGACTTTTTGGATGGTGTTGCTTTTTTTGCGGAGCCTATGCTGAGTTTTGAAATGGTGGAGGCGATGTCGTCTTTTTCTTTTTGTGGTAGTGATGCCATGGTGGGTGAACTGGGCTGAATTGAGCTGAGCTGAAGGCAGTATGTAGCGTTTCGGGTCAATGTGGTATATGCGTTGCTCGTATTTGTACTGGACGTAGAATTGAGGTACTTATCCCGTCCAGTAAGATCCCGACGGTGTCTCTGATAGACCTTCCAGGTCGTTGATTGAGGTTGAGTTTTCTGTTCTTTTTTAATTCACCACGGTTTGAGTGAAATTTACAAAACGATCTTGAATTGACAAAGTTCGAAGCTATGAGGCTACACATAAGCTTCACTTTTAGCCAGAGATGGGCGGATGTCCACAGCTACTGATGTCACGTGCCCCACTTCGTTCTGCCAACCTCATTTCTTCGAGAGGAACTTGTACTGCTCTCTAGGTTGATACATCGTGACATGTAGTTGAACTCTATTGAATTTGATGAGATTGGCTATAATCTGTATCAAGTAATTGAGTGTATTTTATAAATGTACTCTGCGGATTATTCGCCACTTTCAGTCATCATGTAGACTACTGTGCCGTGGGAACGTTTCTGTGTACCGTCTCTTTCGAGCAGCCAGATGCCATCAATGTTGACTCTGTATAAGTCCCATCAAGTACGCCTCATATAGTAGCAGCGTAAAGCAAGTACTCAGCCCAGTTAATCCTGACCAAAGGATATCCCGTCCAACAAGTCTCTGCCCCTCAAATAGAGCATAATACCATCTGCTCTTGCGGCTTTTCCTCTAGCCATCAAATATCAAACACCAGCACAGAATACAAAGTAGTACAATCCAACACATAGTAGTATCCTAAATCGCTGCTTCTCAACTTACAGGATATCGCAAGCTAAAGTCGTCAGATATCGCACCAAGCGAGATGATAGAATGATCGCTCACCAAAGAACCCACCATCTCATATCCACCCTCCCTCACTCAACAATCGGCAGCGGTAATCCATCTTTCATGAGAACAATCTCATCTTTCTCCTCTTCGCCAGCGCCCCTCCTCAACGCAACATCAATCCCCTCCAGCCCTTCCTCATCCGCCCTATGATTCCACTGCATCTGCTTCACAACCCCCTCATCTCCCGTACAGCAAACATACGCCATCGGAGAGCGGCTCCTCGCAAGGGCATCTCTCACCCCCTTTGTCGTCTGATTCTCCGTCACCAGCAGCCCCAGCACCCGCGATCCTCGCCACCCCGGCGGCGCGCCCACAAACGACCCCTCCAGCTCCCTGATGAAATGAGGCCCTACCCTAGATCCAGCCTTGCATTGCACCAGGACCCGGAGCGTCTTCGATGTGGATGGGATTGTCCAGTCGCCGAGGAGGTCGATGCCAAAGTCTGATGCGCCCCCGACTCGCTTGAGGGAGAAGCCGTAGCGGGCGAGACGCTCAGCCACGAGGTATTCGTAGCGGGTTCCGGTGAATGTGGTGGATGTTTCGTCGAGGCCGGTGCGTTTTGCGTAGGCGAGGAAGGAGGCGAGATTGGAGTGTTGTGATGTCTCGAGAGTCTTTGATTTGGATGGCGTTGGTGTGGTAGACTTGCGGCTTGCACTCGCAAAGTCGCGGGTGAATGTGTTGATGATGCGATGGTTCTGATTGCTGTTGAAGGTGCCGAGTTTGAAGTTCCAGTGCCGCATTGTCTAGAATGATAAGAAATGTTTATAGATTATACATTAATGAGCTTGCACTGTCAGCTTCGTCCAACTCAAGTTGCCGGTGTCCATTGGCGATGTGATGTGAAAGATCAAATACTATTTACATGTACTAAGCGGGGCACATCCCTCTAATACCGCTTACTGAAATCCGGCTGGAATCCCTCGACCATCACTTGAAATGAAGTTGGAAAATCCCTGATGATGCTGCCATTTGACAAGTTATACTGCTTTTATCAAATCTCACTTGTCTCAGGCTTCATTAATGATTAAGAGTGTTTCATAGAGATGTGTACAGTAGCCATCATCCCGTACTCACTACTCACTCTAACAAACACAGCCGGCACCACCGCAAGAAATCCTCTCAATGCCCAGTGCCTTCCAGCATTCTCAAAATCGACACAAAAAAAGTTTTAATATACTATCGGCATCCACATAATTACAGACGCACTCATTCTCGCATACATCTTCAAATCTCCTTCGCCCATATCTTTTTCCTCTTTTTTCATTGCACCCAAATCCTCTCTCCTCTCCCTCCAACGACTGCCAAAAAAGGGTATTATTTGCTTGTCAGTGACTCGTACAGTTTCATGTCCATCTATTCCCATTTTCAGTTAAAAACAAAAAAAAAACACCTCGTCTTCTAGAAAAATTCCCAACATGCTTCGTAAAATTCATAAAATAAGTTGAGAACGAAAGAACAAGAAAATCAAAAGAAAAAATCTAAATAGCTTTTTTTTGCACTTTATCCAGGAATAACAAAAAAAGAAAAGGCTCTTCAGATAGGTTCTCCTTCTCCAGGCACGTTTGTCAAGTACAACTTGCTAGTAATCTTGGGAGTTGGTTGAGGCGGCGCCTTGTCTCGCTGCTGGCGCTCCCGAGATCGGCTCGTGAGACGAAGGTAGCTTGGCTGCGGAACGTCCTGCCTTTGATCTCGCAAGGTACTATCCAGGGAAAACGATGACGACCCGTCATCCATGCTTCCCAAGTCAATTCTGTCGTCGTCTGCGTCTGAGAAGCCGCTCACCACCAATTCGTCGTCTGAAGCAAAATCTTGCGGATAATGTGAAACAGGCGCGGAAGGCGACGTGATTGATCGAGCGTGAAGACCAGCGCGCGGGGCCAGGCTGCTGCCCATGGTAAACGCTCCTGGATTCATAGTGTTGGAAGCATGCTCCCTGGAAAAGACTATGGGTCTTTCAACGAATCCGTTTTGAAAGGATGTGTTGTTGGATGCTTCGTGCAGAATTGGTAGGATCTGTTCGTCGTATAGCTCTGTCCCCGTTTCATATGACTCGGGCGTAAATTCAGTAATTGTAAGAGATGACCGTCCATCATCATCCGTATGAGGACTCGGCGGCTCGTCAAAGAAGTCATCGAGACTATCCAGTTTCGTAACTAGATCGCCTGGGTGAACCTCGGCACGAGCCTCGTCCGACAGCATGGTCTCCGACCGCTCCAGAGAGTCAAAATATCCATACGGAAAATCTTCCGAGTGGAATTCGACATCTGCGGTAGGTGTAGCCTCTATCGATGACCCTTCAGTGCTTTGACACATGTAAAAGGCAGCATGTATATTGGCCCTCGTGGCCTCTGTCTTCCGAGCGGGCATCGGAATAGCCCACCCAGACAGCTCTGGAATGCCAAAGAGACTTTGGGCACGCTCATATTCTTTTCGTACAGCCTTTGATGTCAAGCGAGCCATGCTCATCCTCAGATGCTGCTTATCCATGTGGCTTCCAGACATAGTCATAATATTATCAAGCACCTCAAGCGCTCCCATGCAAAACTCAGACTGCAAAAGGCGCAGTAGTGGAGATATAAGGTCAGAGCCATGGACTGCGATTTCAGGATTGCGCATATCAATGTCCGGGATAACAACGCAGAGAATACGCATTGTCTGAACCTTGACCCAGGAGAGAGAATTGGTCAGCAAGCCCATCAAAAACGTCATCATCCTAAACTCCATGTGCGGCAGGTAAAATTCGCGAAGTGCTACGAAAAGCTGATTCATGAAATCGTCCGAGCTTTGGAAACGGTCGGATATCAAATCATCCAGTACGAGACCAATCCCTTCGAGGCCTTGCCGATCAGACTCGGATAGGAGTATCTTGGCCGTATTAATCGCCTCTGGAGACAGACCACCTCGTTCCAATTCATCCAGGAAACGTGGGAAGTTCGCCAGCAGAGCAAAGAAGAGCCGGTTATCATCTCCAATGAGGCCGTCTCCAGGGAGCTTGACCAGCTCATCTATGATATCAAGCGTCGGTTGCCAACAAAGAGAAGATCTTAGGCCTTTATGAAGTAAAGGTTGAAGCCCCTCAAACGGGCCTTCCCATTTACTCGGTTGACCCTCCGCGATCAGCCTTCTCACATTTGCGGCTCTAAAGTCGACCTTGCCAATCAATTCGCTTAGCATTTCCAATGCCTCAAGGAATTCACGCTCGTTGATTGACTCCAAGCAGGCACAAGTTGTCCAGAACAATTGTGGAAAGGTAATGAGCTTCTCAGAATCCAGCTTGACGATGAGCGTCTTGAGCGTTGTCAAGATTTCCATAGAGAATGCCTGAATTTCGGCATCTTCGTCTGCAATTGTATTCGATAGACGAGCAAGCATATCGCCGAGCATATACTGGTCCAAAGATGTGAGAACGCAACGGAATATTTGAAATGAGCGGCAAGCCAAGTGTCTAACTGGGCATGAGGTAGCCCATGTCAAGGATAATCTACCCCATTGTTCTTTGATTCCCGGGAAAGCAACCTCAAAAGTCTTGACAACCTCGTTGGTAAGATATTCCATGCTTTGGGGGACTTTGTTCTCGTGGTCATAGACTTTTCCACTGCTATCTTCGTAGCTCCACACGACGGAACGGTCATGCTGACGAACCAAATCTATCAGTTCCTCGATTGATGCCTTCCGATCCAGGTCTGTTTGGTCATCAATGCGTGACATGACCAGCTCATGAATAAGATGCACCAACATCTCACGAGCTTGTTCCTGAACCAACGGAGTATAGTGATCCCACAGCGCAGTAACGGTATGCAGTAACAGGGGGACGCACTCCGGAATTAGCTGCACTGGAGATACCATGAGATCCACGAGTAAGATCAGCGATAGTTGGCCGAGAGAAAATCCGGCTTGCTTGGTGCCCACAGGCAAGGCTTCTGCCAGGTCGGCGCAGTATGGTAGACTACTAGTATCCGGCGGTGGCTGAGGCAGCTCCCTCTTCTCGATGGGAACCATGGCTTTAGGGTTGATCTGCGTAAGCAGGATCTCAACAACTTGATTACCAGGTGCACTGTTTGAAGTAGAGAGGAAGACGACGATTTGCTTTGCGTACTCGACAAAGTTTTGTTCGCGTCGCTCTAGGCAGAGCTGCATGATAAAATCGAGCACCATACTTACGTTTCCTAGATGCGGTCCGGTAGCAAGGGCTTGCCAAAGGGCCTGGACCTCGTTATGCAGCGCCCCGCCGGATTTGATTGTGATTTCCAGCAAATTCGCCAGGAGAACGTAGGATTGCGCCGTAGGACCTCCGTTAGGATCCAGTGTCAGTTCAATCGCTTGTATCCAGGGCAAGACAATGGCAACAACATTTCGTTGTGCTGCCGGTTGAAGATCTTTAAAGTACAAAGTGAACTCGGAGATGACGTGGAAGGCAAGCTCAGTATACTGATTGGCAAGTCTCTTGGATATTTCAAATTGGGCCAGCTTGTACACAGCTTGAGTTTTGTCTGAGACACTAATGTCAAAATCTTGAATCTTGGAGTTTCTTTGCTGGCGGGCCTCCAATACTCGCAATACAGTTGAAGATTTCGACCTGACTTCACTCTGGTCATCCCCAAGCATAAAGAGGCACAGGGCGAGGAGTTTCCAAAAGGGGCAAGGGTAGTCAGGGTGCTCTTGTAACACGTCAACAGTGACCAAGAAATAGCTTTCAAGGACTTTGGAAATGTCAGCCAGATAACAGCGCGCGATGCAATGCTCTAGCAGATACGGGTACTCTTTGTTGTGAACCACCAGATTTTTCAAAGCCCTCCTGCCAATGACGTTCATCTTGTCGCTACCCGAGTTGAAAATAGCCTCGATCCAAGAAAGCATTCGGCGTATGTCAAATTGCAGCGTGACACCGCTCTCTGTCGTAATATTAATAGGGCCGCCGCACAACGACGCCATGGCGCTCAAGGCGGCGGTTCTCAAGTTACGTTTTTCAATTTCCATTGCCGCGGTGGCAGTGCCTCGTTCACCCAAAGATTGTTGGTTCATCAAATTCTGCCGCATGTTGTCTTCCCTAGCCCGAATTTCATTCTGATTTGGCGAGAATCCGCACCAATCTTCCATCAGAGAAAATGCTGACTTTCGAGATTCAAATGTCATCCATCGAGAGGGATCTTGTGTCCGATTGATTCCTTCGAACAGCGATTCCATGAGACCACAGTAATACCTTCGTAATTTTTGAAACTCCCAGTCCATCTGCACCTCGCCATCCATCAGAAACAGTTTCAGGTCTTTAGCGTACGCAGTCAAAGTACTAAGGAAATATTCAGACTGGTAAACGATCGGATCTTTGAGGAAATGCGACGTCAGCTTGAAGACATGAGTAATTTCTGTTCTGAGCAGATCCATTTTGCGATTTCTGCGCGGACTGCTATTTGCTCGCTGGTGGATTCTCGCACGAGCTTCATCATTGCAGCGGGATACTTGGCCCTGGAGTTCTTCTAGCAGGGTCTGGTATATATGAATGTTGATCGATCCCATAGCAACGACTACAGCGTCTCGGACAGATGCTGATGTAGCAGATAAGAGCGGGATCAGGTATTTGAACAGAGTCCTTGCTGTGACAGCTTTCTCTGCCGGCGCAGGCTTGGAGGACTTGCGAGTGTGCTGAATAGAATCCAAAGGAACGCTCTGAGGCGCGCTACCTGGGTCTGCTAGGGTGGTGCACGCAAAAATCAGATACAGCTTCCACTGCTCTACTATCGATTCTGGCTGAGCAGTAGGAGATCGGGGAATGGGGCGATTGTTGTGAATTCCTTCTCCCGTGTGGAAAGGGCCTCGTGTGGGTTCAGACAAAAACACAATAGGTTTGTACATCTGAAGGACGCGGTTGCAGATCAGATCTCGGCATATGGTAACTGCAAATGGGCACTTCTCAAAGCCTATCCGCATCAGGTTGGGGAATATCTTGAACCAAAGCGTCGTATCATACGTGACTTCGCTAGTGCATAGCTCAATGAGGGCGCCTTTGCCGTTGCCATTTTGCAAGCCTCGCTGCAGTCTACTGCGCTCGGCGACGGACAAGTGTTCGTCGTCAAAATTCATCACTTGAGATGAATCATTTTCAAGAATATTGATCAGTCTCAAATCTTCTGACATATCCTTTCCTAATGCCTTGTCAAACTCGGTAATAAGTCGGAGAACGGTAATAGCAAAGTATCGAACGCGTCTTGACTGTGAGCATAGGAAGAACAACCCATGTGCCTCAGCCTGATCAACTTCGGCCCAGACGCTAGATAAATCCAGCTTCAGAGCTCGGTTGTCAGAACTATTTCCTTCAGATTCGCCTGCTGCAGCATCTCGCGACTTTTGCTTGATCTCTTCAATCCATATTTTCAGCAGCTCGACATAGAGTCGTAACGTGTTTTCGATATGGTTAGCCCCAAGCATTCCGCCATCAGACATGGTCGAATATCTATCATCAAAATTAAAGATGAAACGTGCAAATCCCATGGTGACCTGCTGCGCATGAGACTGGCGAGCAATAGCTTTGAGTGAGTTGGCAGAAGATTCTGCGATATTATACTGCACATGCGCGGTGCCTGTGCATAAAAGATTAATTAGGGAATTAAAAGGTATATCCACGGAGAGGCAGCGGGGAAGTGCTTGGACAGCAACATGTAGCAGTTCGTAGAATGCTTGCTTCTGGTCTGCCGCAGTTTGATGTTCATCACGCCGAGAAAAGGTAAACGATTCGGAGATTGGAGTCTTGGGTCCTGGGCTGCCAAATTTTTCGTCTAGGGCAGCCTGGCCACCAAATGTATTGTCGCAAACAATTGTAATCTTGCCCAAAATTTCACAAAACTTGAGATAGTATTCTCGTACACCATCCGTCAGTACATGAGTGAGGACAGGCCGTGAAACATGGCTTTCCCTCATCGACGAAGTGCTTGATGCAGAAGTTGGACTACTTCGAGGAGGTGCCAGCATTGGTGATGCAGGAAATCGCTCTGCACTCGTTGGGCTAGAGTCGTAAATTTGAGGAAACGGTGGTCGGCCTTGCTCTCCTTTTTCTAAATCTGACATGATACTTAGGAAAGCCCTAATGCCGACTACAATCCTGTCAGGATCCAGCTGCTCAACTCTGAGATCTTTATTGGCAATGAAGAGCTCAGCATTAATGAGTGGGAAGATGACGGTGCGGAAGCAAAACTCGGGATATTTGAAACCAATGATACGGATTATCTGAATCAGAGGCTCTGTGATGGTGGCATCAGATGCAATAATGCTCCGTCTGGATGGCGGAAGAACTAGTTTCATAACGTCGTCTAGCTTCCGTGCCACGCTTTGGAAGGTGTCATTGGTACGATACAAGTATGTCCAGACCAGGCGGGATATCACTTGTAGGCATAAGGGTTTAGTCAGTCGATCTTTTACCTTTGTCTGCAAAGGCAGAACCAGTTGTAGCCACTGCGCTCCAAAGTTGTCCGGCGAAGAGACGCAAAGCATTGTCGCCGTGAGTGGGAATGCAACGGTCCAGTGTCGTGGCTTTGTAAACATTTGAGCCAGTCTAGGCCCAATGGCTGCCACGACTTCCATCCACTTTGGATGCATCAGGTGGCTATTGCTCGCTTTGGATGCGATGCCGAGCAGAAGCAGGTCGATGATCTGGCAAAAGGCGGTTTTAACCCTTGGTCCATGAGATCTAGTGAAAAGACGACCTAACGAAACTAGAAAGTCGCATGACTGTTCCCAAGCATCCTCGGGCGAAATTTTGATGCGAAGATGCTTCATGCCTCCAAGCACAAGGTCCATCTTTCCATCATTGGTATCGCGGCTTGTCAAAGAGGTAGGACTCTTGGTCACACGCTCAGTCAGAGCGCTATCAAGGTCCTCGATGAATCGCTTCGTTACTCCGGCGAAGTTGATATCACTCATGTGGCCAAGGAGGAGTGTAAAAAGATTCCAATTAGCCATCTTCAAGGGCGAGGCGAGTAGCTGCTCGCTGTCGGCAATCTTGAGCTGGCCAAAAATTATGCTCTCTAGCTTGTCCTCGACCTCCGGGGTGATGGATGCCAAGCTGCTCTGGCATATGACCTCGAGCAAAACACGACAGAGAATGTAGATTGAGACAGTGGAGCGGCGCTCTTGCTGGGCCACATACTCTTGCTTCGAAGCTAACATTCCGCCTCCAGAGAGACCACTATCAGAGCCATTGGATACAATCGGACCAACTGGCACAGGCTCGGTATTTCTGCGCAATAGCGGTGGAATCGGGTGAGCCACTCGTAACTGTTGCAGCTGCGCCCTCGCTTCATTCGCAGCATCGCTTTTGCTCTTCCTCCACAGCATCATTGAGTCTATTAGATTCTTCGGCTTGGGACTTGCGATATGGCCCAGGGCAACGATGAGCTGGTCGAAAGCCGGATCCACGCCAGGGCCGCATATCTTGTCAATCTGGGGCTCAGGGTCGAAGGGAGTGGTTATACATTCGTTTAGCTTCTCTTCAGCTTGCGCGATGAACTATATCCCATGAGTTAGCAAATTACAACAAACATCCAATCTGCTTCAAAGGAGAGGGAGCTCAGCTCACAGAAGTAAAGAGCACATGCAAGGCATATTCGCCCACGGTTTTCTGCTCATCTCGATGATGGCGGGATGACCGTGAAGGGTGATCACGCCTTGACTTGCTGTGCATCCTTTCAGCTCTGCGCGACGGAGCTGAGCCTGGAGGAGTGACGCCATTGCTAGAGGGCGATCGCTTCATTGTATAGGTTCCATCACCGGGGCTTGTCGCCTGTCCAGCCAGTATGGCGGCAGTAGTGGCCCTGGGTGGCCCAGCATCTCCCTCTAAGCGTGCTATAGCTGCTTGTATGTCCATTCGTTCAAGCCCCAGGCCTGCTGCTGCAATCATCTGGGGACTGAGCGGGTTGGATGAAGAGCTCGCGCCACTGCCATTTCTCGAGTGCTGGATCCCGTGGACGATGGACGTCTGGCGGTGGTGTCCATAGGTAGACTTTGCAGAGTTGAGAGGCGGTTCGACTACGCCGCCGGTGTTGGATCGCGATAGAGGCCCGAGGGTTCGTGGTGATGCCAGAGGCAGCGGCAGCGGAGTTGTCTTTTCAGAGGACGGCTCTGCAAGGTTTTGCGAAGGGTGGCGCAACGAAGCTGAGTCGAAGGCGGGAGGGCGAACTGTCTGATCCCACTCGGGCTCTTCATCGAGCCTCGCTGAAGATCTCGATGGGAACTTTGCGGATTCCTGGGAATTGTCCGGCGCCGATTGCGATGGCACTGCGCGCGTTCACATCGTCAGCAGCTATCCGTTGGAAACGAGGCTTTTGGTGCGCCCGCATGCCATGTAACCTCACGTATACATGCGACTTCGACCAGTAATAGATTGATTGCATGAGAAAGCCCAACAAGGCAAGGACACAGCTACTCGTACTCACCCATCTCGAAGCGGACCACAGCCCAATCCCATTATATGCCTATGGAGCATGCGCTGCCGAGCAAGCGTCTCCGGCTCCAAAGCCCACGGCGACCTGAAATCCTGGAGCTTCTCGATTTGGTGGGCAGCTAATATCAGCCAGTTACGATGACACGGCTGCAGCCGGGAAGCACAAAGCTGGGAAACACAGCAGGATGCTATGCTAGTCGTTAATTTAGGTAGCTTGGCTCCCCGTTACGCTGCGCGAGCGAGACTAATTCCTTATAGGGTCCAGCTTGGGCGCTTTCTGCTCTTCTTTCCCCAGCCGCCTGGGCTTAGAAACTGTCTTGCGAGAGCTGCAGGGCCGTTGGCTGGTCCTATCAGATGTGACGACGTGACGAAGGGAGGGGCAGATGGAGGCTGGGGATTGGTCGCGGATTAAGGGTCCTCCGGGATGCGGAGCTAGGTCGGATTTTGGATAGCATCATCTTGTCTTGGCCATTTGCTGTTGGCTCTCGCCGCCGTCTCTCTGAGCCTGTGAATTTGTTTTGTGGGGAGGGGCGCTTTGACCGTTGCTTGTCTTGCTTGGCAAGTTGGACGATGTGTAAGGGAGAGACACAAGAGACTTGGAGCGGAGGTTGCTTCGATTTTTCCAGGGTAGCCCCTGTGATCAGTTGTCGCCGCCTAGAAGTAGCATCTCAAGAGCATCTGTCAACACGATCAATGTTCACACATTTAGCTCTATTTGGCCAATAAAAAGAGCATAAGATGGTAATTATTAAATGAAATTCATTTTAAAGTAAGAAAGATTTAGATTGCGGCAAGTTTATGCCACCCAGTCAAGAGACTTTATGTATGCACAACGTCAAGCCCGCTTAGACGATGTTGGTGTGCGACATGCCATCCAAATAGTGTTGGATGATGCGTCCTCAAGCAAGGAGTAGTCTAAGTGACAGGCGGCAACAAGAGTATCTCTGGTAGGAGCCGGAATCGGCTATTCTTGGTATTTTTCGGAAGAGGGTGGATAGATCTACATTCATCTGTGTGAGTGTCTCTCCATCTGGGGTAGTTGAATCAAAAGTGTCTCCTTCGCTCGGTGGCTTGCAGTTGACTCGCCTATAGCCCTTCTCCCCCGCGGACTTCCCGAATCCGGACGTAGCACCGCCCACAACAGACGTGCCGGGAAGAGATCGCGGCAATCTACGGAGCATTACTATCCATGAGGGAATCTTCGCTTGTACAAGTAGCTTGTCTATTACACCCAAGATGCATGGAGCAATTAGCGGCCGACGGCAGTGGCGGTATGCGATATAGAGAGAACGAGTTCCGAGAACCTCGTGCTATTATTTTCGGAGCCTCTCGCCTGGTATCAATCGTGAAAGGCGACTAATAGCCCCATGTCTGCATAAAAGCTTACCATTGTATAGTTCCTAATGAGATAGACAGACGGGCAATCAGCAGAGTTGGTAGTAAGCTTAGAATCTTACGTCCGAGGTCTTATTAACTGGCGCAGCCCATCTTGACATGCATTCATAATTTGGCGATTGATTCCAACTGTTTCCAACTGCAGTGTCTACGTAGATGCATTGCTTCTGAGGCAGTCCCCTCTTTCCTCCTATGCCGCGGCATATTGCTTCATCTGTCGCACTCACTCTTGACTGCGAGCTTACGCAAAGATACCTAGAAACTACAGCCGATTCCATAGGCGGAATGCTGGTTCAATCCCGTACCCCGACAGTCACTTCAAGTGCCGTGTGTTCACCCGACGGCGCCGACACCGCGGCCACGGCCCCTACTCCATACCCCATTCCCGTCCTCCGTGCCGGGGATTTCCACGCCTAGGAGCCACTAACGATGCCTCGTCTACGTCTTTGCTTTGGCAGCCTCAAGTCGCTCGCCCCGCAAAGAATGCACCAGGTGCAAATTCGATACAAAGCGATCAATTTGTTCGAGTGCCGGTAAGGAGGATGGTCAATCGTCTCTTAGGCAGCGAATAGGTACATTGCGTCGGTATCTCTGTATCTCTGTCTGACTCTGGATGGCCAACAACACGGTCTCTTGATGCTGCCGAGGCTTATACAGGCATAAGAATAGATAGGATTACATAGTATAATACCTGCGTAGAGACATGGTAAAACGTGGCTTCAACTATTCACCTCTATTGTTCTGCGCTAGCATCTCGATGATGGCGTCAGCGAGCACATGCGTCGACTGGGGCAGCCTTGCCACGCGCGTACATGCGGTACATACTGGCCAACATTTGACCTGAATGATGAGGACCAAATGCTCACCATGTACCGGAATTGCTGCAGCCGGATTCAAGCCCGTCCGGGGCTCAAGCCGCGCCGCCAAAGGTTGTTTAGCACCTTGTAGTAAGCTGGGGCAGGAATGATATTGAAGTAGACCAGACTAGAGGATCAGATGAAAAGGCACCGCCGCCCCTCCCTCTCGGACTGGCAATAGTTATTCACATTTATTTCTTTCCTTTCTCTCCTTTCTCTCCTTTTCTTCCTCATCTTCTGCCAGTTTTCCATTTCTTCTCCATCTCTGCCACTTCCCTCGTCTCTCTCGCCCAAACCCTCCCGTGACAGTTTCCGGCGAGTGCGGCCTCATTTCCAACCGCGCGTATCAATGCGCCGTAAGCCCGTGGCTTTGGGCCTGGCTGCGTATTCGGACTAGGCACTTAATCGTACATTAGCGGCCAGCAACCTCGAGTTCGCGCTCTTATCGATCAGTCGATTCTTTTTTTTTCTATTCCACGCCACGACCCACCATCAAATCTCGCTGGCCTCAAGCCCCTCCCCCGTTGTGCTGTTCCGTCCTGGACTAGACCGCAACTCGCCGACAGGCAACTCGCCGACGCTTGCCCGCAAAAACCGCTGCGCTGATCTCAGCCTTAAACCGATCACGGCCAGGCGAGGACACGCTTTTTTTTTTCTGCTTGATCTCTCAGCTGCAAGGGGATTTTGTGGCGAGACACTCTTTTGAGCATCTTGCTTCTTTACCTTGGTTTCTGCTGAATACCGCCTGGAGTTCGGTGTTTGAACGAGAACCAAGTCGTCGTCTGTTGTTGGTGCAACCCCGCTGCCGCCATGGCGGAACTGGACACGTTGGACATCGTCGTCCTCGGAGTCATCCTTTTGGGAAGCATCGCCTACTTCACAAAGGGCTCGCTCTGGGGCAAACAGAAGGACCCCTATGCCGCCGCAAACAACGCCAATGGCTTGGCCGCCAGGCCTGCCCGGACTAGAAACTTTGTCGAGAAGATGGACGAGTCTGGCAAGAACTGCATCATCTTCTTTGGCTCGCAAACCGGTACCGCTGAGGACTATGCCTCTCGTCTCGCAAAGGAGGGCAAGAGCCGCTTTGGTCTCGAGACCATGATCGCCGACCTGGAAGAATACGATTTCGACGCTATGGACACACTGCCCTCCGACAAAGTTGCCATCTTCGTTCTGGCCACCTATGGCGAGGGCGAGCCGACTGACAATGCGGTTGAATTCTTCGAGTACATCAAGGAAGACGGAGTCAGCTTTTCGCAGGGCAACGAAGACGCCCCGCTGGACAACCTCAACTACGTCGCCTTTGGTCTTGGCAACAACACCTACGAACACTACAACACCATGGTTAGAGAGGTCGACAGGCTCTTGACCAAGCTGGGCGCCCACCGCATTGGCGCTGCTGGCGAAGGTGACGATGGCGCTGGTACAATGGAAGAAGACTTTCTGGCTTGGAAGGACCCCATGTGGACTGCTCTGGCTGCCCACATGGGCCTGGAAGAGCGCGAGGCCGTCTACGAACCAATCTTTGCCATTTCCGACCGTGAAGGCCTCACTGCCGAGTCTCCTGAGGTGTACGTTGGTGAACCTAACAAGATGCACCTTCAGAATACCGCCAAGGGTCCCTTCAACGCCCACAACCCGTATATTGCCCCCATTGCTGAGTCCTACGAGCTGTTCAAGGTCAAGGACAGGAACTGCATCCACCTGGAATTCGATATCAGCGGCTCGACTCTTTCATACACTACCGGCGACCACATTGCCATCTGGCCTACCAATGCCGGCGAGGAGGTCGATAGATTCCTGCGCGTTACTGGACTCACTGATAAGCGTGGTCAAGTCATCTCTGTCAAGGCTCTCGAGCCCACCGCCAAGGTTCCCTTCCCTACTCCGACCACTTTCGATGCCATCGTCCGCTATCACTTGGAAATCTGTGCTCCCGTCTCTCGTCAATTTGTCTCCACTCTTGCCGCTTTCGCTCCCAACGAGGCCATCCAGGCCGAGATGAACAGACTGGGTAACGACAAGGACTACTTCCACGAAAAGACCGGCTCTCAACTTTTCAATATCGCTCGCCTCCTGGAACATGTCAGCAACGGAGAGACCTGGAATAAGATCCCCTTCTCTGCTTTCATCGAAGGTCTGAACAAGCTGCAGCCCCGTTACTACTCCATCTCGTCTTCCTCCCACGTCCAGCCCAAGAAGATTTCCGTTACTGCTGTTGTAGAGTCCTCCGTAGTAATGGGACGAAAGGATCCTTTTCGCGGTGTTGCTACCAACTACCTGCTGGCCTTGAAGCAAAAGCAAAACGGAGACGCTAACCCATCGCCCTTTGGTATGACCTATGAGCTTAACGGCCCCCGCAACCGGTACGACGGCATTCACGTCCCTGTTCATGTCCGCCACTCGAACTTCAAGCTGCCCTCCGACCCTGCCAAGCCCATCATCATGATTGGCCCCGGAACTGGTGTTGCCCCTTTCAGAGGTTTCGTCCAAGAGAGAGCTCAGCAGGCCCGCGAGGGCGCAAATGTTGGACGCACGCTGCTGTTTTTCGGCTGCCGTAAGAGTACAGAGGATTTTATGTACGAGGATGAGTTCGCGGTATGTATCTTTATCACTCTCTTGCTTTTTGCCTGGTTCGCTTTGACTAATGCTTTTTTTTTATACTTGCAGGAATACAAGAAAGCTCTTGGCGATAAATTTGAATTGGTAACTGCCTTTTCCCGAGAGACTTCCAAAAAGGTTTACGTTCAGCACCGTCTCAAGGAGCGGGCCGCTGAAGTCAACGAGCTTCTCTCTCAAAAGGCTTTCTTCTACGTCTGCGGTGATGCCGCCAACATGGCTCGCGAAGTCAACACTGTCCTTGCGCAAATCATCGCCGAGGGCCGTGGTGTGTCCGAGGCCAAGGCAGAAGAGATTGTCAAGAACATGAGAGCAGCAAACCAGTACCAGGTATGTCTCATCCCCTATTTCCCCTCGTTTGAACCCCCCTCCACCCTGCCGTGAAACAAACAGCGAGCTAATTCGCCATTTTTTTTAATAGGAGGATGTCTGGTCATAAAGAATTAAGTGCATTCAGCACAAGTCGATCAACACAAGCCTAAACTCCCCTTCAAAAGAGGCAAATTACATAAAATTTTATGCCGAAAAGGGAGGGGGCCTGGCATTTTCGATTGCAATCACATTGGCGGGCGTTTGCTTATGAAAGCCATGCACAAACATCTGGAAATTGTCTCGGGTTTTCTTTCTTTTTTCATTATTATCGTTATTAGAACAGACCCGTATTATCTGGGCTTCGGATCTAGAGGTTACATAGCAGGAATTGCCTGAATAGCGCACTTGCATGGGGATTTTTGTTTTCGATGTCATCATTCATGCTGCGTGGGATGGTAGGATGAATAGATACGGAGTAGTGTTATAAGGATAAGAGATGGGCTTGGATATGATCGGGTGGGGAAAAAAGAAACAACAAAAACAGCGAATGTGCAGGCTAGGATGGTTATGAAAATACTGTATTTACAGATTTAATCTATATATTATGCTCAATCTATAATGGACTACAACATCATCGCCGCATTCGCTGTTGCTAGAAGTCTGTCTGCTGGAATCTAGACCCCTGCGACGCCATATTATAGGTCAATCGGGACAATATCATTTGGGATCTTAATTACAGCGTCTCACCTTGTAAGTATTGCTAACATCCTACCGGCTGCTCTAAGTCAAATACATCGAGATGGGAGATATAAGACAAAGCATTATGCAAGTGGAGGTCCCATATCCACAGCCACTGAATTCCATATACGACATGTTACCAAAACTAGACAGTATTATGTTTGTGGCGCTTTTGACCCCTGAAAGCCAATTTACCGTTTTTCTTTTCTTTTTTCTCTTAAACAGCCAAGTATATAAGTGGCAACGCTGAACGGCTGCTGTAGTTGGCGCTTTGCCTAGGGTAGCGACTTTGGATTGGCTATTTGTTGGCCAGGGAGATAAGCGGGATTGCGTTGCTCTCCTTGCTTATACTTCCCTTGCCACGTCCCGAATGAATCGGCTTTGATGTAAGAGTCCAATGCTAAGATCAAGTTGGGAGTGAAAATGCGAGCACTGCTGGATCTTGAGGAAAGGGATATCTTATTATATGCGAGGAGATAGATCGCTAAATGTTCCGCGATGCCGTATTTGGCGCACCACCTATATCGGCTTCCATTTTGTCCTGTGTTGACCATGGCGAGAAAGGAATAATCCCAATGCATAGGTATATAGGTGGTGACTGAGAGAAACAATAGTCCGAAAAGTCTTGCCCAAATACCATAAAAAGCAACACTTTCGCCAAAGCCCTGGATCGACCGTTGGACAAAGCAACAACATGTCTTAGTAAATTGGGCCTACAAAGCCGAGCGTACCAATGGCTTGCAAGATGATTCATCTTGGCCGGCTTGCCGTCTACCCCGTGCATTTATGCCGGGGCTATCAAGTGGATCAAAGACCCTTTGACGGGCACTCGTATGCAGTATGGGGGAAGACTTCCGGTCAAGATGGATCTTGTCTCAGCAAAATCCAGCAATCCGGTTGGCCAATGCCAATATACCTTGCCTCTCCAATGGTGAACCACGGCTACGCATGTCTGATCAAGAGGTAAAAAGCAAAGTTCTGGCCGGTAGCATCAATGCATGCACTTACCTACCTAGGTATTTTGATAATGCCTGCATTTGTGTAAGGCCAGATCTAGCTATATTCCACCCTCATGTGGTCCTTATAAAGAGAGGATCTCTGAGCAAGATTCCAAAGCGAGACCTTTTTCAAAGAATATGCCTATTACCCTCGTTATTTTTCCCTTCTGAGTACGGAGTGCTCTATTTTGACTCGACTGCATCTTTATCTGAACTAGTCTATCTGGCCTATTATCGCTCCTTCATATTTTCGTTACTTAGATCTTCATGGCCGCTGTGCTGCATTTTTTTAAGATATTCGTTTGAAATAGCAGCATTGCATTCTCGTTCTGTATTTGACGATATCAAGAATTCCCCAAAGCCAATATCGCGTTTCGGGGTCTTTGTATTGAATCCGAGGCTAAAGAACGGGTTCGAGGAAGGCTCAGCAATCGCTGAAACGAGGAAACTGTGGTTTGGATCCGGCTTCGAAGCAGTATCGGTATTCGTTATTCGCAAACTGCGAGACCGCTATCGAGAAATATCAGTACTAGGAGCAGAACAGACAGATACTGATCCGTCTACATGATACCTACTCTCTGTGAAAAAAAGGCCTCCACGACCTCCAAGTACCGTCCTTCATCCTTGGAGACCTGGCGAAAGAAGATACCTTGCTGTTAGTACTCTTCTGGGGCAAAGTTAGATTTACAGAGTTTCAATTTTCGCCTCGGAGGCGTCCAGAGACTTCCAATAGTACCAATATTCTCGAGTCGAGGTGTTTGTTACCCCTAGAAACAGCACATCGTCGGCAGGCACCTGGCATCAACAAACTGGCAAAAGGCCCGAACCGACAAACAGCTGGCAGTCATCAAGCACCAGCCTGCCAAAACAACTGCTCCAGCCTGAGAGTATTTCGTCATTTCTCGCTTCTTTCCCCCTCGCCATTTCTTCCATCTGCACACTCGTTCTTTTGTTTGGTGGTTATTCTGGCCTCGAAACTCGCAGCCATCACGCCTGCATCAACCCCGGCCCCGACTCTTTAGCATAGCTTATCATTACGACTCCTTCCTTTTTCTTGGACTTAATTTTTGGGTGGCTTCCGTTTCTACGAGGCCACCGCATTGCTACATCTAGCTTAGGTAGGTCGATTCTGCCGTTCTCGGCTACGTTTCTTCAGCCTTGACGTCTTTCTCTTCTGCCTCTCTCTCTTCTCTTCTCTTTTCTTCTTCCTTTTCCTTCTCCTCACAGCATCACATCACCACATTCCTCGTCACTCACTTTCAGTTTTCTGCTGCGGCCGGATCTCTTCATCGCCTTCATCTTGCTTGATAGCTTGTTCTATCTTAATTACTCTCGCTTCATCTCAATTGTCTTGGTAGCACCATTTGCCTTCGCTGGCCCTCGAGCTTCATTGTCTGCAACACCACGTAAACCCAAAGTCTGGGTAGGGTGAGCACATCTTCGAATGACTCGTACCTGTTCCCAATCTTCTGCTTCCCTTAGTCTCTCTCTTCCTTTGCCTTGGCACAGCATTCTTTGCCATCAGTTCACGGCACCTGCCAACAGGTAGATGGACCATCCAAACTACCCTTCTTTTTGTTACTCCTCCTCGCTCATCTTTGATCCTACTTGCATCTTCTCTCCTTACTCCCCTTGCTCTCCATGTCATCTTCATCTCCCCCTTGTTATTCTCCTGTCTGTTCAGAACGTGATGGCCTTTTTGCATTGCTGTGCTCTGCCTTGGCTACGTTCATCGTTTGATGCTAACTCTTTGATTGGTTCAAGATTTTCGTCGTACAGTCGGATCATTTCTCGTTTTACTTTCGACCACTACTGCGGCAGATTTGTTGTTCTTTGGGTAAGGCATTTCAGATTGCATTTGGTTGCTCAACACTATCCCCTGCTCAGAATATCAGTGTGTTACTTCCTTTCTTGGCCTCAAATAGCTTGCATCATGTGGCCATTCGACAACGGAGTGCTCCAGGCTGTGGATGTCTATAAACATCTCATGGTTTTGTCCATCTATATCCAACGAAATAAATCAGTCTCTGACAATATACGCATTCAACGTTATAACGGATCACTAACCTCGTCTCCAACAGGCAATCACATGTCTTACCATCTCCACACTGTTGCTGAATCCAAAATGGAAGCCAACAGCGGCGTTGCTAATCCTTACTACACCGGCCGAGCCTCTCACGGAGCTGCGGATCCTGGCACAATTCTTAATCACTTCAATGGAATGACGCTCGGCGGCATGAGTATGCCCAGCAATGGGGCTCCCATTCCCATGGGACCAGGCCATGCATTCATGGTAAACTCGGATAGTCAATTCGTTCTCACTCCCGTTCCGGCCGCCCAGCCAATGGGGCTTGGTCACTCCAACGAGAATCCATATCTGAATTTCTCGGTTGCTCCAGGCGGCTATGGTACTTCCTACGTTGGCCTTTCTGCGCCTTTGATGCCCTTTACCCCTGGCCGCCCTGGTACTGCTCAGCCTCGGGTTGATCGTGGTCACTCTAATGTTCCAGGCCTTGAAAATCGCCGTGGCTCATACTCTACTACAGAGTCTGCCCCTGCCACCCCGTACTACGGCGGTGCATTTTCCATTGTTCGCGACTATCCTCCTCGAGTGGCTAGTCTCGATCGGTCTTCCTATACGACTCCGTCTCCCAACGCTACTAGCCTTCCCATTGAGACCGGAAAACCCGTGCCTATTGTCATCTCGGACCGCACCATTGATGACCTTCTCAAGAAGGAGCCGGCTATTCCCAAAGCTGTTCCAGCTGTCTTCACTCCACCCGGCCAGATGAAGACTCTTGAGCAGAGTTTGGAGAACCGCATCCCAGGCAATCGCAATGTGTACATTCGTGGTCTTCATCCTACCACCGACGATGAGCTTCTGTACCACTTTACTTCTCGCTTTGGCGCTGTTGAGACGTCCAAGGCCATCATCGACACTAATACTGGAGCTTGTAAGGGGTAGGTTTTACTCACTTGAGCCATCTCTCTCCTCTATTCCACTGATACTGACATGATGTAGATTTGGGTTTGCCAAATTCTATGACGTTCGTGACTCTGAACTGTGCATTCGAGCTTTCCACCGCCTTGGTTACGAGATTGGTTTTGCCCGGGTAAGACTCAATCATGCATTTCTCGTTCTTCGGCCGCTCTCTATAGAACCTTCGGCTAATTACCTATAGGAATCTTTCAACTCTCGACTCAAGGCGGAGGGCGATGATGGCTCTACCAATCTCTATATCTCTAACCTGCCCAAGAGCTTGAATGAGATGGTGAGCCAGTTATTGGGCGCATTCATTTTGCATAGCTGCTGCTAACACTTGCGTAGGAACTTGCAACCATCTTCCTTGGATACCATATCCAATCAAGCAAGATCCTTCGTGATAGCATGGGAAATAGTCGCGGTGTCGGCTTTGCTCGGTAAGATACCCAGACTTCGCCTCTGACAAATCTTTTACTCTAATGCCTCCTAGCTTCGATTCTCGAGACATTTGCGACGAGATCGTTCGAAAGTTCAACGGCATTGGCATCGGCGAAGAAGGTCTCCCGATGAACATTCGTTACGCCGATACCCCAGCTCAGAAAGAGCTCAAGAGAGTCACGGCCGAGCGTCGCCAGTTCCGCACCAATGAGTACAATATTGGCGCCTACGGTACTCCCCTTGTTGGCTTGAACCCTGCTTTGTACAACCAGCAATCTCAATGGCGACGCAATCTGCCCCAGTCTCGAAGGTTTGCTTCTATTGCCTAATGTCATTCATGCCCGGCTGCTAACGCTCGCAGCGGCCTGTCGTCCTCGTCGCTCGAAGACAGTGTGACGCGAAGCTCAGTGATCCCTCGTGGACAATCTGGGTACGCCTATGAACGAAGCAGTTTTTCTAAATTCTGACTCTCGCTAGGGCGACTACGAGCGCAGACGCTACGATTTCGACTCCCACCACGTCTGAGTGCGATGAGAGTGTTACGATTCGAGCGGAACCAGCCACTGTCGTCGCCACCGGCAAAGAGAACGTCCAGCCGTCTCCATCTGCCAAGAAGGAGGCCCCGAAGAAGGAGTCCCAGTAAATATGCCATGTCGCCTTCATTCGTTTCCTTTTTTGTCTTTTTTGTCAGCACTTTCGTGCCATAATATGATGCCGGCTGCTTTTAACATCTCTACTACTACTTGTTTTGGACTTTTTTGGGACCACTTACCCCAACAGTCAAAGCAGTTTTATGCCATGGCGGAAAACATTGTTCTAGGACCGGCGGATAGCTGATACGTGGGATCAAATTGTGTGGAGGGATCATTTTATGTGACTTGTGTACTTTAGTCTAGGTAATGGTAGCTGTGGTAAAAGTTTGGCGGCGTTAGTATCGTTTTGACACACACAATGATGAGACTGTATTATACCATCACTCTAGTGCTTGCATCTTCTATTTTACCGTGCCTCTAAGAGATTATGATTCCATTGTTCGCTTGCCAATTTTCCCCTCGTTAGATTCTGAAAATATTATACCGCCAACTCCGCCATCTCCTTGTTGACTTTGCTTATGGATGGCTCCTCTTGCAAGAGGCCTTGCGAAAGACCATCGCTTAGCAAACCCTCCTGTCCACTGCCACTCCCTTCTCCTTCATCTTCATCTACTTCTGAGTCCTCTTCTTCCTCTTCACTGTCTTCATCTTCATCCTCATCCTCTTCGTCTTCTGCTCCCTCCTGCCCCTCCTTGTCTGCCTCCTTCTTTTTGATGGCTGCCTCGAGGTCCTTCAGCATCTTCTTGGTGAAGCCCGATGCCTCTACAGTAGCGTCTAGACGCGTTAGTCCGTTTTTGCCAACAGTCTTCTTTGCATCTTTGAAGAAAGGCCCCGGCTGTGTAGGAGTGAAGTGGAATCGACGTAAAAAGAATCGCTTGATACAGTTGACATCTCGGTCAAAGTACATTTCAGCGTTCACATGCTCCATAGACACCATTTGTGGAAAGTCGATGATGACTGGTTCGAGCTTGATAGACTCTGTTCCATCTTCAGCTGTCGATTTAATCTCCTTGATCAAGATGTTGAATTCGTTGTAATCGCCGTGGATTAGGCCGTGGCTCGCCAGACGGAGGATGAGTGAGATGAGTTCTGCGTAGAGAGAGGCTGGGTCGGGCACTTCGCTGATTTGTCGAAGGGGGAATGCGTCTATCAGGGACATGACGATGGTATGTCTGGATTGCGCGATAGGTGCCGGCACCGGAAAGCCTTCCTGGTGGAGTGCGTTCATAAAGGCATACTCTTTCATGGCGGCGAGCCTTGAGAGATACATCCATGATTGGGCATTTTTGTTTTTTAGGTAATCTCGGTTGGATTTGACCGTTCGGAAAGAAATTCGTCCCAGGCGATGGATCTTCAACACGCACTGCTTGCCAGAGTGATCTGCGACGACCATGATGTCGCTTTCCTTTCCGACACCGATTCGGTTACCGACACTGTAGACATCTTTGCGGCTGGCGTGAGTGTGAAGGGCTAGATAGTCGAGGCCTCCGTATGTTAGACGGTAGCCATCGTATTTGGCTTCTTTGACGCGGGCGATGAGGCCGACCTTGGCGAGGGTAGAGATGCTCCTGTGGACGCCGCTTGCGCCGCCTCGGAGGCGGGATAGTTTTTCTATTAAAGGGGTGGGCACGATTTCGTGGTTTTTGCTGCCTGCTTCGACCTATTGTGAGAATAGAGGATATTATTATTTAATAATGTGTTCCGAACTATATATACATGTATTGATATTTTGCATGTGAGTGGATGTTGAACGTACAGCTGTGAGGACTCGCCAGTCTTCAGACGCCAGATGGCGCATTGCTCTGGTGTCCAACTTCATGGCCGGCTATATGGATTGTATATGACGAAGTTCTCTCGTTACGTCCTCAAAACACAGTTATTGGATCTTGAATTTTCCGTATGCGGGTATCCTTTATCTACTTCATCACGGTAGAGGGGTTCTTTGAAAAAGTTGGTGGGGTCTGCCCAAGCAAGGTGATGGAAGAAATTTGGCCAAGATCTTATCGATAACCCGGACTGAACCAGGATGGTGTCGCTAGCCCTAGTTGATACTAGCGGGCTTTGCTCTTGTGGTCACGGCACGTGATCATAAGGCTGGGGTTCAGATACGTAGCTCGTCCTGTAGGCGGCAGCGCCTCGCGTAATAGCCCATGGCAGCTGCGAGTACAGTAGCGCCTCAGCCCAGCCAGAGCTTTACCAAGCAGCCTCCTTCACAGCTTCCACCCGATTACGCTCACAACAAAGACCGCCAGCCTCCCCGGAGCTCCGATACTGCACAATTAGAGATCATCAGCTTTGTTCTGCAGTTTAATCACCATAAACTCGACCTCACCCCCGATATTCTGCTTGGGGGGGTTCATTCACCATAGACGCCTAATCCTCTCTCTACGTCACCATGGCCCAGGACAGCGATTTGTCAAAGCCGGCGGCGGCCGCGGACAAGGGCAAGGGCAAGGCCGTAGATGATCCCAAGGCCGAGAAGGCTGCTGCCGACGGCAAGAAGGAGGATGATAAGAAAGATGGTAATACTGGCATCCAGACGCTCCCCCGCTCTTCGGAAATGCAAGTGTTTCGATGGCTGACTTGAGGGGTTCTAGCGACCGAAGAGGAGCTCAGCGAAGAAGACCAGCAGCTCAAGAGCGAGCTGGACATGATGGTAGAGCGTTTAACAGTGAGTATTCCAGATACACATGTAGAAGAAAGAGGAAAGAGAGACGAGGAAAAGACGAAAGAGGGGCAGCTGTTGCTTATGGACGAGGAGTAGTTGCTGACGCTTAATCTTATTGTTCGAAATAGGAATCCGACAGCAACCTTTACAAATCCGCCCTTGAGATGATGAAGAGCGCCATCAAGACTTCCACATCGTCAATGACAGCAGTACCGAAGCCACTGAAGTTTCTACGACCGCACTACGAGACCCTAACTAAGCTCTACGAAGAATGGCCCAACGATGAGAACAAAGTCTCACTGGCGGACGTCCTGTCCGTCATTGGCATGACCTTCTCCGATGAGGATAGACAAGACACACTCAAGTACCGACTTTTGGCTCCCACAACTGACATTGGTTCATGGGGTCACGAATATGTTCGGCACTTGGCCCTCGAAATCGGAGAGGTGTACAGCAAGCGCATCACGGCTGACGAGCCCACAGCGGATCTGATCGACCTGGCTTTGGCCTTGGTACCTCTCTTCATCAAAAGCAACCAGGAGGCTGATGCAGTGGATCTGATGAGCGAGCTGGAAATCATCGAGAAGATGAACGAGTTCGTTGATGAGAACACCTATCCCAGAGTGTGCTTGTACATGGTCAGCATGGTGAACCTGTTGACTTATCCCGATAATGAGACGTTCCTTCGTGTCGCCCACGATATTTACATCAACCACAAGCAATTCGCTCAGGCTGTTATTCTTGCCATTCGATTACATGATATCGACTTGGTGCAGGAAGATTTCGACAAAGCAGAGGATCCCGTACTGAAGAAACAGCTGGCGTTCTTGATTTCACGCCAGAGGATTATCTTGCCAATGATCAACGAGGGCGAGGGCGACGACCCGGAGCTATTTGAATGTCTTCATAACATTAAGTTGTCTGATCACTTCAAAGCTCTGGGTAAGGAGCTGAACATCCTCGATCCCAAGACTACCGAAGATATTTACAAGAGTCACTTGGAGAGCAGCCGTGTAGCCGGTATGACCAACTTGGACTCTGCTAGGCACAATCTTGCTGCTGCCTTTGTCAACGCTTTTGTCAACGCTGGATTCGGCAACGACAAGATGATGCTTGTCGAGAGCCAGAAGGAGGCTTGGGTGTGGAAGACCAAGGGAGAGGGTATGATGTCAACTGTTGCCTCCCTTGGCACTCTGTTAATGTGGGATATTGAGAATGGTCTGGACAGCATTGATCGATACACATACGCTTCGGAGCCAGAGATTACCGCTGGAGCCATGCTTGCCATCGGTATCATGAACTCTGGTGTTCGGATAGAATCCGAGCCCACTATTGCGCTCCTGGGCGATGCCGACAAGCTCCACAACGACAATCCTCTGATTCGCACTGCTTGTTTGATGGGCCTTGGATTGGCTTATGCCGGCTCAAGTAAGGATGAGGTTATTGAGCTGCTCATGCCCATGATTGCAGATTCTACCCAGGATATGCAAATATCCGCCATGGCTGCATTGGCATGTGGTCTCATTGCCATTGGAACTTCTCACCCCGAAGTCAGCGAAGCTATCATAACAACTTTGATGGATGACGAGCGAAAGAGCCAGCTGACTAACAAATGGACAAGATTTTTGGGCCTGGGTCTGGGCCTGCTTTTCTTTGGCCGACAAGAAGAGGTGGATGTTATTCTGGAGACACTCAAAGCCGTGGACCACCCCATGGCCAAGCCGACCGCCGTCTTGGCTGAGATCTGTGCTTGGGCTGGTACTGGCGCCGTTCTGAAGATCCAAGAGCTGTTACACATCTGCAATGAGCACCAGGAGGAATCGGACGACAAGAAGGGCGATGAACTGCTGCAAGCATATGCAGTTTTGGGTATCGCGCTTGTGGCTATGGGCGAGGAAGTTGGACAGGAGATGGTTCTCAGACAATTCGGCCACCTTATGCACTATGGTGAACCCAACATTCGCAAGGCTGTGCCCCTGGCAATGGGCCTGATCAGCCCAAGCAACCCGCAGATGAAGGTTTACGATACGCTTTCAAGGTATAGTCACGACAATGATCCTGAAGTAGCCATCAACGCCATATTCGCCATGGGTCTGCTAGGCGCTGGCACCAACAACGCTCGATTGGCCCAGCTGCTTCGACAGCTCGCAAGCTACTACCATAGAGACCAGGATGCCCTGTTCATGGTGCGCATCGCACAGGGTCTCCTGCACCTGGGTAAGGGAACACTTTCCCTGAACCCCTTCCACTCTGACAGACAGGTGCTCTCCCCTGTCTCGACGGCTGGTCTGCTGGCTACAATGGTAGCCATGCTTGACCCCAAGGATTTCATCACCTCAAACTCGCATTATCTTCTCTACTTCCTCGTGCCCGCCATGCACCCTAGATTCCTTGTCACCGTCGATGAGAAATTGAACCCCCTGAAGGTCAATGTTCGAGTTGGTCAGGCAGTGGATGTCGTTGGTCAGGCAGGTCGACCAAAGACGATTACGGGATGGCAGACACAGAGCACACCCGTGCTGCTGAGTTATGGCGACCGAGCAGAGTTGGAAGACGAGGAGTACATTAGCCTTACGAATACCTTGGAGGGGCTGGTGATTTTGCGAAAGGTTAGTTTTTAACCCCTTTTCCTGATTTGATTTGATATGTAAGTGCGGTACATTGACTAATGCGTTTATTACAGAATCCCGAGTGGCAGGCAGAGCAGTAAACAAATTAAAGAGCATTAAATGAGGCTGGAGAGGTTACAAAGTATAGAAGGTTCTCTAGATTGGATGAGAATTGAAAGGATTTCGAGGGAAGGGCTGCATAGTAATTTCAATAAAAAAAAGATGACTATATGTTGCCAGGAGTCCTTGTGATTTTTTTCTCACTTTGTTTTGCTCTTCTCTTGATTACTATACTTTTGAATGAAAACACCACTACTAAGAGCTTTAAAAGTTTTATGGATGGAGTTTGTGTTATACATTCATTTATTATATCGTATTCATCATTATAACATGTGCAGTAATGGTAGCTTATAATACATAATCATATCCGAAACTCCTCGACATAAAGTCTATACATAGGTATCCTAGAAAAATTATACAAGCCATTGATTATGCGCCGCGCTTACACATTCCCTCCTCTTCACTTTTCTACCACGTTTCAGGCCCAAAACGCTCACCCTCCTTGACTGTCTTGTACGAGCAAGCTTGCCAGTCACAACCTTGCTTGTAGACCTCGGTGCCCCACCAGCTAAAGTCCTTCATCCACCCGGGATATATGAAGACGAAGAAGACAATGACGATGCCAAAGGCCAGGCCCGAGTCGAGCGCGGCGCTGAGCGTCATGGTGTACTTGCCCCACCAGGCGTTTGCGCGGCGCTTGATGAGGTAGTTGAAGAGGAAGCAGACGAGGGCCCAGACAGAGAAGTTGAGCCCCGTGGCGGGGGGGATCCAACCCATGGCGCCGAAGATGACGGGCAGGTTGACTTTGCGGATGAGGCTGTGCTTCTTGTGGCGGCTGTAGAGCCAAAGCGGGATGGGTAAGAAGGCACCGAGGGGGAAGCACCAGACGAGGGAGCGGTAGATGGCGGAGGAGCCGAAGAACTCGCCAGGGCCGACGACGCCCCAGAGGATGGAGCCGTTGAAGTGCACGCGGGCAATGGGGCAGGTGAAGCCGTTGACGGCCTCGGGGGTGCATATGCCCCGGACGTTTGCAAACATCCAGTTGAGGACGCCGATTTGGGTGACGGAAGAGACGAGGGTGGCGACGATTTGGACGAGGAACATGATGCGCGGCGGGATTTTCATGTAGTGGCCGAGCTTGAGGTCGGAGGCGAACTTGATGCCCTGGGCAGAGGAGATGTAGCCGTAGGTGACGAAGACCATGTTTGCGATGGGGCGGCCAGGGAAGGCGACGCCGCAGATGAGCTGGCAGATGAGGTAGATGCTGCTGTGCTGGTTGGTGATGGCCATGATGATGCCGTTGGGGATGAAGAAGATGGCGCCGATGGCGAGGGCGAGGAGGAGGCCGTACCAGGGGAGGTGGACAGGATAGCTAAGACGAGAAGTTAGTTGAGTGAGTTGAGGAGAGATGGAAGAAAAGGGGGTGTGGGCTTACTATTCGACGACAAAGATGCCGATGGCCGCCATGGAGACAAAGGTTAGGAGGTACCAGCTGATGGGAGCGTCTTTATACCGCTTCATGAGACGGCTGTGGATGTCTTCGTGACTCATGAGGCCTTCTATGTGGGATGAGCCTATGAAAGACCCTGACGAGGATACGCGAGGAGTGCCTTGAGGCTGCGTGACGCCCGCTGGGAGGTGGTCGGCAGAGTTTGATACGTGCTGGTATCCTTCTTTTCCTTGCTCCCGCGCCTCGACTAAGGATTTTTTCCAAGTGCGCCAGATATCCTGGCCATGCCAGCACAAAGTATGTGTTAGGAGGGCAGCGAGGCCGGCGAATTGGACGCCGTAGCTGAGCATATAAGTGACGGGGAGGAAAACCCGGCTGTAGTTGGAGTAGGCCTCCCTGTCAAAGAGGAAGCTGGACGTCAGAATTTTGCTGACATCGTAGACTTTGCCTGTGTTGTCGAAAACCGCGGCAGAAAGGATGGGCATGTAAGAGGCGTAGAGGACGTTGCTGTAGTAGAACAGAGGAGCTATGATCCACATAACGATAGCGAGACCGCCGATGACATTCATAGCAGCCCAAAAGGGCACCAGAAGAGGCGAGCCGACGTAGGTGATTTGGGCCCAGTCAAAGGTCATTGGGAAGAGACCAAGGCCGGAGGAAACGCCAAACAGGTTTGCGAGGACGACGCTCTTTGGCGCAAACCACGTAATGACGTTGAAATAGCTGAGAGCCGGCATCAGGAGGCCCGGCAGGAAGTAAAAGAGGGAGGCGCAGGTCCAGACGATGTAGAAGAACTTCCAGCGGCTTATGGTCCAACCGTTGGCAGGCTTGTTCTCCTGCTTGTGTAGAGTGGAAAACATTGCAGCTGACATGAGGGTTCCGGGCCATATCATACCGCTGGGACGAACCAGGAATCGACGGGCCATGCCTGCGAAGCCGTAGCCGAGAATCTGCGTGGATATGGTTAGGAGTAATTGGTAGACGATGGGCGCTTCTTGGTTGTAGAATTGCGTTTGCTCGACAATGACATCTGTGGCAAAGGCGAACCCGAAAGCTACATTGCTGCTCACGTAGACGCAGGTATGTTCCTTTTCGTTCCATCTCCCCTGCGCGAGCCATAGGCGCAATGACGTGAGAAACTTCTTTTGACCGTGAGCATCGTGACTATGAGACGATACGGCAGTTCGCACACCGTCGGTGAATTCCTCCTCGGGGTCGTACGACCGCTTTAACAAGTAATCCCACAAGTGGCCCAGAGGGTGGACGAGTAACAAGGCAATAACTGGAGTTATGGCAACGCTAGGGTATCTCAAAGAAAAAAACAGATTGGTGGAGGAGCCGAGGATGGAGAAGAGGATGGATAGGCACCACATGCGCGGGGTGTTTATTGAGAGTGTAGTATCGTCAATTGGCGACACGGAAGCTCGAACGACCTCGTTGGGAGAGTTCTCGTCGGCCTCCCGGTCCGGTATCTCGGTCGAGGACGAGGCTGAAGAGGCATCGCCCAGTAATGGCCCGTCCTCGGTCAAGTCTTGGTCGTCGAGTACAACGCTCGACAAAAGAGCCTCGGGCATGCCAAAGCGACCCTCGAGGCCCGAGACGAGCGCCGCGCCATCAAAGTCCTCTGATCTGCGCGACGACCGCCGAGAGGCCAAGGATCGCTTGGAGATGCCGCTCCGGCTGGTCGAGCGGGTTTGACGGAGCCGGCGCCGGCGGTCACTGGCGGAATCGGATCCGGAGGGCGACTGGCTGCGGTTCGGCGTCAAGTCGACAGAACCATAAGGTGAGGACTCGGATCGGCGTCCATCGTGCGGCAGCAGCGGCGGCGTGGCGGTTGCGCTCTTGGCCTTGCTGAGGGCCTTGTTGGAGGCTTTGCTGGAGGAGGCCATGGCAGCAGAAGCAGCAGCGGGCTCGGCTACAGCCTCGTCAAGCCCAAGATTGAAGGGCCAGCTATCATGCTGGATAATGGAGGAGGAGGAAGAGGAGCAAGAAGAGACTGAGGAATAAGAGGAAGTTCTGGCACGAGGAGGAGATGGGGAATGGGGTCGGGATCGGACGGGGATCCCTGGAACCGCGACTGAGTCCAAGTCTGGGACTGAGACAGAAGCAGAGACGGCGTCTGATGGTGGTGGTGTCGAGGCTGAGGCCGAAGCTGGTGCCGCTATTGCTGCTGGAGCCAGGGTCCGCAGTGCAACTCCATGTTGGTGCGTAAAAGAGTCGCTCGCATTCGATGTCGTCAAGTCGCTGGATTCGCTGGCTCGGCGGCCCATGGCGGGGCGATGGCGAGGAAGCGAAAGCTGTGATAGCGCATGTGGGTACAGAGTAGAGAGGATCTAGTGAAACTGGCGATTGTGGGATGGAGATTTTTTTTTTTTTTTTGCGCCGGGAGGGGGGCCGAAAAATTATGACCTCAGTGGGGTGATAGTGCGCTAGAGCCCGCTGTAGCTGCAGGTGAGTGCTGTAGCTGGCGAGTATAGCGCGCTGCAAGATCTGGTCGGGTGACGATGCTGAGACATCGATTGATCCTGCGAGGCGCTGGTGTTGTTGCCTGGTGCCTCTCCCGTCCCTGTTACTTCTGATTGATTCTCATTCGATGCCAGTCCTGTGGTGCGTCGCAGTGCTAATTAGTGACAATTGATAACCGCCAATAGCATCTGCAGTGTCACCCGGAAATCTGACCTGCAAGACGCGGCTAAGCGATAGATCAAAAGTCCCCTCATGTTAGTCATACCGTGTGCCCGGCAATGTACACCCTTTAATATCCCTTGACAGCGGCCTCCAATGGGCGTCTGGGGATTTCCAACCCTTATGCATCCGCTGATAACGTTGACTTTTAATTCGCAATGATGGATGAGCCGATAAAGCATGGTATTGATTGAAATTTGCATGCACTTGACCATGTGAACCATCATCTTGCGTGATTCGATACATGTACTTGCGCGAATACGGTTCCAAAGAGTCGGTGACACTTGCGAGACATGCAGCAGCCTAGTCTCTTGGCTTTGACTCAGAAGTAGGATCTAGTTTGGTTGAACTTGGGATGGATTGGGATTGGCAGAAGGAAAGATGATTTCGTCTAAAGGGTGTGGAGTGGCTGCACAAACACAACAATAGTACGCTGTCTGTACATACATGTTGATAACATGTCTTGAGCTCTATACGACGAACAACGGGAACAAGAAAAAAAGCTCTGCTACATCTCATATATCCCACCGTCATCATGCATATTACGTGTATGACGCACATACACTTACAGCTACAGCCACAGCTACACATTCCTGCGTCTGCCATGGCCCGAGCCGGGTCTTCTTAGTGCCGTCGCACAGACGCTTTTCTGTCCGGGTCAAATCCCGGCCGCCGGCTCACGGCCCTCCGATCCGAAAACCTCCCCGCCAAATCAAATCTCACAGCAGCACATCAATCTTACTCAATCTGATTCGTCGTCTCATCATAGCCATTCATTACTAGCGATTGTTTGATACAATTTTCGGAACGGCCAATTATCGCCATGGCCTCTCCAGTGGCTGCTGCCAAACAGCAGCTAAGGCGCCTTATCAAGCAGAGACTCTCCACTGTCTCTCAGGAATCCGTCCTCGCTCAAAGTATGAAGTTTCTCACCCTCTGAACAAATAACATAACATCCATAAAGTTAATAATTTCTTTTGTTTTCTTCTCTTTCTCAACTAGGCCGCACAATATTTGAGACACTGAAAAACTTCAAGCCCTACCAAGATGCCAACCGCATCAGCGTCTACCTCTCCATGCCCGTTGGAGAGATCCAGACCGACGCCATCGTTCGCCATGCCCTGAACTCGGGGAAGCAAGTCTTTGTCCCATATCTACACAAATCGCCTCTCGACGAGCCCGGAACTCCACCTCGTGTAATGGACATGGTACAGCTGCAGGACGTCCAAGATTATGACGGTCTCCAGCGAGATTCTTGGGGCATTCCCAGCATAGATCCTGCTACGGTGCATCAACGGCAGCGCATCCTCGGCGGGTCGGACGTGCTCAAGCCAGACGAATCGACTTTGGATCTCATCCTCATGCCGGGTGTTGCGTTTGATACCGACGACAAGGGCTGTGTGCGGAGACTTGGCCACGGCAAAGGCTTTTACGACTTCTTCTTGAATAGGTACTTGGCTGCGAAACCTCATGATGAGGGTGAAGTCAGTAACGGCCCTATATTGAGATTCTACGGCTTAGCTCTCACCGAGCAGCTTCTCGATCCCATGAAGGATGTGCCGGTGCCTATGGGCCAGTATGACCGCAAGCTGCACGGCTTGATTCTAGGCGATGGCCAAGTTAAGCTTTCACCGGATGTTCAATCAGTAAGCGCTTCATGATCGCTTGCTATTTTCAATCCCATACTGCATTTTAGAGAAGAGCTTCTGTCTTCATACATTCTCGATAGCTCGTCCTCTATAATACTGCTATTGTTATATATCCCTTGTACATAGATTCTCAAAGAGCAACGGTAGAAAGCTGTCCCATAAGTCTCCTCCACACACCCGTGCTCTCTTCCTCCTCGCTACCCCCCGTCAGAGTCGCCCTGTTGCCTACGATAATTAGGCCCAGCTTCGCCCTGGTAAGCGCCACATTCATACGGCGCAGATCCTTGAGGAATCCAATCTCGCGGCTCTCGTTACAACGGACTGTGACGAAAATGACAATGTCAGCTTCGCGCCCTTGGAAGCCGTCAACACTGGAGACTTCGACGTTTGGGATTGCCGAAAGTAGCTTTTTGAGAATCTCTGATTGTCGTGAATAAGGTGTCAACACGGCTATGGATGTAGTATCATCCGTATTGACGCTGGTGGGCTTTACATCATTCACACCGGTCTTGATAGAAGATGCTGGTGCCGCTGGTGCCGAGCGTAGGAGGTTGCAGATTGAAAGGCATAAGTCTGCCTGCTCTTTGTTGGATTTGGACTTGTGCCCCAGATCTTCCCTCCCAGAGCACTCAACAAAGAGCATCCGAGAGGCAGACGATGATGGGGTTCTAGTAGCCGAGGATGCTGGCCAAGGAAAGGCCGAAGGTGACATTGACCTATCGTTATCCTTCAACCCAGACAATAGCCTTCCTTCATAAAACTCCTTCGAGATAAAATCGCAGATGGAGGGATGCATCCGATACTGCGTATCCAGCATAATCTTTGCCATCCCAGGCGTATTTTCCTGTCGAGAATACAGCCGTTCAAACAACGAGACATCAAAACCGAGTGCCGGCGAAAACTCTTGCACCGTAGGCCTCAGCTGGACGTGGTCGCCCACGAGGATGGCCTTTTTACATCCCTTTACAAGCGGCACGAGCGATGCAGGTTCTGTCTGCTGCGAAGCCTCGTCAACAATCACGGTGTCAAACATCTGGCCTCGAAGCAATCCTAGTCCTGCGCCAATACACGTCGTGAATATGATTGAGGCAGTTTTAACACGCTGCTTGGCCTGGCGCTGTGCAGCATGGCTGGAATGTATCTCTTGACCGGCCAAGGCATCGCATGTGTATTTGCGCAAATCTTCGCCTACTTTTCGGACTTCGGTCGAGACACGCAGAGGGGCTATTTTGGACGAGTTTGGCGAGAGCCCTTCTTTGCTGATCCGCGTGAGATATCTTCTCATGACGTTGTCCACGGCATTGTGGGTCGGAGCAGTGACTAGAATCCTTTCAGTCTCGGGGTCTTGTTGAAGGTTTCTAACGATTGCGACGATGGTCTGTGTCTTGCCAGTTCCGGGAGGACCCCAAAGACAGACAAGCTTGTTCTTTCGTGTCGCCTCTACTGCTGATCTTTGGCTGTTATTCAATGAAGCATCCGCTTCAGACAACGTCAGGCCTGGCATCAAAGTGTCGACTCTGTCCTCATGAGATGCTTGTGCATTCGCAATATGTTGAGGCTGAATTCCTATGATTTGATCAATCACTCCGCAACAGCCGTCCTCTGATATTCCAAGTTCCCGTATAGCATCCAGCATCGTCTTTGCAGTTACAAACAAACCACATTCTTCCAAAATCCAAGAACATTTCTCGGCGTAGGATGGTGGAGGATGGAAGCAAGTTATCTTTGCCATTCCCGACTTGCTCTCCACAACCAGGCCGTCCATCGAATAGGTCTTATCCAATATCGAGCTTGAAGGTGGACTGGCTGTGACAAGTCGTACATGAGTGTTTGCTAGCGGAGTACCACCCGGGGCATCTATTCGGAAAGATACCTCGACGTGAGTGCCAGACCGGTCTTTGCCTGTTCTTTCCTCATCGCTGATGACGCGGATGTTCAGAAGCTCATCTCTTACTTTTGCTTCCTCTTTCACAGCGCCAATGTGCTCGACAGCGATGCCTATGATATTATGGACAAAATGCTGAGTGATGGCTGGTCGACCAGTTAGCAATCTGGAGCTTTGTTGGTCGAGGCCTTCAAGGAGAAGATCCAAAGCCGTGCTCGGTGAATGAACTGTAAGCGCAATAAGCTCAACAAGGTCGGAAAATGAGCGGAGCGTAAGGAATTCCACATTATCCAAGATTGTATGAAAAGGAGCCAAGATCAAATCTCCAAACTCGGCTTCAGAGAGAATGATGCTGCGAAGCAATCTATGGCTCTCGTTTTGAAGAATGGTGTTTAGCTCTTCTGGCAGTTCTCTCCACGAACCCAAGTTGGCAAACGTGGCGGAGACGTACGGCATTGTTTCTGTAAACTCGACCATTATACGAAGGGTGCCCGCTGGAGCCATAACTCTATCGGTCTTGATGCTCGTAATCAAGTGATTGAAGCAACGTATGAGCAGCCCTCGCTGCTCCTTCTCTACCAGCCAAAGGAAAAATTGTCGTAGAGTCGAAGAGTCTAACACATCCTGGAGGGCTGACAAGTTACTCCGTTTTACCACTTCAACTACAAGCGGAGGCTGCGCACCGAGAGACCAGTCGATGTCTTGAAGCTTTGGAACGTCGTATTCTTTGGGTTCGCGGGGGAACAAAGGGAGAGTTTGCTCTGTGTCAATGTAGTCCTCCCATAGATCCAGGTTGCGCATAGAGCTGAGGTCTCTATTACTAATGATGTAAATCTCCTTTATGCCAACGGAGAGTCAGTATATCAGGTAGAAAGTATAACTAGAGGAGGAGATTTACCGCGTCAGATATACCCTGTCTATGTAGCCGCCCTACATGGCTCTGGAGATTTTTACTGAATTTGTCCAGCGCAATGCTCGCTCTAAAGTCAAAATTCGTACCATTGTCAAGGGAATCTTGTCTCGCCTTCCGACGGTCTTTCTCAGTAGGCGCATTTCGGTAGCTACTGTCGTTGGATCCTCCGCGGCCAATTTTGATCCACGTATTGCGTCTTTCACCCTCAAATAGCTGCAGTGTATTTTGATCGCAGAAGAGTCGGTATTCTTTCTTCGTTGGCAGAGACAGGCGGCTCTGCTTCTCTCTTCCTTGAGAATGCGGAAACGCGAATAGTCTAACTTTGCTGCCGACGACAAAGTCGTCGGCTGGAGTTATCTTTTGCGGCACATACATGGCTACAGTTAGTCGCTCATTTGGCCTAAAGATGATCATCTTTTTGTGAAACAAATCCAGGTTCTTGCATGCTGCTTCCATGAACATAGCGGGTCTCTCCTGCTCGGTTGTGTAAACCCGTTTCCAGTGCATGCCTGAATAGTCAAGATGGAAGTTTTTGAGCTCTGCCTCAGTGAGCAAGCTTGATGAGCATAAAGCATTGAGGACAAGGCTCGGAGCGTCAACATATGTAGGCACTTGAGCCAAGACCCACGCCTTGTCTTCTGAGTTGAGTGAGTTCAAGTCAAACATGTGTAGCAAATGATAAAAAGATGTGTTCGTTCTTCTGCACCACCTCATTGCCATCCTGATCAGTTCAGCCTCAGAAATGGCAATATCATCTCTACAAAGCAACAGTTGAATCGCATCCAGAGTGTAGCCTTCCAAACTGTCTGTGCGGCTTCGTGCCTCAAGTTTCTGCTTTGCGATGATATCCTTGGCTGCATCGTGAAGCTCATCAAGGACAAACGGAGGCGCCTCGGCATCTGGCTCCGGTGGTTTGGCAAACTTGTCAAGCTGGCTATCTCTAATACGGTTACCGTCCACGCATTGAGAGAATAGTCGATTGAGTTCTTGACACTCAGGCCTCATGGCATTTGTTGCTCTCGCCCACCGGAGATACAGATTCTTGACACGGCCCAGCGATGCGTTTGTATATTTGGCAAAGTAGAGTAAGCGATCATCATCCGTGATTGGTGCAAATCTTAGAGGCTCGCGGACACCCGGATACTGTGCTGCTTGCGAGATTGTTGTCGGAATGATGTCAGGATCCCATGTCACGAAAAAGGTATCGCCATCCAAGTCGCCCCCCGACATCATATCTGCAGCTGGTCGTCGCCCCGTCGTAGGAAAGACAATACAGTCAACCAGATGTGCGAGCTCTGGTCTCTCTACAACATCAAGCTTTTGTAGATCGCCCGGATGTAAGCAAGGATTCCTTGTAACTAATACTTTCGTGCCTCTCAAAGCATGAGGCTGTCCGTCTCCATCCATGGTGACTTTGACGGCACATTGACCAGGCTTCAAGACACCCCAAGCATCACAGACTCCAAATAAGAGTCTTGACTTTGGGATTAATATGCGGCATTTCTGCTCATCACGTTTGTTTAGCATTTTGTCGTACTCGGCATTGATAAGCCTGTTGATCGACGGCCGCACAGCGTCCAGGGAATCGATAATGACACGCTCGGCAAGGTCTGGCCTGTCTAGATGGCACAGAACTCTGAATGCAGCTCGCGGATCTTGGTATGCCTCAGCCAAGAAACTGAAATGTTCTTGTTGTTTTCGGAGGAGGATCTTGCGGTCAATTCCCAAGGCGTCCAGAAGCACAATTACCTCGTCGTTTAGATGCCCAAATACATATGGCTACCGAAAGTGGATTGTTAGTAGACAACTTAAATGTGTACCGTTGTCATATGTAGCACAAAAAAGAAATAGTAATTGTAAGATATCAAAACGTACCTTTGAGTATTCTACAACAGAAAAGGATAAATCGTCACCTCCGCTAAACTTCTTCATTGACTTTCTCATTTTGAGCCAAGTTCCGCCTTTCGCCATCCTTGGATCTAAAGTTACCACTCCCTTATATCCTCTATATCTTAGCTGAAAGACAGAAGGCGTATATCGCATGTTGCGAAAAACAATCCTTGTGCGTCTCGAAAGCTCCTTGGCTAGTTCTGGGGCAATCAAGCCACAGCCATCTGTGAAGATGTAGTCTCCCACTTCAATGTCTGGAATATCTTCAACTTTCTTCGGGTCTACTTTCATAGCCGCGCGGGCGACTGAGAAGAGTAGTCCAATACGCTTCGCTTTTTTCGCAACAGTCTTCATCTTGGTGAAATCTCCTAACCCATCAATCTTTTTGCTAATTTGCTCTTTAGGAGCTGCCAAAAAGTAGCAAGTCCGAGATTTGAGCTGACTGTTGCTGTGGCCATAGAAATTATAATGTACCCCCTGTAAGATGATTCCAGTGCGAAGGAACTTGACAGCATATTCCGAACATTCTCTGTATGTTGTTGGCTGTATCACCTTGCGGGCGTCCCCTTCGACAGTGGATGAAGAATTCGGGGTTTTAATAGAGCGAAATTCAGCAAGCGACACCACCAGATATTTGTCCAGGGAGGCATCTTGAATAGCGCGGTTCATATCTACTGGTCCATACCGCAGCTCAAGGCGATGGTGCGAATCTTTGGTCGAGAGGCTGACCATTTTGATAAGATTCAGCTTGTTCGCCGACTCGGCAGTTGGTAACCGCGGTATATCGAATTCCCATTTTTCGTCGTCAAGCGAAATGTGCTCAAGAAGAACATACTGGAAAGATTTGGGATTAGCCGAAGCTGAAGGCATCTTGGGAAGTGCGCATATGGTTGGATTTTTGTCCAAGTATTGTAAGTCGCTTAAGATGTTCGTGATGGGGATATTTCCGATGATGATTTTTCAAATTGTGATCAGATACGCATTTGAGAAAAGCCCCCTCGTTTGTTTAATACCGGCAGAGGGAAAATTCATTTGGTTGCAAGCGTTGGGTGAAAGGTGTGGTTACACGGGCTGCATGTTCTCCGCACTTGATTGATACGTACATTCTTGAAGGCCTCCCGCATGAGGCTACTGGTAACATGCTCACAGAATTCGGTTATATCGCCGCCCTTGTCAATATGCGTCCATTCCCATTTCCCCTTTATTATGCAGACAACCACACTTTCTCACTGGCAAAGCATCTGATTTCGGCACCATGGGAGGCCCCAGCACGCTGCAAAGCTTGACCCCAAAGAACATCTACATCATCGGCGCTCAATGCACCGGCAAAACCTCACTCGTCAACGCCTTGGAAATTGCCTTTCGGGAGTCAATCAGCACCACGCCCCCTGCTATTGTGAAAGAAGTCGCGCGTTCAGTGTTGAAGATTCATGGTTTTACAGCCAAAGATATCACATCGGATCCTAGCAGATGCTTGCAGCTGCAGACGCTCATACTAGAAGCCCAGTTCAATACCGAGCGAGAGGCTCTAGCTAAGAATGATTGGATCATATCGGATCGATCTGGAATGGACCCCATCATATACGCATCTCGTCATATCGGCAGCGAAGCCGTGAAACTTATGGTTTCATCTGATTATTGGAAAGATCTAAGAGATCGAATGTCTCAGTCTCTCGTATTTGTATGTGAGACGGTGGAAGCTTGGCTTGTAAGTGATGGGGTCAGACTTATGCCGAGAGATCTGCAGGATTGGACTGAGTACGATGAGGAATTCTGCCGCATGCTGGACAGCGCGGGAATACAATATCAGATGATTCCACGGTCTATGCAGAATCTCGAGGATAGAGTTGCCTATGTATGGTCGGAGTGGAAGAGGGCGTATACTCCGTGAAGCAGTAGTAGAGATTGGAGCTCTAAGCGAACTTGTATCTATGAGGCTAAGCACTGAAGCCACATGGGCAAGTACATCTATGTCCACTTTCAGCTACTGCTCTTTTAGATATGTACCTAGATCTAATTCTGATACACTACTATATTAATATTGCGATAGTAGCGATAGTCAAGGAAATCAGTAATACTAGTGATATTATGCATTCACTGCCTTTGTATGTCATCATACGTGCCCTCTTGACCCATACACCGAGGACACTTATTGATGGCGACAAGAGTAACACAAGGCCAGGATCTACGCAGTAACAGTCCCCTGAAAAGCTGGTATGAAATAAAGGTAAAGACTGTGCAATTGATATTTTAAGCAGCTAATTGGTCAGATATAATGCCCATCGCTGATATTGTGATGCTTTGCTCGTCCCATACCAGTATAAAGCATCTGGCTTGTTAATGGGCTGCTGCTCAGCCACAAAGGCATAATTGTGATAGCTAAAATATCAGTTTTATGTCATAAGAAAAATGATGAAAAATGCTTCCACACTCTCAAAAACAATCACAAAGTATTGTTGCTCCCCTTGTTCATTGAAAAGTTTTGTAGCCAGGATGGTCATTCATTGATACCAAGTATTGCCAGGTACAAAGCTTCCCATACTGAGGCGGCAGACACACCGGGTACATGGCGTCGTAGAGCTTGGAACCCGGAAACGGAAAAACCCGCAGGAAGCCCGCAAAACAATTGCCCCGCCAAGGCCAGCTTGGAAAGCCCCCCATGCCACTTCGCCAGAGAGCAAGGCCGACTCCATGATTTTGCCCGGAGCAGTCATCCAGATCCAAAAGCACCGAGACTGACGTCCGCGACTCTTGTCAGCCCGCCCGCCAGCTTGCATTCGGCGCCTCTCTCGTTTTCTTTCTTTACTTGCTTTTCCCCCCGTCGCTGCGCCCTGTGCGTGGAGAACCACCGCTCACGGCACGATCTGGCTGTTTCTCTCAGCAGCTGGTCCCTCACCACGTCCAAGGCTAGCTGATGAGCGCTGGTCTCTCGACCGCCCAAGCTCGCGCGCAAATAGCTCTACCAGCACCTGCTACTCTCTGAGCTTCCAGGCTTCTGTCTTTGCGCTCAGTCGCAACAGCCCGAGATGGCTACAAATGGCACGGCGGGCTTTGCGCCATCAGATGTTTTGGGGGCCGTCATGACGATGCGAAGCGGGGAACAGGAAGCAAAGAAGAAGGCGCACGAATACTTGGAGCAGTTCCAAAAGTCGGTACGTCGCAATCCGCTGCCGACGCCTCGCCTTTTTCATTTACTGGATTTCAGTTTGCTAATCGTCATCGCGTTTTTAGAAGGACTCTTGGGGGACCGTAATTGGAATCCTCCAATCCAAGGCTGAGCCCGAGGCGACTCTTTTTGCCGCCATCACGCTGCGCGGAAAGGTTGTTCAAAATCCTTCTGTTTTCCTGCCACTCTCGCCATTCTCAGCCCTCAGACTGCTAACGATACCAGATTACCTACGATCTCATCACCCAGGTTCCCCCCAGCGAGCTTCCCGCCCTTCGAAACCAGATTCTGCTTCTTTTGAAGCACTACGCCGCCGGCCCCAAGCCCATCCGAGTTCAACTATGCGTATGTTTGGCGATTTTGGCCATCCAGATGAAGGACTGGAACGATGTACTCTCCTCGGTCGTCCAGTCACTCAGCGACAGCCCCGAGAGCCATGCTTGCATTCTCGACTTTTTGCGAGTCCTTCCCGAGGAGGTGACTGAAGGTCGAAAAATTACCTTGTCTGTATGTGGATTGCGCTACTCTAATACGACGTGGCATCTGGCCCCCCATGGTTTCGTCTCGGCCGGTCGGTAATCACCCTCGAGGAACAAGTCTAATTGCTTGGAAATAGGAAGAAGATCTTGCAGCGCGGACGCAAGCACTGCTAGCAGATAACGCAGATCAAGTTGTACAGCTCCTAATCAACTATTCGCAGTCTTCGCGTAAGTCTTGTACCCATTCCCCATCTGATAATATTTCCTTTCAAGTGTCTGCATTTCTGCAAAACAATGAGGAAAACTAACAAATGTTTCTTTCTAGCTGCTGCTTCTCGAAACCCGCTGCTTATGGAATGTATCACGTCGTGGCTTCGAGAGGTTCCCGTTGGTATTATCGCCAGCTCGCCTCTCCTAGAAGCTATTTTCCAAGGTGTTACGTCGGATGAATGTAGCCAAGAAGCTGCAGAGTGCCTGTGCACGATGCTCAGAGAGACGGCCGATGTTGACGAATCCCAAGCTATTATCCAAACTCTGTTTCCGCGAATCATCAGCCTCACACCACGCATCGCCACCCTGGTCGCTGAAGAGGATACCGAATCACTAAAGTCTCTAACCAAAGTGCTAGCAACTGCAGCAGAAAGCTGGGTGGTTGCCATCGCACGACAGCCAACCCAGTTCCGCCCAATTGTCGATGCTGTCCTCGAATGTGCCGCTCGGGACAAGGATCGCGATGTTATCGAGCATACCTTCAACTTTTGGTATGAGCTCAAGCAATATCTGGTGCTTGAACGATACATCCAGGGCAGATTGGAGCTTGTGGACGTCTTCTCTAAACTTGTCGATATTCTACTCACGCACCTACGGTTCCCGACGCCCGAGTCCGGAAGCGAAACTGACTTGTTTGATGGAGACCGCGAGCAAGAGGAGAAATTTCGTGAATTTCGACACCAGATGGGTGACACGCTCAAGGACTGCTGCGAAGTTATGGGCGTGACCGAGTGCCTTACGAAGGTGCTTCATGCAATTCAGCTATGGACTCAAAAGTATGCTAGCCAGGCAACAGAGGCGTCAGTCCCACACTGGCAGGAGCTTGAGGCCCCCTTATTCGCGATGCGCGCCCTTGGCCGCATGGTAGACAAGGAGGAAGATATTGTGCTTCCTCAGCTGATGCCGCTGCTTGTACAGATGCCCAGCCACGAGAAGCTTCGATTTGCGACCATCATGGTGCTGGGCCGCTACACTGAATGGACTGCGGCGCATCCCGAGTACTTGGAGCCTCAATTTAACTACATCGTGAACTCGTTCCAATCCGACTCTCGAGAGATCACTCGGGCTGCGGCGCTGTCACTTAAGTTCTTTTGCACTGACTGCAAGCATCTTCTCAGCGGCCAAATACTACAGCTTCAGACATTTTATGACCAGGTCTTGGATAAACTCCCCGATCTCAGTAAGGAAGAGGTCACCGAGGGTGTTTCGAATGTCCTCGCTGTTCAACCTGTTTCGGAAACGTATCACCTGCTCAAGACATATTGTGATCCGTTAGTGCAAAGGCTGATGACAAAGGCAAACCATGCGACCACTGACGAGGGTAAACTAGCAGTAGCGGGTATGATCTCTCTCTTATTTCTCTCTCTTTCCTTTCTTATTTCCACCTCAACAATTACATTTCTTTTTGCTGACTTTAAAAATAAACAGACCACCTGCAGCTTATTACCATTTTTGTTCAAAATGTGATGCCTCTGGTTAACCCTGGAGAAGAGAACCCTGCAGTCAAGTACTGGCAAGAAGTCTTCCCTATCTTGTCTACTGTGCTAGACAACTTTCTCACATTTTCACCAATCTGCGAAAGAGTTTGCAGGTGCTGGAGAAACATGGTCATCTCCTACAGGACTGCCATTACCCCCATGCTTGCGGACATGGCAAATAAACTGGCCAGCGGCTTCAATGTCTCGAGGGAAGGCTGCTTCCTTTGGGTCACATCTGCCATTCTGCGGGAGTTCTCCGAGGCGCGAGAGCACGTGGACCCGAGCATAGCCGAAAACATCTACACATTCTTTGAAGCGCAAACGACGACATTCCTGAGAGTCATGACCGAACTGCAGCCCAAGGATCTGCCAGACGTGATTGATGATTTCTTTAGGTTGCTCATCGATGCGCTGCTATACTATCCCCAGAAGCTCATCCCGTCCCCACTCTTGGTCCCTATTTTCGAGGCCTCCATCTACGCCTTGACATTGGAACAGCGAGATCCTCTGTCTTCGACTCTCCACTTCTTGAGGGATTTGCTGTCATATGGTGGCGACAATCCAGCTAGTAGCGAGGGCCTGCCGGACTCGGCTGCGGCGAGCATCAGAACGATTGTTAAGAACCTCCTCAGCAGCCACGGAGAAAATTTGGTGAAGCAAGTCATGGCAGGCATGATGATTACTTTCCCACGAGACTGCTTTGCGGACGGCAGCGGCGTTCTTCTCAGTCTCTTTGAACTTTTGCCTGTGCAGACGACTGAATGGGTTTCACATACGATTCAGCTATTACCTCATGGCACCGTGTCTCCAGAGGAAGCCAACAGACTGATGATCAAGATCAAGGAGCGACTGGAGTCGAATGAAGCAGGAGGTATTCGACATGTGAGAGTGCTGCTGCAAGACTTTACGAATACATATCGGCGCCGTAACGTTGCGCCTCGGGACGGCCTCGGGCAGCTCGAAGCCACCAGGTTTCAATTTGCCGGATGAAGTGTGTAAATGATTAAACGAGTTGAGAGAAGAAGACAGATTAAAGAAGGACTAAAACCACAATTACTACGGCGAGAACTAAGTTGAGGCAAAAAGTGGAATAACAAGCATAGGCATCAGCACGACCCTTATGAACTCGGCGCAGATCTTGAGGGTAAAGTGGCGGTGGAAGTGTATGTCTCTGCAAGAGACACGAAGCTAATAGAGGGTCGGAATTGTAAGAGAATCTGAAGATGGCATTTAGGCGCAGAATCAAGGAAAGATTCAAAGAGGAAAGAGTATCATTGAGTCAAGGGAGCGAAAACTTAACGTCATGTCATGTTGATGAACGGACATCTGGGGCCGAGGGACCATGGGAGGAAAGGAATCTGGGACTGTTTTGGGGGGAGGCAGATTAGCAAATATCCAAATGTTTTACAGTAGATAGAAACAACACATATTTAACAAGGAAGATGTAGACGGAAGTAGGAAAAAATAATATCGGATTATATCTGAAGGATGTTGATATGAGATGGAGTTGCGCTTTTCTGCAATACAAGTATGTCTAGATTAGGACCAGTTGAAGTGAAACGGTGAATCCTATTGGCAACTATAAGCTGCGCTTCTTCGTTGTGGTCAGAAGGGACGTTGAAAGAAGAATACAGATGTTTTTACAGTTCCAAGCACATGCGCAGACCTGTCTCTTACATATATCACAACACTAAAAGTTACATTAACTAGTCGAAAGGTTGGTTCAACGGCTTCAAAACCCGTTGCCGCGTGTGTGTTGGCACAAGAGTGGGTCAGACTGTCAGACATGTTAAAGCAATATACAACAAGTACATTTCTTAGGGAGAGGGCGCGCCCTAGACTCTTTTTGAATATACAAGTGACTGAGGGGCATTCTTGGTCCCAGTTCCTTGGGAGTTCTAAACTGAGTTGGGAAAGCTCTCACTAGAGCGATAGTCTACCTGATTGGGGACTTGAGACTTAATTAAGAGCCGAATCCGTTGGATACGAGGTAGCTAAAGATCCTTTATTGCCAACAACCTATCTTTAGGTCTTGACTGGCTCTTTACTCGTAAGTAAAAGTCGTTCTTTTGTCCACATACTTGCTGAAGCAGAAGAAGACGCACGCAGAGGAAGGACCAAGAAACGTTAAAAGTCAACCCCGAATTCATAATGTCTCCTCCGGAAACAATACCATCCTCAAAATACAACAACGTCGAGCTCATTCCCTGGGATCCCGATAGCGACACTCATGCGCAGCGGCTATACGAGCAGCGCGTGGCGTGTACGTGGGACCAAGATCTGATTGACGAGTGGAAGGTGAAAGTGCGAGAAGGGAATAAGTTTTTCTACTGGATTGTGAGATTGACTCTAAATTCCTTTTCTTTTCTCTGTTGTTTGTGAGAGACGTGGGAGCTGATGATGAGATATTGTAGATACTCAGCGATGATTATGCCGCAAAGGATGAGTTAATAGCGAAGCATGTTGCGAAATACCCGACAGTAAGATGAAAACACGTCTTCTAAGAAGATAAACTTGCTCAACTCACTCAACATAAACAGGAAAAAGAAGCCATCATCGATACAGCAACAACTCTGGCCAACACACCCAGAACGCCAACTCTAACAGCCTTCATCCCAATCGGCCACATTGCTCTCGATCTCTATCCAGACCGAAACACGAAATTCTCACTCCCCCAATCTACAGTATGGGTTAAATCGCTCTACATCTCACGGTAGGTTCCAATTTCTCAGGCTCAAGTTTCCAATCACAACATCTCATCTCATTTCATCTCTTTCTTCAGAACTATGCAATCCGGCGGTTTCGGCCGTTCAGCAATGTATCAAATCGAGCATCTGGCCACCTGCCCGCCTCTCAACGCCACGACCATGGCCCTCGACACCTCGACAAAGGAGTATCAGACAACGCCGCAGTATCTGGCCTATCACTCTGAAATGAATGGGCGCAAGGTCGAGGCGAAGGATTTCCGATCCAACGAAGAGTGGTATGTAAGGCAAGGATACCAGGCTATTGCAAGGAGTGAGCGTGGGTATACGTGGATTGATCCGAAGACGGGTGTTGAAGAGGTGATTCCGTGCGTGTTTTTGAAAAAGGACATTGTTTGAGAGTTGGATGTTGATGTTGTTAAACTGTCAAACAAAAATTTTTTGTTTCCTTTAGAATGGGTAAATGGCGCAATTTGGGGATTTGCGTTGAAAGAGTATTGTTCAACCATCTCTTTGTTAGATGCAGTAGTAACTTTCGGCGTTTACTGCTAAACTCACATCTATTTATAACCTTGACTCTGCGTAAATTCTTTTGGACTTCATAATATCCCTAGTTTTAGCGTCTTTTCACTCCTTTGTGCCAGGCATATCCACGTACATGAAAGGCTTCTGTTGTGTCTTGAGTTTCTTTGGTATTAGACTCATAGATCTTACAGATGAATGATAATGAAAATGGCCCAAGTATTGTGTTAATGTAAACATAGCACGTCTCTTTGTACTTGCTGCGTATCCCAGAATAGCTTATAAAGTAAACTTGTGCCACAGATATGAGAAATAATGCAAGTCATTTGTGCATATCACAGTTGCATCGTAGGTCGAAGATCACATCTGTATCCATCTAATTTAGTGTAGGAGAATTTACAATCATGGCCAGCATTGCAGACAGAATCAAGGACAGAATATTGCGAAGAACCAATACTGGACGCATAACTCGCAATCGATCTGACCAGAAGCAACGACCGTTATCACAAATAATACAAAACGCACGTAATCGGCACAATCCAAAGAAAAAGGGGACAGTCGATGACGATGAAGACGAAGACGAAGACGACGACGGCAGTGGAGATGACAATCGCAAAGATGACAGCAATGCACCCTCCTCAAAGAAGCCCGTGGCATTGAGAAGATGCGATTTCTGTATGCGTGACCCCATAGGCAAACAAATGTGCAAGCAAAGATACTGCGACTACACAAAAGGGTGGAAAGGAAATTTCATCGAATGCTCCAACTGCGCTGACTATCGTTCACAGAATCCCGGCTCCAGACACAGATGCAAGCCTCCTCAGATAAACAATGTCTGGCGCAAATACGGCGTTGCCGATCCAATGGACTACCGGCCACCGACTTGCGATCAATGCCTCAACTCCAAAATGGCCAATCAATGCAATGTTGACTCAACTCTTGGCTATGGCTGCACGTTAACAAAAGACTGCAGAGACGGCAAGTGTACGGTGAACGGCCAAGAAATGGAAGCTCGACCCAATCCTCGAGTTGACGCTGCTCGATGGATCCGCGCAGAGTGCCATGTTTGCCAAAACAAGACGAAGAAGGGCGCTACTGCGGGATGTAGCTGGCTCAGAGATCGTTCAACCTGGGATCAGGCCTGTTCATACTGCCAGACTAATAATCTGACGTGTCTCAGCGGTGGCCGAGTTGTTGCTAATCCGCAGAGACTGACTTTACCAAGGACGTGGGCCGTCAAACTCCAAGTCTTCGATAAGGGCTTTGTCGAGTGTAGGAGAATCAATCCGGAACGCCGCTATTGCAAGAGATGCTGGGAAGACGATCACGAACATTGTCGGGCTGATGCCAGCTCGTACTTTTATAGCTGCAATCGCTGCACTCAGCTGGGCGTTGACTGTATTGATGCCGAGGATGACACGTCCTATCCCCTCTTTGATCTGGCCCGAGTTGGTATTGGAGGCTTCATGCCCTTTGTGGAATGCAAATGCTGCAGAGAAGCAGGACGAAACTGCGATCTCCAGCGGCCGTGCGATTCGTGCGTCAAGCACGGCGACGAGTGTGATGATTGGGTAGGAGACACGGCCAAACATTGTATCAAAGGGCGATTAAACCCTGCTCCGGGACCTCTTTATTATCTCGCCCTGGGATACGGAGCTGGTGGAGTTGATGACCTCAAGGACGGATCAGCCATCGAGCACTGGATAGGCCCAGCCACAAACATCTACGGCCTCCCTGAGAACCAGAACAGAAACTTCATCGCCACGATGGGCGTTCAGCTGCGGTCTATGCTGAGCCCACCGGGAGCGCCGCCTCATGGCGATGGAGCTCAGGGAGGGCGTGTAAGTGGCCGAGCAAACGAAATTACTCGAGAAGAGATTGTGGCGTGGATAAAGGATCGCTGGCCTCAGGCTGTTCCGATGAATCAGCTTGGACACTATCGAGAGCGGGTAGAGGCTGTGCGGCAGAAGATGCAGGATATTCGGGACGGGAAGATTGTGTCGGCGCTGTTTTCTGATTTCCCGGGCCATGACGGTGGTGATGAGGATAATGATGATGATGGAGGATACGATGAGGGCGCCAACAGTCTCCGCATCCAAATCAGACGTGATACTAATGCTGATCCTACTAACCATGGTACAAATGCCCATGACAACAGCGGCGAAGTCACAACTTCGAATCCAGCTCCGCCCCTTTTCGATACCAGCGCCCCTGACTGGCTCTCAGAGTTTATAAACTCGGACATGATTGACGATGGGGTCGCTTCACCTCCATTTGATTGTCCCGCGTTGCCCGGACAGAGCCACTTTGACTTTGACGCTGCAGCTCCTTCCAGTCAGATGCCCGCAAATCTGCAGTTTAACCCGTTTGAAGTTTCCCATCTTGATGCCAACCTTGTACCGATGGATATAGATCAAGATTTAGATACGTCTATGCAGACTGACTCACTGCCACTTGAAACTTCATCAGTACTAGAAGATACAGAATATATCGATCATAATCCGCTTAGCATTATGCAAGAAGAGGCCATGTTTATACCGCGATTGAACCCAACGATACCCACTCCGTACAGTATTGTCCTGGGTTGTCCAAAACCGCCTGATTCCCCCTTTTTCAACGTCCTCAGTCTTATCCCAGAAGACGTCAAGCCCTTTACGTCAGGCGGCAATGAGACTTGTTCCGAAACAAGAGCCAACGTCAGCTGCAACAACCCTGTTACTTTGGACTCAACTTGTCAATGTCTGCTGCATGTAAACGACTCGGCACACGTTTGCAACGCCTGCAGCAGGTTGGGTGCGCAAGAGTTGAAAGACCATTCGGTCACCAGCGGGGATTTATTTGCAATGCGCGCTTATTTCTGCGTCGACTGCGCCGCCCAAGTGAGCCAGAGCGTTAGTGAAGTCTTGCGACGCAGAATCGTCGGCGCAGTCAACATCTGGGGAGACTGCAACGACAGCTACTACACAAAGACGGAGCTCGAGCTCGAGACCACGTTTGGCAGGGTCTACTTCAGGGGCAAGGCCATGCCCATGACGGGATGCGCCTGCGCGACAAAACTGTTTGCTCAGCGACTCTGTTGGAGGCATCGCAGTCGGTTTGGCCATTTGGTCGTGAGCCAAGTTGCGAAGATGCGGGAGTGGTGTTTGCAGAGATTTGGCCGCGACGTCTGTCCGGGCTGTCTTGTTGATAAACCGCCTCATGAGGCGAACTCGTCGATAGATCCAACAGATATGTCTGAGAAAGGTCCGAAGGCGTGGGTGTGCCTTGCTTGTGGTGATTGGGTTGTGAATCAGAAAAAGGCAGGGCTTGTGCCGGGTTGGGGGCGATGGGACATGGCGAGAAGGGGAAAGATTAGATTGGGATAGACGGGTCAGATGTGGTATTGGACTAGATCGGAAGCATAAGTACATGTATTATAACATTCATATTCAGTTTTTCAGCGATGAAGTTAGCATTAGGAGACGAGTACCAGTATAGACAGTAAATTCACTGAAGAGATTCCCAAACACAATTCTTGCGATAATAGCTCTTAACCTGACTTCCAAACTATATGTAAACTAAAACTAAACGCCAAAAACTCATGGATTTGATAGATCTATTGATGTGATAAAGAGTAGGGATAGTTTGTTGAATTAGTTATAAGGCGTCCGGCTAGAAATATAGGCATCGGTAGGGAGATAGAGAAGAGTCCGAAACATCTCAACAAGGATAATCAGCCGGGCAACAACATAGAGTAAAAGACCAGTGTAATACAAAAACTTTCCACAAAAGCCAATAACTTGTCCAAATCGGCTACCAGGGTATTCCTTGTGAGCCTTCTTCGCAGCCTTCTGCAGGAAGACTGCAGCCAGAGCGATGAAGACGCATCCAACAGAGTAAATAGTCGAGCATCTCCAAAGGATCCTATCAGTAGAAGTAGGAAATTCGAAACGCCATGCTCCAATATGTATACTTCCGAATAATACCATGCCTGCCAATAGTGCCCAGAGGGTTCTATCATCAAATCTTTCGCCTTTTCGAACAGCGTCGATTCTCAGTGGTGCGCCATCCACCGATTTGGGCTTTCTGAAAGAAAATAGGGGCATGGTGTTCCATGTTCTGAGGATATATGTGTTTGCGCTCTGGCCTACGTCGCTCCTTGGCGGCCATTCACATATTCCAATCTTCGGCGGCTCAAGGCTCTTCGATTCAATGCTGCTGCTTGTGTCGGTCGCTGCTTCGATGTATATGCCCTCATCTCTTGTCAGTGTAAGGACCACCTGTATGTCACCATACGTATATGGTTGCGCCGGGATAACAGTCGTGGTTATACCAATGCTCTTCGGTTTTTCCCAGTAAAGCAAATAGATGACAATCGCGCAGAGAGAAAAGGCAAGTACGGTGAGTTCAAGGGGGCATATAGATAATCTCCAAACAGTTCGAACCAGTATCCGTGCCGTAGACCAGATAATTTGGGAGATTGAGATTGCCTTTATAAGTGAATCGCTTTTAGCCCTGTCTTTAAGCTCTCTCTTGGAGATGTTAGGCAGCTTCTCGATGTATCCCAGTTTGCGCAGTATCAAGATGTCCCTCCCAGACAGGTGATGCATGTTGTATTCGCCTCTAGCCCAATGATCATAGTTCTTCTTCTCAACGACAAAACCTCCCATGTTTGCATAATAGGTGTGGATCCACGACCAGTTAATCTCATCTTTTTCTGCCTGATCAAACAATGATTTGTGATCCAGATTGGCCGCAAGTCGATCATTGTAAGCCACGGCAATTATAACTTCGGGTGCAAATATCGTGAGTACCATTCGCCCCGTGCTTTTCAAGAGGCTTCTCAAACGCCAGTCCCAGCTTGTGTCTGAATGAGAGCATAGATCTGGATTGTTGTCCTGATTCTTTTGTGGCTTGGGTTCACGCCGGTAACCATGATATTGCCTTGGAACATTAGGATGATGAATGGTCCAAGTACATGCGAAGATTGCAAATACAGATTTCAGAAGTATATCGAGTGTACCGCGGGAATTAGGAGCCGCCACGTAATTCACTTTCTTGGTAGGGGCTGAGCACTCGGGTTCAAATGTCGTGTATGCTTGGGCAGCTACTATGAAGAAGAAGCAAGAGAATTGAATCGAAGTCCTTGAAAGGCTCATCGTGAAATGTGCTTCTTGAAAAGTCAAAAATTGAATTAAATCTTTGTCTGAGGGCTGCAGAGCAAATCCGGTGTCAAGTCCACACACATCTAGCCTTATATACCCAATTCCCTTCCCTCAGTACCAATGCCCCCAGTCTGGATTTCTTTTCTTCTCTGTACTATTCTTTTTTTACAATTACAAATACACTTGGCGCCTTAAACCAGGATATGCCAGCAGCTGATTGATAGGAGAAGTGAGAGATACGAGAGCCGCGCTCTCAGCTTTCTCAGCTTCTCACCTGAATGGCTGTTGTGTCCTTAATATACGAGGATATGCATAAAGAAATTCATGAATAGTTGAACATACGCGCGACCACCTGGATTAAACTCGGCCAATAGCCTGTTGCGAGTTGGAAAACGAGGCTGAGGCTGAGATAGTCACCGCTGGTTAAGCATAGCTGGATGCAGGGGGGGACTCAGGTACACCCAATAGCCATTTTTTGGAAGGATTAAAATTGCTTATTATCGAAATCGCCAAGACCTATTTGGAGCCTGATTGGATCCCAATGGCCATTAGAGCTGAATGTTGACATTGACACATACTAGATTGTCCCAGCCCGACGGAACGGAACTATCGTAATATAGCGTATTACTTCTTACTTTGGAAAGAGAATAGACGAGGTATATCTTTTCCTTTTAGCAGCCTGGAAAGCGTGATGGAGGCTTATATATTACTGAGAGATTACAAGAGCGCGACAACATGGATTGTTAAATGCTGACTATCCGCCCATGGCATTACAAAGACGATACATACCTACCTGCGTATGAAACAGCGAAGTGGAAAACAACAAAGAGGCACCACAAAGTAACTACCAGTCAAGCTTTTCAGAACATACTTGACTAGGAGATAAAAGGACATTTGGAGATATCATCACTGGCCTCATGTCATCGAGATTGTTTTCCGCCGTTTTTTAAATCTGGCTTTCACAGCTAGTTCTCGGCCCTCAATCCTGGGATTAGCACAAGCAGCATTTAACAAGTGAAAAGTTATCCAAAACTCTGGCAATATGTACTACATATAGCTTCTATTACTACTACAGCCGCATTACTACGCTTTGAGTATAACTGAAAGGTTTCATAAGATGAGCTGATTTGTTAAGCTATCGCTAGGATACTGGATGCCTTTTCCCTATAATGAATATATTCTATGCGAACTCATTCGTCGTCCCAAGGTATTTTTCTCGCCCAGATGTCTACCTAGATAAGATCAAGAATCGAGCGTAAAATCTTCAAACCAATACAAAGCCGCTGGCAATAGGCAACATATCGGCATACATATACTTGGCGCCCCATATTCAATCTACTCTTCTAAGGTCTCTCTGCCCCGTCTCCGCCTCGGGCCCGCTAACGGAAGTGCTTGTTCATACCTCTCTCTGGCGCCACCACTTTTTCGAAGCCAAGCAAAGTCACTTTCTCGGATTAGTGGCACTCTTAACCTGCGACAAAGTACAAGTTTGCTTTTTATTTCATAATTTGTCTTTTCAAGGGAGAGAAAAGAGGGGTAGTCACAAGCACCTAGGAAGGTGGAAAAAGAAAAGGGCAAATGAAGCTAACAAGAAGCTAAGATAAGGAGAAGAAGGAAAAAGGAAATAAAAAAAAGAAAAAGAAAAAAAATAAAGCCATATTAAACAAAAGAATAGAGCAACATCAAAGTGAGCCATTGGAATAGCCCAAAGAGGGGAATCCCAGTCGAATTGATAAGCTGTCCTAGATACAAAAGGACGGTAGAATCTTGAAGCGAATCTTCATTACCATGCAAGTTAACAATCAGTAAGTAGAAAAAAAAATGAAATTACACGTGTGAAATAATGGGATATAAGAGAAGAACGTATGACCCGTACTTTCAGAGTCAGAAAAAACCATCCTCGCAAGCCCACCCAGGAGGATATTAATTTAATGGTCAAGGCCCCCTGTTTGGCCTTTGGCTACACGCACACATGCTGCAGCGCCTCGTCATCCTCTTCTTTTCGCTTCTCCCTCGATTCAAAATTTACCCTCCCGAGACTCTTTCTTTTTTCCCTTCCGGTAGTGCAACGAACAGCCCATTTTCGCCGACACGCTGCATAATCACACGCAGCCACGCGCTCCTGGCAGAGGCTCCAGGCTGTGTTTGGAAACTGACGCATTTACCCCGTCGGTAAATCTCTCGACAGCGCAACGAAGAGTATTTTGCTCGAAATAGAACAAGACGTGAAAATGTAAAGAGAAAAGAAAGAAAAATAAAAAAGGGAAATCCGAATGCGCGTCCCAAGTCAGAACCCGACTCCCCGCCCGATGCATTGAGAGGTATCGTGCCCGTCGATCGTTCAGGCTGTCCGTCGCGCGTTGTGCCACTGCTGCACCTCTTGCCATGGAGCGTCCAAAATCCTCTCGTTTTCACCATGAAATGTCGCCTCTAGCATCATAAAACAACAAGACAATGCAGCCCTCCTTTCCCCGCTGTACAAAAGCAGAGGCTTTTTTACATGATGACGCACTTGCAGCAGCCACCCTCCTGCTCCTCGCCTTCAATGTCCATGGGCTTGGGAGGGTTTGCGCTAGAGCTGTTGCCGCCGCCGGTTGAGTAGCCCTGCATCTCACGGTTGTATCTTCGGATCTCGCGAACAATGTCGTAGAAGGCCTTGTCAACATTGATTCTGGACTTGGCAGATGTCTCGATGAATTTGCAGTTGAACGATTTCGCCAGAGCCTCTCCCTCTGTTGGGAAAAAAAAATGTTAGATAAGCAAGAAAAAAAAAGAAGCGCTGCTTAACCATGACGGACGATGACGATTTGCTTACCTTGTCTGGTGACCTCTCGCTCGCCCTCCAAATCGCACTTGTTTCCGACGACGACCATGGGGAAGTAGTCCTTGTCCTTGACTCTCAGGATTTGCTGCTGGAAGGTGGTGATTTCCTCGAAGCTCTGTCGTGATGTGATTGAGTAAACCAGCAAGAAACCCTCTCCCGTGCGCATGTATTGCTCTCGCATGGCACTGTACTCCTCTTGGCCGGCAGTATCCAGAACATCGAGCAGGGCGACCTCATCATCAATGACGCATTGCTTTCGGTATGAGTCTGTTGGAACCAATGACCAAATTAGCCAAAGTCTGTGGTTTGTAAAGCAGGAGAGAAGAAGCCGGAGGGATAATCAGGGAAAGCGGCTGATAGAAGTCACCGTCCACAGAGATTGCAGGGCTTTGGAAAGAGAGAGAGAGGATTGGAATCTGAACGCTGTAGAGAAGCGACGAACCTTCAATTGTGGGATCATACTCGTCGACGAAGTGGCTCTGGATCAATTGGATGGTCAAGCAAGATTTACCGACACCACCACCGCCGACAACTACCAGCTTATACTCTCGCAGGAACTAGTTTGCAGCGCAGCTAATGTCAGCTATACAGAACAGGCTAAAGCAAAGATTGGCAGCAACACCAAAAAAAAAAAGGGAGAGAGCAAGAAAAATTACGCGCTCAAAGTGATTTCTCGATTGGGCATACACACCTTGGTTGCTGAAGCCATTGTGAACAGCTCTGAATGATGATGCTAGCGGGTAAGAAAAGGCTGATTCCGCAGCTTTATACTTTTTTTTTCTTTTGGCTTCAGGAGTTGTACCTCAGCCAATAAGAAGGGAATGGAATATCCGACTCTTGTAGAGAAAGTAGAGAAGGCGGCGACAAGGAGCTTCACAGTCGGTTTGTAGTAGAAGAAGAAGTAAGAAATTAAACAGAAGCTGGCCAGAAGACAATGCACAGAGCAGGAAATGCAAAGGAAGAGCCACAGAGGGCGATTGAGAGGAATGAATGAGGACGATGGAGGATGGAAGATGGAAGAGGGGTGGAAATACGGGAAAAAGCAAAGGGTGAAGGAGAGGTCCAGGATTGGAGGAGGAACTCGGATGCAGCCAAAGGTGAGCGAGAGATTGGCTGGGGCCTCTGGCCGGACAGCAACTGGAGCGCCAGGCCAGGGCCCCCAGCACCCCTAGCCGGCCCCAGCCTAGAAGGCCTAGCAGGCCTAGCCAGCCTAGCTCTGGTCCCTAGCAGTGCCTAAAAGAAGTTGAGCCGACCAGGTCGCAGTTGAAGGGGGTGGGTGGAGGCTTGGCCAGCGGTGTGGAGAAGATGGACGCAGGGCCAATGGTGGCCGCCAGTTTTCGGGGCAATTTGGGGGGGTGGTGGTGGTGGTCAGTGATTCAGCAGAAAGGGCCCTTTTCTGGGCGGCTTGGGGCCTTTTGGGGCTAGGCAGGGCCCTGAGAGCACCAACCGCCGCTGTACATAGTACAATATTGATTGATGCGGCATGGCTGGCGCTTGTACTAGTACCAAGCGAGAAGAGTCGATTTGCGCTTTGGACGTGGCTTGCCGGATCCCCTGATGGACAAGACGGTCCCTGGCCTTGGCCATTTGCCAGCGGCAAACTGACAGCACACAGATCTGTCGATATAGGAGAGGCAGCTGATCAATTGTGCGGTGAGCATCTTCACTCTCTGAGAGACGCAAGACAGCCGCTTTGGCGCCAAAGATGGAGCCAAGCACGGGTGTCTGTGCTATCCGGCAGCTGTGGATGGACAGGAGACCGGAGAGTGGCGTCTTGCCGCAGGGAGATCAACTGCAGCGGCTGGGGTTCAATCCGAGAGCGTGCACTGAGCATGCGCTACCATAAGTAATGGCGCAGGTACAGGTACATCCATGCTTTGTGCCCAACCCGCGAGCCGACGACGCTGGACGCAGAAGCGAACAGGCAGAGGGAGATGATGAATGAGTCGAGGCTAGCAGTAGCCAAGTAGGTAGACAGAATAAGGAGACGTCGGGTCCGATGGCGATTTGAGCTCAGTCCCATCGGCCCCATCACCCGTCCGATGCTACTGGTCTGGGTCTTTTTGTTCGCTCGAACTGGTTGATGTGGACAAGCATGGGCGTGCGTTTCTACACCAAAGCTTGAACCTACGCATGTACCAATACGCGCACGTGTTAACTGCAGAGATCAATGTTTGTCTAGCACAGTAATTCAAGTTGTTTGCAGGTGGCATCAGCATTGAATCTACAAGTAGATTGACGCCTATTCATTCACATGAAGATTTTTTTCTTACCATCAGTGTGAAGAGGACCATCCTCGCAGCTGCTTTGGCACCTTGTTTTCCCCATTTAAAATCACCCTTTTCAAGACGAAATCCCTTCTTGTCCCCCTTGTCAGATAGAGAAAAACCGACGCCTGGAACCCTTTTCCGAGCGGACTTGTCTTACCTTGTCTTGTCCAACCGCGGCCCATGGAGCGGAACGTTACCTAGTAGCTACCGATCCTTGATATGATATTGAGGATGGCAGCATCTGTTTGTACAATGCCAGCTTTGATCGATGTTTTGCCTCTTCGTCACGGCAGCTACTCTGCTGCCATCACATCACATCACCGTGACAGAAATAGATCAGCTCAGCTAGTGCTTGTGCCTGTGCCCGTACTCCATACCTGCGCGTCTGCCGCTGCAACTAGCCCCCTAGAGCGTGCATATCGTAGGTACGGAGTGCGTCTTCTCCATAGCTGGGCCAGTGGGCATCGTACTGTAGGATTGGATGCAAGGGCACGCGCCATACTATATCCATGTCCTAAAAAAAAAAGTTGCAAGATGGAAGATGGAAAACAAGCACTGAAGCAAATGTTCAACTGCTGGATGGCCATGACAGGCACAGATACGCGCCCAAAGTGGAGGGAAGGTGCTATCTGTGCCTTTTAGCGTGACCCCCCTTCTTTCTGTCTGTCTACCAACCATTCTGGCTCACGTTGTCAAATTTGCATTTTCTGTCCTACCTCGTCTTTTTTTTTTTTTTTTTTTTTTTTCCAAAACGCTTCTTCATCACGATCCTTCTCTCTCGCACGTTTCTTCAATCATGATAGACACTGGTCCATCAGCCCTCTCTCTTGGCCCGCCCAACTTACACGCGGTATCCATTAAAGACCCGTCCCTAGGAAAGCGGTCCTCGTGCCTCGGTCTGCGGATCGGTCCAAGTTCGTGGGGGGAAGCAGCCTCGACTCCATTCTGCGTTTGTCATTCGAGCAGTCAATATTAGCTCCTCGCTTCCCAGTATCATATCACAGCGTGGTGCTCGTAATAGCCTACATCTACCTCTGTTGGAATTGCTTGTTTTATTTTTAATCCAACCGAAGTGCGGCATCAGCATCCTACAAAAATCCAATTCCATCTATCCTGGTTGAAGCATTATACATTCATTAGCCAGGCTCCCAGGCCAGAGAAATCTAACGCACGATACTCGGGGCTATACGAACAGTAGCATCGACGAGCTTCAGCTGTAAGTCTTCCGGACAGCAGCTAATCTAGCAGGATAATATCTATCAAACACGACGCTAGGCCTCTCTACGGATCATCTTTCCACCACAATACTTCGGGAGAAGAAAACGGCCTTCCAACTCCGCGAATACACCACAGAGAAGCATCCCGTATCTCAGATTTGAGCGCCGTCTTGGAGCGCACACAGTTCTTAATGTCACCTCATCCATCTTATTTCCGTCAATGGCAGCCCAAACAGGTAGGTCAGACCGTGACGTTAAAGCCGAAGCGCATGACAGGTAGTATTCGCATTGCTAGCTGCACTTACCTCGAAGCTACAGCACATCGCTTAATTGGCGTCATTCAGCATTGAATTGAAGATTGACCAAGCTCTCGCTCGCTAGAGAAACAGAGGCGATAGGAGAGGCGAACAAGATAGGCAAAGGAGTAGGTAATGTCCGGTTTCACGTGGCTTCTCGTCACCGTAGCATTGCTACAGCTGTCACTTGCACGAATACTGCTAGTACTCCGCGAAGGCTCGCACTGCCGGCACAACGTCGTCGTGTCGCTTCGTCTACCATCGCGTCGCTTCTCGCTACCCAGCCCCTGGATTGGTTCAGTCGGTTGAGCCCGGCATTTAAGAAAGTCATTGTGCTCTGTGCCGCTACGGGCAATACCAGAGGACAGCTATACGAGTGCTACTACTACTATCCGCATGGGATAGCACTGCTGCCTTCACTGCTCAGGTAGGCAGGCATGACGGTATTACTACCGCTTCTACGGTATACTTGTAATTCTGCGTATGTATAACGATAGGCCATCTTTTCAGAAACAAGGTCTCAAAGAGCAGGCAGCCCGTCTCTCGTCGCGGCAGCTCGAGCCGAGTCTTTCTGTCCCACGGCATATACTCGTATACTTGTGTACGTGTATCGGCCAGGGGGGAGCGACTACTATTACCTAAAATTATGAGTTTGCCATTATGCTTGCTGAGAAGAAGAAAAAAAAAAAAAAAAAAGCGGCCACCCTTGTCGTGGAAATGATACCAGTCCATGATATGATAAGTCAGTATGGTCTTTGCTTCTTGGATGGCGCCATAACAGAATAGGACTGCTGCTGCTATGGAGCACTAATACCGCTGATAGATTGAAATTTCTCCAAAGGTCAATGCGTTATTCCGCTGCCCCTGACACACATTGCAGTTCGCTACTATTACAGAATAGCACAAGTCTGTCTTCATTAGCACGACAAATGCAGCGGGGGCTATCACCTTAACCACCCTTGTGCCAATCAAACTGTTCTCCGGCTTGCTCTATCCGTGTGGGATCATGATGATTCTAGACACTTTACATTCACCGAATTTGCGGAAGCCGCCAGATGCAATCCGGCACCATCTCGTTATGTCTCGTCTCACACCCGAGTCCCAGCAGATTGTCATAAAGGATCTTGGACATCTTTTGGGGGTCTCGTATCTGAATCCTATCCAGAGGATGCTGTCTCAATACCCGGCTCTACTATTACCGCCGACTGGGGAAACACAGTACATAAGATAGGTGGTTATGAACCCATCCTCCAACGTCGATGGCATCATCATGCAGCCTCGCGCAGGCTCTTGCAGACTGCTGCAGCAACGATTCGGCCATGTTGAGCCTATCAACTGAAGCGGGCTATCGGGTGTATTCTTAGCAACAAGCAACAGTATGTATTGTGACTGCAACTACATACTAGGGTAGTAGTACGATTCGTAGTCCTGGGCGCAGCTTAATCAAGCTCATGCAGGTGTGTTGGAACGGCGGCAAGGCGACCTGCAGGTCGTGCTGAGGGCCACCCGATTTCATACATATTGCAGCCGCTGCCTGCTGGCCTCGCCTCGACTGGGGCTTTGTCGAGTCGTCAAACAACCTGCCTGGCAACACCATCATGCCCAGTACTACTCTGTACCGGCGTTTGAGCCACCAGGGCTGACCATTGCCCCCATGGAAGCATTGCGGGAAAGGCTCCATGCTCTGTGTGGTTGGACAGAACGTCGCCGTTGGGACCGAGAAACACGCATTCGTATTATAATCCAATCCAATCCAAGCCGGAGAGAGGCCCGCCATGACTGATGCCGCCCATCACCACCATCAGTAGCAGCAGCTAGTTGTCCTACTTGCAGGAAGTCCTCACAGCCGCTATACATGATTGGGCCTCTTTGGTGCGGATTGACGCGCGCACGCGCTCACCGCGAGCGAGTCAGGTCTTGTCGTTGGCGGGTTTCGTTTTCTGCAACACCACACACACCGGCCACGCCCTCGTTGTCTCGGGTCCAGTCTTTTGGCCGTCGAATCGAGAGACAAGTCGTAGCGCGCTGCCGCGGCCTTTTCGGACCGGTGCCGATTCCCTGGACCTTCTTTTCTGCTAGCTCTACTAGCGAACGATCTTTGTCGCAGGTGGATCGCGACTTTTCCCTGAAGATAATGCCGATAGTTTTTCTGATACGACCGGGCCCCTGGGCGCAATGGAGGCATGGACGTCATCAGCAATTTGCACAGACCCGGTATCTGGGGTAGCAATTTTTCGTTTCTCTTTCTCTCTCTTATTGTTCCCATTGATGTCGGCAAAGCATCTTAGGCGAGACACTCTGCGTACTTTCTTTTTCTTCCTTGCTCTTGTTGCTCTGCTTCTCTGTTCCAATTTGTTGCCATGGATATCATCAGATATCACAAAAGTGACTGAGATGATTGATTTACATGATACTACCATACATACAGCTTACTCCGTGTATTCAAGAGTCTCTTATATGGAATTTACCGTTCGTGCTCCGCCATGCTTTTGAGATTGGCATAGATCCCATTTTCGGCGACTCATTCTCATGGTCAAGGGGGCAGAAACCGAGTTTCGCCATACTTTGTACAATCACTCTGTCGTTTTCGCCTCATTTCAGCTCGCCCGTTCGGCATCAACCAAGCACGGGGCCTCTTTCTAGAATAAAGCAAAGCCCAAGTGAAATGAAGCTCAAGCCTAAGAGCTCCATCTCGTGCCACCCTATCGGCCTTCTAGAATGATACTCTCCACATTCATCAACGCCAGCAAGGACTCCACTCTACCCACCCACAATAAACTAAGAGGGAAAAAAAATAAGAGAGAGCGCACACGCCCGCGTCTCGTCCCCACCAAACTTTCTTCATTTCCCGGTCTAATTCCCCCCTTTTGAGTCTTGGCAGAATGCAATGTCTGTAGCACTATAAACCATGGTAGCTTTGTTGCCAATCTTTGCAACTTAAAACGTCACTATCAGCGTGTATTACGGGAGCACGAGTAATATTACGCTGATGAGAGAAGGAAGCAGAGATTGTCATTCGTAAAGTTTGTAGCGTGTTCTTGTTTTGAGGCCTCTGTCCTTGTCGACCACACTTTTTCTATAGTGCTGCCTAGCCCGACGACTATCAATCCGCAATATTATTATCGAATCCTGTTTATTGGAAAAAAAAAAAAAAAAAAAAAAAAAAAAAAAAAATTGTATCAGAAATTACAGGTATTACCTGGATTGTTTGACTCAGTACAGTCTGACGATGACGTCGTCTTATGTGTTACACTTCCATTATTGGTGATGATGCTGCCCTGAAGCGACACTTCAAATCAACCAATAAAGGCCAGTGGAAGAAGAAAAGCCAAGAACTGGAACAGGGTCGGCAGCAACATGATTTCAACCATGGACTTCATTAACCAAAGACCTCAAGATAATTGGTGGCGGCAGCAAGCTACGAGGTTCTGATGCCAGCATTCATGTAATATCAGTACCTAGGTAGATAGCAATGTAATTACATACATGCTCACCCGCGTTGCTTTATTCCTCCCGCCCCCCCTCGTCGAAGATTTTTTTTCCCCTTTCCCCTTTGGTTCGATCCCGTATCTGGCCCCCCAAAGGAGACTGTCAGATTCCAATCTAGGCAGCTGCCATTTCTACTGGCAAGCTGACGAGATGCTACTCTGAACTTCATAAAGTGCCTGCTTACACTAGTCGATTCCTAGCAGATTCATGGCGTTGCAGTTGCTGCTACTACTAATTGAAAATCGAGCCAAGTGGGGGAGCGTAGATCAGCGGTGCTGGGCTCTCTTGGAGCTGAGCTTCTTTCGCGGAGGAGTAGAGAAAGTATAAAAGCTGGCTTGCAGGGTTTGAAGGGGATTATTCGTGGCTAGTAGTAGTAAGTTGTTTTCTGGAAGATTTCTTCCGGTAATTGGTCTCGTTTAATCTTTCTTTGACATGTACATGGTTTGTAGCTGCGGATATGTACTACATTTTGACCTTGGCCTGAAACTGAAACTAGCAACTACTTGTTCATCTGCCCCCCAGACTTGGGATTATCAAATACTACTACTGGACAGTAATAGTGTTAGCCGTATCTCACAACCGCATAGACTTTTGGGGCTGATGCTGATCGTGGAGAAGATAGCACAAGCTTAGAACAGCGCCAGGCCAACGAACTCTTGGTTCGAGCTACCCATCCCATCCCAAAATCCACTAACATCGCGAGGGACTAGGCATCGCCTCTCTCCTAATAAGCAATGTCTTGCATTGCTTTGCGCACAGAGCAGAGTTCTTGCTGGGGGGGCTTTCCCGATCTACAAGGGTTGTTGTATCTTAACTCCATGAGAAGAGTAGCCCACAGTAGGAACAAAACCCTTGCTTTCGTCACGGGACTGGGTGAGACATTGACACGGGATGGGAATAGTATGCCTTTTTTGTGGCGATATGGTCCGGGCTTGAGGAACGAGAAGCTCGCCTCCGCAAAAGAAAAAAGATAATAGGGGTCAGGTATACGGCTTTGGGGAACTAGTCTTGAGAGTAGTAAAGAAGCGAGAAAGAGGAGATAGACACAGACGAAATGCAGATAGTGCGTGTTTAATCTCTCTGTTTAAAAGTTTCTTTGATATGTTCAGCCGTTGAGTTAGTATGTAGTGTTATCTAAGTATCCTCTTTACAGTTTCTTCTCTGACTTATCGGCAGGCTCGTCAAGCTCATCCTCTTTGGAAACTCGCTTGCCCTGAACTGCCTCTTCTGCTTCGGCCACGAGACTTTCGAGATAGGCTTGGTCCCTGCGTAGTACATTGTTAGCAAAACAAAATCTGCCAAGCAGAGTTCACTCATAGCGAAAAAAAGGAAATGACATTATTTTGTCTTAAATACCTTCCAACCAATGTGACCGTATTTCGTTTCCTACCCCATCGCGGGTAGCTCCCTACTTTGACGCCGTGAGGCTCAACTCTAGCCGCCAACGTGGTGAGGTATTCCGCGACAGAACTCTCCGGCAGCGGCGTGGATATCATGATGCGATGGATTCCTTTGCCTTCGGGATCGACTAGCCTTGGGAGAACGTGGGGCTTCAATCCATCCAGCAGTCTCTGGACTATGAAAAATCGCAAATAACGAAAAGCTCTTGTCAGTACTATTACCGGTAGACAAAAACCAGGTGTAAGGGAGTCCCAATTTGTCATCACTTACAGAGCAGCGGTACTCCGGGAAGAATGTGCACATTCCGATTGACAACCGCAACGGGAACCCACAGGTCATCATGCGGGAAGATGACCTGCTCGCCGAGATCGCGCGACTCGTCTGTTGGGAGCTCGACCATGCGGAGCCTTGCTCTGAGGGCTGGGGAGTCGACGTTCCAGTCAAAGTTCGGCTGCTTCGGATTTGGCTTTGACAGCTTCTTCATCTTCTCAAAGGTTTCTTGGTGGAGCTTGAGGGGAAGTCCGAAGGCCTTAGCGATGGATGGGTAGGTGATGTCGTCGTGTCTGCGATAGTTTGGCGATTTTTGTGAGATTCAAGGGGGCCAGATAGCAGTAGGAAGGATTAGGGACGAGGGAGAGCAATCTTACGTTGGTCCGATGCCTCCGCTATGAAAATGGTAAGTATCTATCTGATTAAAAGAAAGTATCTCAAGAGTTTTTGGTTGCTTGAAGCTCTCACCTGGTAACGATAAAGTCGTAGCGGTTGCTCATTCGGCTCACAGCCTCCATGATTTCACTCTCATCGTCTTCGATGACCTCAATGCGTTTCAAATTCTGCCGCAGCCCAAAAAAGTGTCAGGACTTTTCAGGTATCAGGCACCAAGCCCAATAGATGGCTTGCCAGGGTGAAGACTCACGATTCCAAGTGAAAAGCACCACTTTGCCAGATACGCCGAATTTGTCTATGAGTTTGAAACAGTCAACTCGCAAGTCCCCTTCCCTCGTCCATATCTTGCCTGCATTATTGCAGGATCCAGTATACTAACATCAACAGTCTGTTGTTTGGAGAAAAGCAATCAGCATCATTCTAAGAAATATACAGCTCACGATTCATGAGGGTACATCGCTGGATATGTTATTTTGAGTCATACCTTTCCGCCCAGCACTTCATCGCCAATAATCAGGCATGCCGCCGTCTTGATCGTCCGGCCACCGGTTGCTGACATTTTCAAAGTGAAGACAGTTGGGCGAATGAGAGATTGAGTGATGAAAGAGGAGGATGAGGCGATGGGTAAGCGATGTCTTGCGGCGTGAGATAGCCGCGCAAACATGGGTGAAGAAACGGTGGAGACGTGGGATACTTATGCAGCAAGAAAACGGGCGCCAATGGCTTGACTCCTGTATGATGCTGTTCAGAATCGTTTCGATTAGGCGCAGAAGGATGATGATATTGAAAAAAAAAAATGGAATGAAAAATAATTCAAAATTTGCAGAGCCAGGTCCAAGCTGCTGGCGCTCGAGAGTGAATCAATGACCGGCCCGTGACGGCCCTTTGCACGGGCAAGGCTGGAGTCCGCTGCGATTTGTGTTTATGTGGGGAAGAATTCAGTTCAGTTGCTGTATTCCCGCTGAACGGGCCTAGCAGAGACAGCTTAGCAGCATAGCGGGGCAGCTCTTGGGGCAGCTCAAGCTAAAGGAGTGGAGGGATCAAATGACGAGTTGACGCTGGGCTTCGAAGGACGGCAAAGCAAATCCACATCTGCAAGTCTCTCGCAATCCCGGAATCGAGGGGTCTACACTGCGTCTGCCTCTTCGCAGAATCCTTCTTTCAGCCTTGTACTCTTTACAGCTGCGGCCTCACACAACATCAACATGGTACGATCCCCTCGCATCGGCATTGTCCCCCGCCGATATGCCCCTCCGCCACTAACTCGAGCATCCCAAAGGCATCCGAATCCAGGCTCTACAAGATATCCGGTGAGACCAAGTCTCATCTGCTCAAATTTCGCTTGACGACATCTCGAGCCAGCAAACCTCAGGCAGTGATATGTAAGTGCTGGTGAAACGACTCAGGGTTGTGGATTTATGCTGTCGTTGATACCTGCATCTATCTATATACACTACGCCCAGCTGCTAACTGTCAATCATCGAACAGATCTGATCGACAAAAACACTCACGAAATCCGCCAAGACGACGACCAGACTGTATACACCTCCCTCGACGAGATAGCCGACGACCTCCCCGACAGCACCCCTCGCTTCATCTTCCTCAGCTATCCCTTGACGATGGTGAGTCGATATTCCCTCCCTTCTATAAATCTATATACAAATGCAGTCTAACATATGGATTGAACTGTCACGCAGCCCGATGGACGGCTATCCGTGCCTTACACCATGATCTACTATCTCCCCATCAACTGCAATGCCGCAACAAGGATGCTCTACGCCGGCGCAAAAGAGCTGATACGCAACACGGCCGAAGTGAACAAGGTTATCGATATAGAGTCTGCAGAGGATCTAGAAGATATTCCAAAGCAGTTAAGCGGATAGAAATAAAAATAGAAAAAAAAAACATATTCGCTATGCCAAAGTTGACTATTTGCCACCCCATTGATTCATCCAACTGTTTCTTCGTTTCCCCCAATATGATGCAAATGCGTTTTTCTGTGTCTACTCGTCCGGCAGCACCGTCTTCTCATCCAGTCCCAGCTGCCGTCCTACGTTCCTCACCACCTGCTTAAACGCAATGCAAGCCGGGCTATCGGGGAACGAGTCGAAGAAGCTCTCACCATAGTCACATGCCATCCGTATCCTCGGGTCCAGAGGTACTGATCCCAAAAAAGGAATATCCATCTCCTCCGCAAGCGCCCTGCCGCCGCCTGTGCTAGCCTTGAAGATCTGGCTCTCGCCCTTGCAGTTGGGGCACACAAAGGCGCTCATGTTCTCTGCCAGACCCAAGATCTTGATGCCGGCCTTGCGGCAAAAGTCAATCTCCTTGCGCACGTCGAGAAGCGCAACTTCCTGCGGCGTTGTTACCACCACCGCGCCATCGATGCCGCTCTCTTTCAGGAATGAATTCACACTCAGGTGCTCGTCGCTCGTTCCAGGAGGCGTGTCTACCAGCAGGAAATCCAAGTCGCCCCATTCCACGTCCTTCAAAAACTGCTTTATCAGCCCGTTCTTCTTCGGCCCTCTCCAGATGATCGCGGCGTCCCTATCCGGAAGCATAAACTGTATCGACATCACCGCCAGGTTCTCCGTCACCCACACAGGCGACATGCCCGTTGCGCTCACGTGAATCGTCTCGTTCTCCACGCCCAGCATCTTGGCCGTGCTCGGACCCGTAATGTCTGCGTCCATGACGCCCACCGTGCTGTCTGGGTTCGTCGAAAAGGCGTGCGCAAGCAGGTTGGTGAATGTGCTCTTGCCTACGCCGCCTTTCCCGCTCAGAACCAGAATCTTGTGCTTGACGTGCCGCAGCCGCTCCGTGATGATCGGGATGTCTGGGTCTGGGCCCTTGGGGGCGGATGCGCAGATGGCCTGGTTGGGGCAGCCATCGCATGATGAAGCTGTGCCGGCGCGCTCAGATTCTGGGCCTGGGCAGTGTTCCGGCTCCGGGGCGACGAGCTGCGGCTTCTGCTTGAGGGGATTGGCGAAGACGTCGGCGACAGACTCTGGCTCCTCTAGTGATGGGGCCATCTTTGCAGCGACTGTCTGGACGGAAGACTTGATAGAGTGGCGGCAGTGCCTCCTCGCAGATTGGATGATATTGTGGTCTCTTCCTTCTTTTTTCTTCTCTAGAAGCGGTCTATTTTGTCGCTTATTGGGGCTATTGGGCACTCTGGTATTGATGTGCAGATGCGATGTTGGTTCTTGTGCTCGGAGTTTGAAGAAGTTGGCGAAAGGTTGAAGCTTAATAATGCGACTTACATCAGTGGTAGGCTAGACTTGGTAATCCAAGCTGCCGAGATCGGGACATCGTTTCGGGGCAGTAGATCGGATAGCGAATACCACTTACAACATGAATGCGGCAAAGGCGCATGCGATCCTATAGACTCCGTGCAACACGAACAGGTGTTGAAAATACTATCACTTCATAATATACATCTATGTTTACCTATAGCACGGACAGACAAGTCGTGGAATTTTGGTTCGAGAGACAATTGTAGGGTAAGCGAGTACCTAACTCCGCTGAAAGCAGTGGTATCAACAATTGAATAGAACGCCCTCTTACGATCATATGTCGAATGGACTTATGTGCTTGGATCAATTTCAAGATCAAAAATTTTCCTATGCAAAGGAGGCTCAACATCACATTGCATGCGATAGGATCCGCTGAGCACCTGCATACTGGTTAGTCAGTTCAATAGACGAGAGGATTAGAATTGTAGAATTGTAGAATTGTAGCAGCAGTTGCAGCGGTAGAAGCCGCAGCCAACGCTACCTAGGTACCTATGATTAGATTGCTGGATAACTCTAGCGTCACTGTAGTGTGTGAAGTTGAAAAATGAGTGCTGATTATTTGTGAAATCCCTCTTCCATCGCGGATCTTGGCAGTGGAATCAACCATTGAACAGCCGCCTAATACGATGATATATTGGATCGACTTCTGTACGCGGATATGTGCCTGGATCAAGCTCAAGATCAGGTTTTATATGCAATGTAGACTCTTCTGGCTGAGGCAAAATCACATGCAAGCCATAGAAAGAGTGCGAAGGCAGGAGCGACAGGAAGGCGGATAAGCTAGGTACCTATTCATGGCATGCGCATGTCAGGCAGGTGCGGTTCACTTTCCGGGGTCTTTCCACTTTGAGAGTCTATCTAAACACCATCAACACCATACGCATTCATTCAATCAAAATTTCAATTCACAGAAGGAAAATGCAAAAAATTAGGTCTCGGAGGGAGTCGAACCCTCGCTGGCGGAATCAGAATCCGCAGTCATGACCGTTAGACCACGAAACCATCTGATATTGGTAGGCCCTGTTTTAGATTCATATATCAAGGTGGTGGCTGGGTCGAAAATTTTTTCCTTAGGCCGAGAGTCGCATACATCTCGGGATCTGATAAAGGGTCTCCGATAAGAGACTCCGAGACGTCACCCCACTACGGTGGCACAACCCCACTAAAAGTTTTTGATAGAGGCTGCATTGTATCTCGGTTTACGAGCGTACAAACCTGTCATTGTTCAAGATACCCTCATGTTATAGAGTTTGGATTTCATCATGTCTACTGCTACTGTCGCAAGCCTGAGGCAGAGCCTCTGCTCTGAGGATACTCCTCTGCCAGTCCGATTCCGCGCTCTGTTCTCCCTCAAGCATGTCGCCAAAACCGACCCCGAATCTACCCTTCCGGCCATCGAAGCCATCGCTGCCGCCTTCGCATCCCCGTCGGCTTTACTGAAACACGAGCTCGCATACTGCCTTGGCCAGACTGGCAACGATGCGGCCATTGCCCCCCTGCGCGACGTCCTGTCAGACCTGAAGGAAGATCCTATGTGCAGACACGAGGCCGCTGAGGCTCTTGGAGCTCTGGGCAATGCTACAAGCCTGGACATACTTCGGGAATTCAGAGATCGTGCCGACGAGGAGGTCGTCGTCAAGGAGACGTGCGAGATTGCAATTGATCGCATTGAATGGGAGAACTCCGAGGCAAGGAAGCAGGAAAAGTTGCGCCAAAGGTAGCTTGGCTTATATTCTCTGTTTGTCTTCATTTTCTCTAACAACGTACCCTAGTGATTTTGCCTCCATCGACCCGGCGCCGCCCATGCCCGAGTCCGAAAAGTCAGTCGAAGAGCTTGGAAGAGTGCTCATGGACCTCAAGCAGCCCCTCTTCATGCGATACCGCGCCATGTTTGCCCTCCGCGACCTCGCTTCACCCCCCGACTGCCCAACTGCCGTCCCCGCCGTCCAAGCCCTTGCCAAGGGATTCGCCGACTCCTCCGCACTGTTCCGCCACGAGATCGCCTTCGTCTTTGGCCAGCTTTCACATCCCGCATCTATCCCTGCCCTGACAGAGGCTCTAAGCAACCTGGAAGAGGCAAGCATGGTGCGCCACGAAGCTGCTGAGGCTCTGGGTAGCCTTGGAGACGAAGAGGGCGTCGAAGAGATCTTGAAGCGATTCCTTCAAGATAAGGAGCAGGTTGTTCGGGAGAGTGTCATTGTCGCATTAGATATGGCCGAGTTTGAGAGAAGTGGTGAGACGGAATATGCTTTGATTCCTGAGGTGGCCGGCGCCTCAGCATAGAAGAAAGGAAGAATTTTTCATGTCCATATTGCAAGTTGTAGATCTTTCCAAATGCACAAAAAATAAAAGGCCTCTAATTGTTCTCATGCCAGCTGTATCCACATTCGCAATTGTAAATGACGGTTGAGCCTTCGTCGGCACTTCGCAATTGTACCGTTGTGTACTTGACTTCTTCTCGTCCGCAATTTGGGCATCGTTCGCGAACGGAGCTCTCGGTGTTGAGGGTATGGCGCTCAACTGCTTGCACGCTGGACTGAAGCTTCTGGCGCAAAAATGAAGGGAAATCAGACGGCTTTGACTTGGTTACAATGACCTTTGCGCCGGTATCTAAGGCGATCATCTGTTAAAAATTCTCTCCCCCAAAAGCACACTCTGCTCAGATTTCTAATTGGGCCAAACCTTTATTTTCGGCGCTACAGCACTCGCAGCTAAGCACATTCTGCTCGGTTCCCTTTGTCGCCGGCAGCAGGTTTCCGCAGTCGGTGCAGAACACCATGGATCCAATAGCAGCCATTTTTGCTTAAAATTTTTTTCCCGTCTAGTATGCCAGCGCAGCAACTATGACGAATTCTACGTGTGAAATGGAGGGATCGCGTGGGACCAGCTGTACAAAAATTGGCATGCAAGACAACTGGCAAAAGATCTTGCAGGGTTGATAATCCGGAAAAACTGATAAGGCAAGGTACCGCTTCCGGAAGCGCCTCTGACTGGTCCAGCGCTGGGGCGCACGGGCCATCGGCTTCTTTTCGACATTGGAGATTGGTCCAGCGAGGCTGTCGATTCCCCCAGGCTGCGATGCGCGTGATTCGAGATTCAGGAAACAATACCCAATACGCAGCATTTGGGCACGCATTGCAGACACGCTGATTTCTGCAAATGCGCAGCTAACTCGACCCAGCCTTGCTTTCGGCGCCACCACGCTCTTTTTTGTGCGCTGCTTCCCCCTCTTTACTGCCTTAAAAGTCGCTGCTTCCTCCATGACACGCTGGGGAGCTCCTGCTGCGCCTGTAGCTCCTGCGTCGACGATGCGTCTTTGAAGAGTCGACGAGCCTCAAGATTCTGGCAACAACATGCAGCCACACAATATGGAGAACCCTGAAAACGGGCTCAATGCCCACCATAGTGGCCCTGCCGATTCGCAAAGTGCAATCTCGCGACCGTTCACGTTGCAAGAATCTCTTCCTTACTCTCCGCAGACCTCGACTGTGCCCTTCGTTTCTGGTGAGCTGCCATCCCGCCTCTGCTCGATATCTTACAACGATTTTCACCCTTTACTGATGCTGCCCTAGAAATCATCCCAGACCCCAACATAGGATTTGGCTCACCGGCCCCATCCGTTTCCGATCTCTTTCCCCAAAACGACTTCAACCGATTGAACAAAGAGGCGCTTGGGCAGCCTCACTTGCCGCGGAATACGAAGCAAGCAGTTGACCTGGTACTGCACGAGATAAAACCTTCACAGAGGACACACTAGTAAGACAAGATATACTGGCCCTTAATTTCGTCCCTGAGTGTCTCTACTGACGCATATACAGCAACTTCAAGTCCATCATCACAGGGCAAGCAACTTCTCGACCTGGTAGTCTCTCACATGGGCTATCCCCCATTGCGCGAGCGGTATACGAGAAAGTCGGCGGATATTTCAAAGCTACCAAGCCAAACCTGGCGAGTCCTCAAAGTATTGCCATCAACGGCGACAAAAGCCGGATATTCCCAAAGGACGAGACACCGTCTGGCGTCATTGATACCCCACCAGCAGCCACAGACAATTACAAGGCACCAAGACAACACCAGTCAAGGATAGAGGTACTGATATCCTCAAGAAGAGATTTCGATCCGTCAGCGTATGTTGACCCTACTGGATCTTCCTATCCTGCTAAAGGTTCTCCTGAGCCGCCGAATAGGCAACCTCCCTTGACATTGCCTGTGACACCAGAAGACTCACTTCATGCCGGCTCAACAACTTCTGAGGCCAACTACCAAAACTCTGCCTCGATCCGGGTAGAACTTCCATCTTTCAACATCAAAAGAGACGAATATCTGGAGGTTGGAGATCTACCACCTGCCCCGGACAACCTATCCGTTCGCAAAACAGCACAGCATCTAGCAGCTAGTGCCCAAGGCCTTGTTAGCAGCGCTAGTCTCGATCAGCAACAACGAGCTGACACTGCCCTTGAAGCACTTGAGCTGCTCATGCGCAGTGTTTTCTCAGCAGTGGGGCGTGCTCTTGGGATGGACTCGGGATATGACCACGTCGTGACACTGACCTCTGATAACCAAATTATCATGAATAGTGCAACACATCAAAAAATCCAGAGTGCCGTCCAGAAAACTATTGCCCTTAAGTGTTTCGATAAAGTTCCTGTGGAGGGTCTCCTTCAACTTATGAAACTGAGCGATGCCAGCATGAAGCTTGCTGAGGACTTGGACATCCGTGTTGACGACAGTTGGGATGAAGCTGCTATGGAATCATGGGTTCAGCAGCTGCCAGAGGTTGAGCTGGGGATGAGGGCTGCACGTACCTGCCTGCGAATCCTATCCGGAGGCCGAGAAGATAAGCAACTCTACTCAGAGAATGTCATCGGTAGATGCGTCACTATTTTCAAAAATGTTACTGAAGACATCATTATTCCTCTTGTGGAGCTGCGGAACTCAGGATCATCTGCCAATTTATTCAAAATGATTTTGAAGCATAAAAAAGCCGTGTCATCTACTTTTCTTAGCTGCCAAAAGCTGTTCGCCTCACTTGCGGAACTGGTTACCAAGGTAGAGCTTTCAGAAATGGTCTTCAACACATTGGAGTTCACAGCCTCCAAGCTCATCTTCGTCGAAAACGCCTATTTTGAAAAAGATTCAGCGGTCGGAGTGCAGCGGTTTGATGGTATGCGCAGCGTTGCTATGGACATGCTCTGCCAAATCTTTATGATCAAGCCTGAACAGCGACAAGGTATCATTGACGATATTCTTACATCTTTGGAAAAACTTCCTGTCGGAAAGCAGAGTTCACGACACTTTAAACTTTCCGAAGGCGGAAACATCCAACCTGTGTCTGCGCTGCTCATGCGATTGGTTCAGGCTAGCTCTGGCATGGTTGAAGAAAATGAAAGTGGCCGCGCTGCAGTGCTCCAGGCCATCAACGGCAAAGGAGACCAAATGGATGAAGACGAGGAAAGTGATGGAGAATTGGGGCGTGCGAGTCACAAAAAGAACCAAATGATACCGTCCATCAGCAGCGATGACCAAGGCGCGCAACAGCATGCTGTTGCTATCCAAGAGCTTGAGGCAGCTGCAGGTCCTCTCAGTGAAGGAGCTAGTCGAAACGCTTCTTATATCGTCAACTTCATTGTGAAACGCGCCATCGGATCCACCAAGTCGGGTGACACGCCATACCGCCATCTTTTGGACCTCTTTGTTGAGGACTTCACGACTTGCCTTGACTCTCCAGACTGGCCATCCGCCGAACTGATACTACGCCTGCTCATGCTTATGATGGTACAATTGTTCGAGGCACCGAAAACCCCTGCTCCCGCGAAGAACATGGCTCTTGAGTTGCTAGGTACCATGAGCGCAGCGATATCTCGTCTCCGGTCACATGTCAAGCGGACCGCTAACACGTTCGAGACCACAGACGTCGATGGCCTCTCGCGGTATCTAGCGGCGCTGGCATGCCACGTGCTTGAACAAAAGAGCTCATTTGAGAGCATTGTTGCCTGGGACGGACCCTACCGAGCTACATTGGAATTTCTCCAGGCCCGTCTTTCAGACGACCCATACCTCTTCAGTGCTGTCTCCTTCCTCATCACAGACTGGGCCACTCGGCTTCATACTGGTTATGATGATATCCATGATAATGAAGAGGAGAGAGACTGGGAGCTCGGACGCCTTGCGTACAGGTTGCGAATGATGATCCAAGATCGTCGTTGGCTGTCTAATGAGTACACTTTCAAGGCCGTGAGCTCGGTTCAAGCCAAGCTCTCATACTCAATTATTCTGTTACGCTCCCCTTTGTTTGAGTCATTTAGCAAGATTGTCAACATTCTACTTGGCTCCATGGCCAGTGACCAAGCAACAGTTCGCAGCAAAAGTCTGAAGAGTATTACTCAAGTCCTCGAAACAGACCCATCAATCTTGGACGGTGACTCCATGGTAATTCAACTCATATTGGATTGCTCTAGCGACTCGTCTACGCAAGTGAGAGATTCCGCTCTTGGTCTTATAGGAAGCTGTATCACATTGAGGCCATCTCTGGAATCACCATTGACGCCTAAGATCATTGACCGCTTCCAAGACGCTGGTGTTGGCGTCAGGAAGCGGGCCATGAAACTGGCACGCGACATTTATCTTCGCAATCACGACGACACAATCCGCAGCGCCATAGCCAATGGCTTACTCCGACGCGTACAAGATCCTGATGAAAGCGTCCGTGATCTTGCCCGTCAGATGATCGAGGAGGTTTGGTTCGCGCCATTTTACGGCGCCGATAACAGCGCTGCGTTCCAGACCTCTCTTACCGAGCATGTGGCTCTGATTATCCAGACAGTAAAGACAGGCAATGTCACGGAAATCCTTGACAAGGTATTCCAATCTATCCTTGGACCCAAAGATAAATCCCTGGAAGGCCCCTTTACAGTCTGTTCTCATCTCGTGAACAGCATGTTTGCGCTGGTTGATAGTGGAGAATCAGAAGAAGGACGCCCAGCTGGCCGCGATGCTCTACAGGTGCTCACAATTTTTGCCAAGGCGGATCCCAAACTGTTCAACCTTGAACAGATCAGGCTCCTTAAACCCCATCTTGCGACGTTTAGTGGTGTTGATGAGTTGGCAGCATTCCGAGCCGTCACAGTCATTTACAAACGTGTGCTTCCTGAGCTACCCACGGTCAATTCAGAGTTTCTAAACGAAATTCGTCTCCAACTCTTGAAGGGCGTCGGAAAAATCTCTTCCCGCGGCGCTCTGGACGATCTTATTGCGTGCACCAAAGTAACTTGTGATTTACTGAACAATTTTGCACCTTTGGCCAATTTGGTCGCGTCCGGCCTATTGGGCATTCAAAAACTGGGATTGGGAGCTGCAGTACTGGACAGCAAGAGGATTAATCATCTTTGCGCTTACGCCATCATTGTTGGCAGCGTAGGCAAGCATTGCGATCTAGATCAACAGATGCAAGTGTTCAAAGCCCGGTTCCCCAAGTGGCAGGGAGATTCTGTCCCTCGACTGATTGTGGATGTGCTGATTCCATTTGCCTCGCCTTCGCAGCCATTGGAGGCACGCAAAGCATCCCTGGAGGCGATTGGCCTAGTTTGCCAGTCCTGGCCGAGAAACTACGTCTTGGCCAAGGTCTACACAGCTTTTCAACAAGTTTTCCAGGAAGAGTCTCCCATGCTCGAGACTATGATACTAAAGTCTTTCAAGGAATTTCTTCTTACAGAAGAGAGACGGTCTGAAGCTGCTGCCGAAACCGGTGCGAAGGAGAAGAAGCGAGAGCTGACGGTCATGGGAGGCACTAACTTTGACGATGTCGCCAGCGCTACCACGCAAAGATTTCTTAAAGACATTACGCGAATCGCTCTGGCAAGCCAAGACGAACTTGCGTTTTTAGCAATGGAAGTACTGGGCAGTATCAATCGCCAAGGTCTGACTCATCCCAAGGAAACAGGCATCACATTGATGACGCTGGAGACATCTTCGAACCGCAAAATTGCAGAACTGGCGTTTATGGAACATCGGTCTCTACATGAAAAGCACGAAACAGTGCTCGAAAGAGAGTACGTCAAAGCAATACAGTCGGCATACAACTACCAGCGAGATATTGTCAAAGACTCACACGGAGCGATTCCTGAGGTGTTCCAGCCCAAGTTACATCTCATGATGGAGGTCTTGAAGATTAGTAAAATGAAGAACAGGCAGCGCTTCTTAGAGAAGCTGTGTGGCCAAGTCAACTTTGACATTGCACAGCTGGACGCGAAGCCAGAGATGCCACCGCACCTGGATTTTGCACGTTTCATCATCGAAAACCTGGCCTTTTTCGAATACCAAACGGTTGGAGAACTTCAAACGGTCGTCAATACGATGGAGAAGATTGTAAGCACAACCGGCGCGGCAGTAGCTCATTTAATTGAATCCGAAGTATTCGACGTGCGACTTGACTTGGATCAAACGGAACAAGACCAAGTCACCGACCAGCTGATAAGCGAAACTGTTGAAGCGCAAGCAAGCGCTGAAGGAGCGCCTCTGGTCGGCATCAAAGTTGACCCAAAACGACTTCGCCAACTGACAACTGGGGCCATCATCCTCTCTTGCCTCTGGGAAGCGCGTACGCATCTTCGACGACTATATGGTATGGGAACTAATCGACACGACAGCAAAGCAAAGGCGCTCGCGAAAGATTTAAACAAAATGCCAATGAAGGTTCAAGGAGTTCACGGAGAGCGATTCTGGGATGAGGTGACATCACACTTTGGCAGCCTGGAGTCGATGAGCAAGATGGCTCAGAAATGTAAGGCCTTTGTGGAGCTCATGAACGTCGACAAAGAGCTCAAGGTTCAAGACGAAGATGAAGAGATGGCGTTGGATGGACCAGCCACCCCTCCAAGCGGCGGGGAAGGAGAAGAGGAAGAAGAAGCTCCCGAAAGAGGCCGCAAGAGAAAAGGCGCAGGCACTCCCGGAGGCCGGAAGAAGCGAGCACGTTCGGGATCCCAGCTACGCAAACGAGGACGGCCAAATAAATCAGCAGGGGCTTCACGCGATGATGACGAAGATATGGAATGGATTTAGAGCATTTACAGCTTGGCCAACGGCGACGGATTTCAGTCGATTTTCCTTCCTCATTTCACTGTTCGATTTTCTTCTTCTTCTCTTGTCTCTATTCATTTTACCAAGTACCCTAGTGGCATCGCCCTAGACATACCTTTTTTTTTTTTATATATATTCCCCCATCATTTCACTCCCTATCTATTGAAAACATCATACCGATGGAATGGCATGAGTGGCGTCGGACACTGGAGAGTGAATGTGGTAAATATACGACATCGATCCTTTGGTTGGGCATTGCCTAATCGAATATAGTCGAGACGGGAGAAATTCAAGCATGGGATATACATTTTTGCTCATTAGTGGACCATGGATGGCGTTTTTTGGGAGAGCAATGGTTGATTTCAGGGCGTTTCACATGATACCTACCTGACCCTACCTTAGTAGTCGATTACCTATTACATGAGTTTGTACAATAGTTTTATTTGGCGTTTCAAAGAGATGCAATGCCCGGAAGAGACAACGCTAGAAGTCTATGGCAGTAAATTGAGTTCCCTAAGTCATGAAAACAAAGTGTGTTGCCATGTGTTGCTTCGTGATGGGCTGAAGCTGGCTGAAGCTGGCTGGTGCATCAGATTGATTATCGTGCTACTGCGCGTTAAATCATGCTGAGGTTGGCGCTGTTGGGAGCTGGCAAGGTGATTCGCAGGAACTGAGGGAAGGATTTTCTAGGTCGCAGTTGCAGCCCAAGATGACATGTGCCGGTCTGGTTAGGTGTACGAGCAACGGATGTCCTTTACATCCAATACTATGATTAGCGGCAGAATTAGCTGATCACAGATTTGGATCTATCTGTTGTAAATGTCTAGACAGATTTGAATTATGGTCTTGGTAAGGCTGCATTGAATGGGAATCACTGGGATAATAAAACCTAGGGTTAGTTTAGCTGCATGGCTGAGAGGTTAGGAACAAAAGTTGTGGCGGAAGGCAATTGGATGGGATGGTGATTGGTAAACAAGGCACTAGAAAACGGGCGTATTCGATTACGGCCTTACGGTCTAATAGTGCCTACAAGTGCATTATAGGCTCCTAGCTGTGGAAAAAAAAAGAGCCATTGGAAGTAGATAAGAAATAAGCTTGTCGTCATGGGGGTGTGAAGCTGCTAAGGTGCTGACGGCGATGATTCTAGTAACCACATTGGCCTAGGATCAGCCATGAGTACCTGATTTGGACAATTGCCTAGTACGGTATGTAACTGCGATTGGGATCAAAAATAGGTTGATGCGTATTGCGTATTGCAGGCATGTGTATATTAGGTATATTAGCAGATATCAAGTTATTCTTACTATTGATGCAGGTTGATGGATTGTTGAGGAATTATTGTAGCGGGCTATGCGAACCAACTATCTGCTTAGCACTAATTGACGTGGTTGAGAAGGGCAGTGTTGCTCCTACGTCGACGGTTTACGCAGTCGTTGGAGGCTTTGATCTCACCCAGCCGCAGTGACCTCCATATATGTGGCGTTATACGGGCAAAACGGACGGACGACGGACCAAATAGTGCCCGTGCGGCTACGCGTTGTATTGTATGCGGTGAGAGGAAGAGAGCCGTGGAGGGGTTTTCCGTCCTCGTATTAGAGTAGGGTAGGATAAGCTTTGTATACCTAGGTAGGTGGGAGCAGCTCGAATGGATGGCTGCAAATGGCTGCAAATGGGTGCGGGAACGAGAGCGACGTAAAACGGCCTGTGAGATGCGGGCATGCATGCAACGGCGCATACAGTACAGGACAGTACTACAGGTATGTACATTCTGCATGCAAGGAGGGCCGCAGGGGCCGCCCTTGTACAGCAGGTGTGTACAATGCAGAGCTTGACGTCAAGACACTGAAATAGAAGTTGAGAGAATATGCGGAGAGAATGGGGGGGACGCAGGAGTGCATGATGCAAAACTCACCGCAAGTGAAAAAGCAGGTAAGGGAGAAGAGAGACAATCAGCAAAATGCTACATACTGTACTGCATGCTGCACCACTAATAGAATTATATTAACGCATCTTGCAGCCCTGATAGGTGGGAAGTTGGAAGAAGCATATTTCAGAAACAGGGAATTTAGGGTCTAGTGGTGGCGGAAAGCTGGCTTTCATTGGGAAGATAGTGTAGCCATGACGAAAAAGAAACGAATGGGTTACTCCGTTGGGCGTGGAGAGGCCAATTGATTGGCCTAGGCGCACGTTTCGTTTCTATGTGGTCCTACAACATGGCCACCTATTTTGCCGCCTGAAATGCCGTGGGTTAGGTGTATGCGTACTGTATGCGCGTTGGTTGTTGGGTTCCAGACAATTGAATTGAACCTATAGAAATACGCCTATGATCTAACACCGTCTAGTATGAGCTGGCGCTGTAAGGCACAAGGGGAGTTTTTAGTATCGCCCTTGCGATTCGTGCAGAGTCATGGAATAAAAGTCAAAAAGCCTTTAGAAACAGCTCGCCTGCACTAGAGTTTAGGAAAAATCTCTGTCAGGGGCTTTGGATGGATACTTTGGGTCTAAAGAGCGGGACAAGGGGCAGAGAAAAGACAAAGGCCGGCGTATGCAGACTGGGGAAAAGATTGGATCCAGGGGGGGGATGCCACTAAAAACAATCAATGGGTGAAGATGTAAGCGAGCAGGTTGCTGGTACATGAGAGGTACTTGGAGTGATGTATAGTTTTTCTAGGCCGGGTTGAAACAAGCGAGCACAGACTGGGGGAATGTGGTTGAAAGGCTATTATTATTACAAGGGAGCTTTGCATCGTGTCTGGTCTGAGGACGATTGGGATAGATAGAAATTGATAAATAAACAAAGGCAGAGAAGGTGGCGGTAAAGTAGCAGCGAGGGAAGCATCTAAGCCTTGATACTGGGGGCTGGCCGTAGAACCCATCTTTTGCGTAGATTGATATTTGCGGCTGTGGTAGGCGGCAAGCATTCAAATTAAGATCGTTCTACACTGCTGCTAGCGTTCAATACGGGTATAGGCGACAAGGTATACTGTAGATGCCATGTCGTTGTTAGTAGCACCTCGGGCCAACACAGACATACCATATTTCAAGTTGCGGTAGGGATACACATACACGGGTACAACACGGCTAGAGCCAGACTGTTTTAACAGTATCATATTGAGACCCGAGACAACTTGACACACACAGAGAGAGAGAGAGAGAGAGAGAGAGAGACAAAGACGTAGACGTGGAAACGCTAGAAAGTGAATGGAGGCCTCCTTCGAAGCTGCTGCCCGTTTGCCTGTATGTGCGAGCACAGTACAGTGCCTGTAGACGATCAGTGTCCCACTAGATCAGCAGACCGATGCAAGTGCCATGGCTGTGAACAAAGAGATGCTTATCTATGATGGTATCCGATGGCGCTGTGGCACACGCACATCCATGTTGGTGGTTGTTTGTGGTGTCAGTGTGACGAGGTCAATTCAAGGCACAGCTGCCACGTTCAGCAGCTGGCGTGTCACTAAAGGTCCAGTAATACAGCGCTGAGCACGGTCGCATAACTCGTGCTCCCTGCCAATTGACCACTGTAGAACCAGAACACGCTGCCAAGACGTGACGGCACCCAAAGCCGCCAGCACAGTGCAGCTCAGATGACGTACCCGGTACCTAGCAGTACATGCACCTTGGTATCTGCACCCCTGACAGCCCCAGCAACTGCCGCCAGGCGCTTTTAGATGTGCGTGGTCAAATAACCTTGAATTTAGTTAGGGGAAGCACGCCGTCATGATTTTGGGCTTTTGATCTCCTCCAAGCCAAAAACACTTTGTGGTCTCCTCTTCTTTTTTCTCTACACTTCACTTCTCGCCCTTCGTTGCCTCATTCTCACGGCTTTGCGCTGCGTTCTCTCGCGTCGTTCACTGTACGCAGCTTACGGGGCAAACGAAAACGAAGCTCCGTTCACTTTACTTTTTACACTTTTAGTCCACGCTCTTTTTTGTTCCCCATCTGTCAGTCTATCCGCTTGGCACAGCCTCTTTCGCTTCGTTCCGATCCAACGTGGGAGTTCAAGCCACACCAGTCTGTCCTGCTGCCTTTGGTGACTGATCTCAGGAATCATCGACGAATCAGTCTGCCAGTCTGCCTCACGACTCGTTCGCAGTCCCAGAGCCAGGAACTCGGATCCAGCCCATGCTGCGACCTGCTGCTGTGTAGCCCACACTCGCTGAAGAAAGAAACAAGCTCTTCGAGAAGCCTTGGCACGCATATCGCCTCGACTCCATTGCATCACCGAAAGCCACTTGAACATCCGGAGATCTCGATCCGATCTCCGTGAAATCAATCCAGTCCTTCCTCTGTCTGCTCTGCTAAACAGCAACTGCTCTTCACGCTCTCTGAACACGCCCAAGTCCTTTGACCATCACTATTGCGGGTACCAGCCACCGTCGATTACAAGTACGCGTGTTGTGGTAGCGGCGCCAGGGGTTCCTGGAGATTATTCACTCCCACCATTCCAAGTCTACTAGCTATCCTAGCTCCAGCAAGCCGCAGCCCCCCAGCAGGGAGTGGAATCAGAGACAATTAATCTCAAATCACGGTCCCCATCGAGAAACACAGGAGCTGAGCGGCACTGCCCTTTTCGAGGCCGCCCGTTGCGCTTCTTGATAAAAGCGATCGCCGTCGCCCAGACTCGTTCTCGCACACGGCGCATTTCCAACCTCCGAGTCACCGAAACGACGCGCGCGCCAACCACTCGCAAACCATACCCAACCCGATCCTTTGACTTGGCTATTTTCCTTGCCGGAACACTAATCACCCACTGGTGGAGTTTTGCCTGAGTGGACCGGGGCTGTGTAGCAGACCATGTCGTCGCAATCATGTGAGTGTTAATGCCTTTGCCCGCTGTCTCCTGTTATTTACTACCTGCTATTGCTGCCTTGCTTTTTGTCTCTCGCCTTTCCTTACCCCATCGAGAACATCCGGAGCCGCCGAGCATTTCTTCTCCCCCCCCATTGAATACCGCACCGTCGCAGACCCTTCAATGGAACTGTCGAGGGAGTGGCTTGTTGGGATTCATTCATTGCCGCCGTCGCATCTTCACCATCACCATTAGCCCTTTGTTTTTGTGTGTTCCTTTTGCGATTTTGTTTGCTTCTTGCATAGCGTCTTTCTTTAATTGATCTTTTCTTTTATTGCCTCCTTCTCTCATTCCTTGTACCTGAATCTCTGTACATTGATTTTCATGCTTCTGGTCCCATGCCGTTGAAGCTGCACGCTTCTGCTCGCCCACCACAACTCACGAATGTCGTCGCACGCGACGGGGGACGATGGCAGCGAGGGGAGACATAGACTAACCCAACTGTTCTCAGTCAATCACGCCAACATCAAGCGCCTGGCGCATCTCCACAGCCGACAGAGCGATGAGAGCTGGAACCCATTCCGACATGTTCACACCAAAAAGCACGCCAACAAGCAATCCAACACCTGGGATGTCGAGCTTGGAGAGACCCAGCATGGGGCGGATCTAACACAGTCAGTCACATCGCCATATCCGCAGACCGGTACCAGAGAAGAAGAACCCGGAACTAGCGCAGGCACGGAAGAAGCTGTTCGCAAGCCTAGCAATGAGACGCAGGAGCACGAGACACCACTTATCCGGACTTCATCTGGGATTGACGCCAATGGCATACGGAATCGCGGCAAGGGGGACCAGGATGAAAAGCTTAACGCGCCGGCTCTCAGCGAGACTGACAACAGCAAGGCGAAGAAGCCCAAGGAGAATGGCCTCTTCCGCCATGTCTACCCCAAGGAGCCTTTTACCGTTGCCAATCAGATTCAGCGAACACTGCTCAACTCATGGATCAATGTGCTGCTTGTTGCTGCTCCAGTTGGCATCGCACTCAACTACGTCCACTCTGTCAATCGTATCGCTGTTTTCGTCGTCAACTTCATCGCCATCATCCCGCTTGCCGCCATGTTGAGTTTTGCTACTGAAGAGATTGCTCTCCGAACTGGTGAGACCCTTGGTGGCTTGCTCAACGCTACCTTTGGTAATGCTGTCGAACTCATCGTGGCCATCATCGCTCTGATCGACGGCAAGGTCAACATTGTCCAGACTTCGCTTATTGGCTCCATTCTCTCCAACCTACTACTTGTTATGGGATTCTGCTTCTTCTTCGGTGGTCTGCGTCGCCCGGAGCAATACTTCAACACCACCGTGGCTCAGACCGCTGCCTCTATGCTGGCCTTGGCTGCTGCCTCCGTCATTGTTCCCACCGTCTTCGATGCCGCCGCCAATACGCCTACCGAGGACGTTGCTAAGCTCTCTCGCGGTACTGCCGTCATCCTGCTTGTCGTCTATGGCGCCTACTTGTTCTTCCAGCTCAAAACCCACTCGCAAGTCTTCAACGAGCAGAGTCAAAAGGTTCCTGCCAAGCCATGGAGCCGCGGGTCTTCAAACCCCAACGTCAAGCAAGGCCTGATGGTTCCCGCTACTTTGGTCGGCGGCCGCGCTGTCGACAAGGACAACTTCAATATCACACTAGACGAGGAAGAGGAGGAAGAAGAAGACCCTCAGTTGAACTTTTGGGTGGCTATTGCTACTTTGGCTGGCTCTACCGTCATTATTGCTCTCTGCGCTGAGTTCATGGTCGGATCCATCGATGCCATTACCCAGAACGGTGCTCTGTCCGATGAATTCGTTGGACTTATTCTGCTTCCCATTGTTGGCAACGCCGCTGAGCACGCTACTGCCGTCACTGTCGCTGTCAAGGACAAGATGGATCTTGCCATTGGTGTTGCTGTTGGATCCAGCATGCAAGTCGCCCTGTTTCTCATTCCCATGTTGGTCGTTATCGGCTGGGGTATGGGTAACGACGAGATGAACCTGAGCTTCGATACCTTCCAGGTTGCTGTCATGTTTGTTGCTGTGCTCCTGGTCAACTACCTCATTGGTGATGGAAAGAGCCATTGGCTTGAAGGCTGGTTACTGATGTGCCTCTACGCCATCATCGCTGTCTGCGCCTTCTGTAAGTCTCGGGCTATTAAAATACATAATTTGTGAAGAAATTTGCTAATGCGTCTATTCTTAGGGTATCCCAACTCCGACACCATGAACGAATCGACATAATAAGGAGATGGAAACCACCCTCACCTTTTTTTTCTTTTGCATTCTCTATTTCTCCCATACTTTCTTTGATACCACTCGCATTTTTATCATTCGAATTTTTTCCACCAGTAATTTGCCTCCGGTTCTTTATGCGCGTTTGGGATTTATGAACAAAATTTTTTTTATCACGCAAACCAAAGAAAAAAAAATAATCATCTTCGAAAAAAAAGGCGTTCTATACTCCCCTAATTTGCGACGGCTAAAACAAAATCCGTGTTAGCGGTCGAGTCAACTCTAAAAAAACGACCTTGATCTTATTCTTTTCGCCTGCCTTCGATGCACTATTAGTATTGACGAGCAGACGAGTTTTCTCATTTACACAGCAGTCTGCACTGGATAGTACTTTCTTATACTACTCTTTTTATTTTATCATGACGTCTTGATTTTAGCTTTGGAGGGGAAGAAAGTAGATGTGTGTGTCTTGGTAGCTTGAAAAACCTGCATTTTATGAATTGGTACAGGAATTTGCTTTTTTATTTAAAAAAAAACAAGAGAAAAGAAATTGCTTGGATAGAACAGCGGAGAGGTTTTGTAGGTTGTCGAGTTGATACCAAATAGAACGAATGAAGATTTTACTTAAAAGCTACTTTTCTATGGATGTATTATGATTGTGATTTTCGTATCATTCAGTGGACTCAAAAGGGTCCTAGAATCCAAGTGCGGAATACAATTCATCATCTCGATAACTCTATGGGTGTATATACTGTTAATTAACCCACTCCATTATCTTTCAGCATCCTATATACTTGCAATTCGCGAATCCTGGGCCAAATTACTCCGTATTCAGATAAAACTACCCACCTGCCTACCTGCCTACCTATACACGACATGATATTACATTACAACTACCTAGTTAGTATCAACCAAACCGTAGCCAACTACAAAAGTCGCTTTTCAAACCAAAATCAAATTGAGCCTCCCTGTCTTCTCTCAACTTTGTCATGATTCTCTCTCTCTCTCTCACTTCTTTGACCCTCCCAACCCCAGCCCATCAAACTGCACACTACCCCTCCGCAAAAACATCATCGGACTTCCAATCCTCATCGCCGCCCCGCTATCCAGCGACGCCAGTACGCCCGGCGGTAAGCCTAGCGAGGGGATGCTGGTCTCCGGCACAGCCTCCAGCCCAGGCGGATTTGCAGTCGCTGCCGTTGCCGGCGTGCCCTGGATAACCTGGCCCCTCTCCAGCGTCTCCTTGTAGAATGCCTCGAGGGCGGTAGCGTCGGAGCAAAAGGCCTCGAGCTCCTCCTTGATGGCTTCGGGCTCGTAGAGGTGCGCGGTGGGGTTGGCTGGGACCTGGGACGGCGCTGGCGGATGTTGAGATGGGAGTGTGCTGAGTGAGGCGGAGGAGTTGACAGGCTTGAGGGAGGGCGAGGGGTGGTGATGGTATGGAGTGTGGTGGTGGTGATACGGGTGATGAAGGTGCGAGTTGTGGTGCGGAGCATGGTGATGGTGCCTATCGACATGGTGCTGTAACGGTGTTGGAGCGCCGCCCATGTGCATCGAAGACCCTGCCATGACCGATTCGGAGAGGCTGAAGGAGTCAAACGATGGTGCTCGCGCGTTGCCCCTTTCCATGTGGGGATGGGGTTGGTCTACTGGGGTGAAGTTTCTTGCGACGGATTCTCGCTCTTTGACGGCTCGCCTGCCGTACAGGCGGTTTGCCAATACGAGAAAGTTGCCATCATCCGTTACTTGAGCCAGCAAAACTCCCGAGCGATGGATGTATTGCGAGTATTTGTAGTCTGGTCGTCCCCAAGAGTATATAATGTCAACGTTGCTGGGATAGTTAGAAGCTGCCTCCATGTCGAGCACGAAATCAAAGTGCCGCAAAATCGACTTTTGGTAAAAATACTTGGTAGGCACCGTCTGCGGGCCCAGAGAGTTGGGGTCGTAAAACGTCTCGGGCTTTTGTTCAGGCGGCTCCACGGCAAGCTTGATGGGATACGGTCTTCGGAGGGGATTGATTTCTGTGATGGCACTGGCCTCGCTAATGGGGACTTCCACGAGACGCAGACCGTATTGGCTGGCCTCGCGCTCCCAAACGTCGACGGCATCTTCTACAAGCTTCGCGGTTGCGTTCATCCAGTCGATCCTAACATGGTAGCAGTTGTCTGGGTTATGAAGACGGTCGTAGTGCAGGTCAATTCGTTCAGGACGGTATGATCTCTTCCTAGGATCAACATCGTATTTGATGACTTTGCTGAGAATTACCTTGGGACGGCTCTTGGCTATGTGTTGCGCTGCCATCGTAGGAGTGCTGGTCAGAGACGCTGGAGAGTAGTCATCGTGCACCGACCGGCTTCTACCCGACCCTATTGACGATTCTGTCATAGGGGTAGTGGGTAGGGGAGTTTCTTTCTTCTTGCTGCCAAACCATCCAGGCTGCTGCTTCGCAAATTCAGGAGCAAATTGGTAAAAGTAGTTGCCATCTCGGAACCGATGTCGCCTTTCGACGTGCACAAAAAGGCCTTTAGACTTTTCTTTCTCCTTCTCCTTTTCTGGCGTTTCCTTGTCTTTGTCTTTACCTTTGGGCTCCTCTGGTACCATCAGTGCGTTGCCCAAATCCTCTGCGTCTTCACGAGTCTCAAGGTCATCAAAGTTCTCCAGAAGCCATGAAGTCATATCGGAGCCGAGGAAAGAATGATAATGAAGTCGCAGATGCCAGCGACGATTTCGTAGGGGAACACCACCCTGCTCCACAGGCTGCTGCATCGCTTCGGCTAAGACAGCAAAATTCAAGTTTGACTTTTCAAATCGATCTTTCCTCGACACGAGTTGATGTTTCTTACTAATACCACCCTCGAGGCCCTCAATTAGAGGTAACGTTTCTAGCTCAGCTGCAATGACAACAGATGGGTCTTCTGTTTTGTAGACAATATCTAAGGGGCTGCGATCCAGCTGCCTACGCCCTCTAGCAGTTTGGAATCTGCGTTCAGAGGGTGGTATGTAGCGATTTTTCTGCCACAGATGAGCCAAGCGTTTGATACCCTCTATCCTAATTTCCTCAGGATACAAGCCGTTTTGTGTCCTAGGCACTGAAGGATTATGGGAAGCCAATGGGATGAGAACGAACCGAGCTCTCCAGAACCGTAGGCTCTCCATCATCTCGTCATGGTGGCCCGCAGCGTATGAATCAATCATATTCCAATTGCGATCAGGTCTAGGAATTGATAAAAGCTCTATACGTCGAGCCTCATAGTCTGTATCAAATAGCGTTCGAATGGCGGGTTTATATATCGGAGAATACCCTTCCGGCAATCCTGACATGTCTGCCGTGGGCTTCCTGACGTAGATGTTGACTTCAACTTCCGTCCCATTTACGCACGAGAGTTGGTGAATGACGTTGCCAACTGACATGAATATGCTTGTACCGTCTTCGAGAACCTGATTGCGCGAGAAGATATCACCAAGTTTAATCATCTTCTGCCCAAACGCTTGCGCAACAGCTGATCCGACTACCACCTGAAACCCTTGTGAAAACCGCAGGCTGATCAGCTCACTAATAAATTCCTGTCTTGTTTTTGGCTCCTCGCTCAACTCATCATCTGCGTTTTGATCGACGGTGTACGGATGCCTTTGATACTCTGTATCGAACTGCGACCTAGTGGGAAAGTACTCCGTAGTCAATGGGACCGCGGCGGGGCAACACAGAGCCTTCCATTTCTGTATCTTCATATCAGATATACGGGGGAATATGTGCTGCCAACGGGTATATAGATTTGCGTCCTTGATCTGGTTCTTCTCAGGGTGAGACGGATTCAGCAAAACTAGCCAGGGGCTAACAGCTGATGTAGACGAAATCGTTGCTGGGGGTTCCGGTGCGACGCCAACTCCAACGCCAACACCAGCTCGAAGTTTATTCAAAATCATTTTCTGATCCTCTGGTCGAAACATGCTCTGATACATCTCGTGATCATCCTCCCCAAAGCTATCACTGCGAGTGCGCGATGCTGAAGGATGAGCAGAGTTTCCTGCTTTAATATTGTGTATACCTATATCGTGGCGGGCAGATCCATTCTTTTTCAAGATGGGGATGCTTGGCGTTGATGACATCCTCTCCATGATAGGATCAGTGGCTTCTGCTCTGAGCTTAGTGATTGAAAATGGCGACTGGCTCCTAATAGTCTGAGGCGTAGACGGCCTCATATCTGAGCGTGATCGAGGAGTCAATGGTATGCTTGTTTTGGTAACTGCTGCGTTGACGTTTTCCGTTTTCACCTCAGCCGCTACAATCTTTGGAGCTGCTATACCAAAGCCTCGCTGCCCAAGACTAATTTGTTTCATGAACTTGGGTTGCTTTGGCGCTGAGGGGACTTTGGTAAGAGGAGCTGACTGATATGGCGCAGATGTAAACGACAGCGGCTGAGAGGGGGGCGGAGGAGATGGCAGGACGTTTATGGGTAGTGGGTCTGGTAACGTCCTCTTGGGGAAAATATTCGGCTTCTCTATTTCTGCCTGATTCATCGAGAGCTTCCTGGCAGACGGGAAATTGCTATACAATTTCTTTTCTGGAAGTGATGTGCCTAGGACATTCAAATCCTCCATATGGTGCCTCCGAATTTCATCAGACCTCAGACCTGCTTCTGAGCCATGATGGTGGTGACGCTTATGATGAGTCAAGATGGCTCTAGAATCATCAAAATCTTGTAGCTGCTTCCACCATGGTCTTTCTGAAGGTCGACCAAGCCTGTCAGGGGCGAACCTTTGGAAGCCATGGATATTTTCATTTATATGATCTGTAAGGCGGACCGGTGGGTTATACCAGAGGTCATCGATGGCCTCTTGACGTCTCTTCAGGAGGCTACTATTCTCGAAGATGTTACTGGGATAGTTAATATCCGAATGCAGAGACGTGATTTCGATTTCATTCGTATCAAGGGCACTCCTCATTTGGAGGTCGTACATCCGACATCTTATTCTGAAATCATCATCGTCGCTTTGCTCCACCCTATTAGACACAGACAAAGCAACGCCAGCATATGAGAGTGCCTCATTCGATGTACCAGTCCAGAAAGAAACATGCAGCCACTGAGGCAGAACATAACACCATTCATCACGTCTACTTTGAGAATCAATATGCTCAACGCGGCGTATCATATCTCTGCTTTTGGAAGGCGAAAACGAACCGCCGCCAGACTGAAAGCTTCCAACAATGGGGGTCTGCTGATTTGGCGTGCTCTCACGGCTATGAAAGGATCTGGACAGCGAATGATGTCGATCCTGGGATATATCATCCGCAAATGAGAATCGTGGATTCCGATATTTGAATAGTGGAACGGAGTGTAGGGGCATTTGAGCCATGCAAATCAAATCAATACCGATGCCATTCCCTACAAGGGCCTCTGTAGTTCTTCGTAGTGTCTCATAATCCACTTCGAAGATACCGGCTCCGGGACTAATGACGGCGACAGAGATGCCTGTCCTAGTCAAGTCTCGGTCAATGTAATCGTGAGAGAACTGGGCGCATGCAAGATTGATGGCTTCTAAGATATTGCCGTGGATGGAAAAGGAAGATTCGGCCTTGATTCGGCGGACAGGTTCATTTCCAGGTGTAGTATCCTTAAAGCCGTCTGATGGATTTGCTGTTTGGTGGTGCAAAGTGATGTCTCTTCGAAAGTAGTTGAGTTCTTTCTTTAACTGAAACAGAATTTTCGTCCATTCTCCGCTGGCCATCTCGCTCACTACGACTCGATAGAAGTCTTTGTAAGGCCGCCGATTCCCATAGGACTGAGTTCCCGTATAGTAATCCGATTGGAGCCCGCTCTCGTCCAGCTCGTTCGTCAGGCCCGTATCATATTCGACACGCGCAAATAGCACAATGCTAACCAAATGTTTTACTTTCAGCTTAACCCACCTCTTAAACAGGGCAGGCAAAAATCCGTTGACAACTTTATTGAACATGATCTCGCCGGAGCTGTCAGAGTCAAAGTCCCACATCTCCTTGGACATTTGGATGAAGAGCACGTATCTGGCCGATTCGCTGCGAAATATTGGCCGCGTCTCCCGACCAAAGAAGCCAGAATGTACGCTGTTCCCATTGGCGAAGATTGTGGTGACCTGAGCCTTTATGGTGCCCATGAAGAGAAGCGATTGCCCTTTGTACACCGTCCTCTGCGCAAGCTCTCCGACGGCCACCCTCCACATATCCGCTCGTGAGAGATACTGGTCCTTGAATATCATTTCAACATGCGTAGCTTCGGTGACAGGGTGATCGTCGTCAACCTATGAGAGAATGCAGGTCAGCCATATAAAGTCAATCACAATCATGTCATGTGCCACAGAAGGGTGTGAGCGTACCGGTGTCAGCAGAACAATGGATCCCTTCTTCATTCCAAAAGTGTCTGCAATGTGCTTCACAACATAAACTTCCGCCTCAGGCTGCCGAGCCTTGACCTCCTTGGGCATGTCCTTTGCGACAAAGATGTACTGATAGCCCAGGCTGTTCGGATCGCAAGGACCGGCGTTTTGGTATCGCAGACTGCCATTGTCGTCATGCGCCAGCTTTTTGAAGCTTCCAAACCCCGCCGACGACTTTGAAAAGTCCGACTTGACGACAGCAATGGACATCAAGGTGCCCGGTTTGATATCGCCGCCAATCAAGTCCAAGTTCAGCAGCACCTCGTCTCGCGAATATCCCTCGTTGACGGTGACGGCGCAGTAGTGCTCAGCCTTGCGCGGCTTCTCATCCTTGGTATCCTTCAGAGTCGAGTGTGTGGACATGCTGCCTGGCGAGGCCGCCGACACTGATACCTCGGATGCGCGATCCGAGTTTGTGCTCGACTGTCGCAGGTGATGCGACCAATGCGGTCCCCTCCGCGGAGCCGATGGTGCTGCGCCGACATTTCGGGACATGGAGTCGGCTCGGACGCAATCACGATGCGAGAATCATAGAGGAGTTGACTTATGGGAGCATCGCTCGCGAGCAGCTACCGAGACGATGCTTATCAGCTCTGCCGTTGATGCAGTCGCGCGACAGTTGGAGATGGCAGATAACGGCAGTTGAGCAGGCGGCAGAAATGGAGCTGTAGCAGCCAAAAGAATTTCACCGCCTGCTCATTTCATCCACTCATATGTAGGTACCGCATGCTGTCTCAGTGGGGCAGAAGCTTTTGTGGGGGGGCTGAATATCAGTTTAAACTCGCCGTGTCTCATATAGCACATTGTTTACCCTGTGAACTGACTCGGATGGCAAAGTCTATAGACTGAAAGCTCCGTCTTATTTGCATAAACTATTTGGTCGCTGTAATGTTTATGGATAGCTTCGTAGCATTTTGAAGGCGAGGACACCAGATTTGCGCGACTCAGAGTTTGCATTACTGCGTTTGCTTCTCCTCCACGTCTCACTACGGATGGCCCTTATTTCCGGCAAGCAAGCCGTATCGCTGCTATGCGATAGCTTGTCAAACGGGAGATGCCGACAACACAAACAGTTAGAGAATCTTACATGGGTAATAGCTTTCCTGATAGAAGAATCTTCCATTTTGGGGTTTGGCGAAGGTGTACGAGGCATACTACGATGCATCACTTAGAACATCAAAATTGTGTACAACTGTCCGCGGATCACCGATGGCCGAGTCAATTCGGAGCTGCGGTGGCCGATAACTAGCTGAGAACTCCATCTACGCGTCGCCATAATGTTAGTCCCGAAGACCCTAGTTATCAGCCTCTCCTGGTACCTCAGCGTTACCGGTATGGTCAGACAAGGGGTTTAGGAAATGTTAGGACGAAATCCTTCTCACATGCAAGTAGTAATGGCTTATGAAGATACAAAGTCCCGGATCACTAGGATCAGGTCATAAGCGCTTTGGCGCTGACAGGAGTACAAATGTATCCCGTATCCCGGCCAGCAACCCACCTTGCAGAGTCATAAGTTTGATTGTTTGGTAGATGCAGACACCCACTACCAGCTTGGTCCTGTATCTTTGTACGAGAATGATTTTCTGGCTTCTTGCATCTCTACGTGTTAGAGCACGCATTCCGTGAAAGGTTCCGCGTTGATCGAAAGTAGGTTCTCAGCCGATAGTTGTTTGTGCTGGACGGCCCGGAAGTGGCCCGAAAGTGCCCGAAAGTAATCCAGAGTGTCCGCCACAATTCCCAGTATGGCATTTGACACATTGAATTGTCAAACGCTACTTTGCAAGTGGCGATCCGGGCCGCTTCGATGTTAAAGCAGCCTGTATCCTATCCAGCCGTGTGGTGAACAAGGTGGTATAAAATAGCCCCGCCCTAAGCATGTTATAGCTCCTAAACGGAACCGTGCGTTTGCCAGCCATTTGCATCCCTATTAGAAGTGTCGCGGCCGACTGGAAAGTTTCTTATCTCCTTTCTTCGACAAAGCTCGCCGTGGTCAATACTGGTGTCAACTAGTCGAAGAGCATAATATCCCCATCGGCAATCTCACTTGCGATAGAAGAAACAGATAACGCCCCTTTTCATGCCGCAGTATGGCGATTCGACTGAGCCATAAGCAGCGTTTGATCGCGACGATTGCCATTTCGTTCTCGTTCTTTGTGGCCGAGCTCATTGGTGCGTTTTTCGCCATGCTTCCAGATAACCAACTCTAAACTCGATGCACAGCCGGGTTTTATACACACTCTCTTGCGCTGATCGCCGATGCGTTTCATTATGTATGTATGACAAGTTGATTTCTGAGCTGAGGTCATTGCTGACTCGTTTGTAGCTGAGCGACTTGATCGGATTTGTGGTTGCTTTGGCCGCCGTCATAGTCTGTTCCCCCTCCCTGATTGCTCAGAAGAGCACAATAGCTAATGCGTCTGTCGAAGATATCCGAGCATCCAACTCCGCCACCACAAGAACTAACATTTGGATGGGCACGCGCTACCCTTTTGGGCGCATTTTTCAACGGAGTATTTCTTTTGGCGCTCGGCGTTAGTATCCTCGTTCAAGCCATTGAGCGGTTTGTCAACGTGACAGGTGAGAGGCAGCATTTGGATAGCAGATAGTTGAGTCGAACTGACAGCTGTCCAACCGGCAGTCGTCGATCAACCCAAGGTCGTTTTGATCATCGGAAGCATTGGTTTGGGGTTAAACCTGCTGGTTTTGTCATTTCTTCACGGTAAGCTCAACCCAAATCCGCTTCATAACTTTGCAGGAAGCTCTGACATGTGGCTTCTCAGAACACGATCACAATCACGGCCACGACCACAGCCATGCGCACGAACACGACCGTCATAGCGACCATAGGCAAGAAACACTGCGCGAGGAGGACGCTGCCACCAAGACAAACAATGGAACAGCGCCTGAGCCAGAGGCGCGATCAGTATCCGTGAGAATTTTTCCCTTGTTGAACGATATATGCTTCATCCTGACAATAAGACCAAAAGACTTCTAGTGGCCACTATGAACACAGGCATGTGTCGGTCGCACCATCTCGCCCTGGTAGAGACTTGGGCATGTTTGGCGTCTTCATCCACGTAGTTGGCGATGCCATCAATAACATTGGCGTCATAGCATCAGCCCTCATCATATGGAAAGCCCACGGAGAAGCGCGATACTATGCCGATCCTGCAATTGGCGTTTTCATCTCTGTCATGATATTTTTGACCGCTTGGCCATTGACGAGGAATAGCGGCCGCATCTTGCTGCAAACTGCTCCCAGCGAAATAGTTCCTGATGATATTAAGCACGATATCGAAATGGTAAGTGCAAGCACTTTTCTCAGCTTCTGTTGTAGTGAAGATGAAAGCTGATGATGAATATTGCGACAGATTCCTGGTATCGAGTCTGTTCATGAACTTCATATCTGGCGACTGGATCAGCGCAAGTCTATTGCGACTGCCCATGTCGTTGTTGATGGTAGAACCGTCAGAGGGTTCGCAGACAAGGCCAAGGTGATCATGGAATGCCTTCACGCGTATGGCATCCACTCAGCAACACTGCAGCCAGAAGTCCGGCCAGACCGTAGCGAGCCGGAATCTCTGAGCACGTCGGTATCTGTGGGCTCAGGTACTGGAGCGGAGACGCGGAGACGCCCAGACAACGGCTCAAATTGCCATATGCTGTGCGGAAGTCAATGTGGCGGAATGAGGTGCTGTACGTCGATTTACACCTCCTAAGTCGCCAGCATTACCGATTCAAGAGCACGATTTGTGGTAAGTGAAGAGAGCCGCAACCTCCATGTTCAAGGTGATAAAATGGAATAGATTGAGGGAGTAGCCACTGCAGACTTCTCGCCCGCGTTCACTATCTCGATAAATCCGCGTAGGGATGGCGGATTATTATACGCGGCTGTCGGAAATTTTGACATCCCAACCAGTTGTAGCGATGGCAAAGTTTATTGTTGGCGCGGGTGACTTGATCGTTGTAGCAGGGCGAGGATCACAAATATTAGACAGATTTTGTGAGCGAGCATTTTTGGGTGGAGAAGAAATGAAATTGAAAACTGAAACAGCTGTGCCGGCGGGATTTCTAATGTCAGTGCTCTCCGTAATAAGAGGCCATCAAGGTTCTCGCCAAGCCCCGCTCGGTTCCGGCGCTGACGCCCTCACATTGTCCCAAGCTATTGCTGAATGTTTACAACAACGCATCTTCAGCTCTCCGTCAGCTCGTTCCCTCCTAGTACTGCCTTTGTTTTTCCCTTTAATCTATTCTAAATGCCTAATAAAAAGAACGGGGTTATGAGATAGAAAGAGGCGGCGTCGATTATGGTCACCTACACAGATGAAGAAATGACATTGGAGCCGTTGTTGACGAAGATTCAAACACAAGAATAGGACTGTAGATGATGCAGATGACCTCTGTGAAGACTCACCCATCCGCAGCAAGATTAAGAGCGGGCTGATGGTAGTTTCTGGTAATGAGAGTATTTCTGAGTCTCCGAGAGATAGTAGAGAATGTAAACCCAAATGCTGGAAGAGATTATATGCAGGCCGATAAATCTAGCGTGTCTACTGAAGCCGCCAAAACACGCAGGCCATACACAAAAGAAACCACACTTGACGAACAATAAACCACGTCAACTACTTATCAATATGAGTGTCATCGACAAGCTCTAAAATTCTAAGGCGGCTACTTTGCTGATTTACTTCTTCTTCTTCTACTGCTACTACTACTACTACTACTACTACTACTACTACTACTACTACTACTACTACTACTACTACTACTACTACTACTACTACTACTACTACTACTACTACTACTACTACTACTACTACTACTACTACTACCTGGTACTAGTAGACTTCCTTCTCCTCAATGCTCGGTGGGGATGTCGTTCCCTTCGTTGGGTCGGCTGATGCTGTTGACTGGGCGATATGTTGAAGTTGTTGATTGCCGCGAGTTATCAGAATCGCAAATGCAACTCAGCAATGTCCGAAACGTTTCGAACACGGAATGTTCGCTTTCGCGGTGACGTGGTGCAGAGGGCAGTGTTCGAAATATTTGACAATTTAATGTGGGCGAGCATCTTGCTATGTACGAAGTGGCTTAATATTACAGTGATGGGTCAGTATATAAACAATCTTTTTTACACTGGAGCCGGCGAATCTTCACCGAGGACTCACCGAGGACTCACCTGTCTACCCTGACCAACCAGAGGGACCTCTACGAATTCACACCAAGAAATACCCTCAATACTTGTTTACTTTGGACATGTTATATCTAACTTTATGTGCTTGGTATGATACAGTGTTTAAACCATTTCACGACACAGAGAATGCATTTCCTAAAGGAATCCCTAGAAAGCTATTTTTGAATAGAAGGTTGTACATGTAGCAACAACCACCGAGGCAGTAGAGATAGTGGGCGTGATATCAATTAACCTCCTTGAAGAGGACATGTACGATTATAAAACCAACCATTACGCCTGTTTAAGACCATTCAAACATTGATTGAACAATGCAATTGGTTGACTATCGAATGATTATATATTCGTCTACACTACTTATAGCTAGTGGCATTGGCTATATGCAAGGGGTATTTTACAGTGCAAATTTGCAAGTACATATTTAGTAGTATGACGTATTCAGCGGTACATGCAGGTAGGTTTGTGTTGGCAGATTAGGCTAGGAGATGACTATATCAGTAGATTGCGTCAAGCTGAAGTTCATGGAACTTGGGAAACTGGATGGCATTGATGTAGCTCTCCTACAAAATGGAAGTTCTTTCAATTGTAGAATCTCTTATGCGTTTGTGGTGCTGACTATGATCATACTTTAGATATCGACATGTATAGTGAAAAGGAAGGTATTAATATATGCATGTTGTAATTAAAGCCAAGAGGATCTCCTGAATTGAGACATCAACGGAGAGTTATCAGTGTCGCTATTATCGATACTGAAAAGACTTGTATTTGATTCGACCACGGAAGTGGATATATAATATGAATTAGACTACCAACACACTAATTTAGCTACAATGAACACTCCCACTGAGGACTAATAGTTTGTTGGGTATAAAAATAAGAAGACACATGACATAAGGCTCACGAGATCTGCTCTCGGTTAGAGTTATAGTCGCTGCCTAGGCACGACGGGGCTAGTCGACTATCAGGGCAATAGTGCCAGTGTACTATAACTAGGTGTTGACGACTTGATCTTAGTCCCTCTAAAGAATTGTTCTAGAAGAATTCCCCATTAGCAAAGTGGCAATAAACTTTGAGCATCTCATTGGATGAGATGGAATGTCAATGAGTCGTTGGCGTCGGCATGTGGTGGGACTAGGCCTCTTCACTGTGGGTAACCTTCTCTACTCGTTGAGAATGGATTTGCAGTGGAGTAGAAGTTATCACTTTTGACAACTTGGACACTTTCGTCCGGTAAGCTCCGGAAATGATAGGTCGTTGATTCCATGCCCAGTGAAGAATGTGTGAGATGCTAGCTGGATGTAACATGTTCTAGGGCATAAACGATGGGCAATCAACGCACATCGTATGGACATAAACGTCTGTCTGTGAATATTTATTTGTCTTGCCTTGATATTTAGCTATGTTTTTGCATCTCAATAATGGTATCTTGTTTGGCCGGAACAAAGCATAGTCAGCACGGATAAGGCGTCAGACCTCGATTACTAAAACGGGCCACTCAAACAGCAGCTATTTAGCTCTAACACTAGCATCCACAAATACCATCGTTTTTCGTTTCTTGGCAGCAGGGAAAAGACATGGAACTTGAAAGCCCTATGCCGTGTCCGTATGCCACCGGCAGCAGACCAGTGGACCTGTGAACTCGGGTCGACTGGCGATATTCGAAAGTTTCGCGACTCAGGTAGTCCACGAGTCCGCTTATTGAGCAACTAAACCACAAGATAGTTCCGACGCCACGGCTCTTGCGACGCAAACGACGGTACTGACGGGAGCTGCTAATAATAGGGTGCTGAGCCGAGCCTCTTACTTTCCGGCGCCATCTGGCTCCAGCGACGGGCCTTGCCACATAGAGCATTTCCTTTCGGAGATCCAGTAACCAGATTGTCGAGTGGTAGTCCGTATACTAGTGCCTTAGTATTTCGCTCATCGGCGTTTTATCACTTATACAGTACGCGGCGAACTCGACTCCGCTCTTGGCACATCTTTGTTCGTGACCCTCTGGGTCCAGCCCACATCAACATTGTCAATGGCCTGGTGAACTGCCGAGCCGAGGGCCTCTCCGAGGGGCCTTTGTCGTTCCGCGGAATACCGTTATCAGAGGTAGCGATAACGCTGCGAGACCGCTTGACGAACGACTGCCACAACAAGAAAGAATCCTAATAGAATGCGGGCGTAGCTGCATAATGATTATGTGCGTGTATGCGCGACCACATCATACTTGTAGTGCTGTCCCGCCCGCCGTCTTCATGTGTACAGACCAGACATGGCATTCGGCACTCCGCATCAGGTTGGTAATTAGTCTGGTTAGTGCTGGGCTATTCCCTAATTATGGGCCGAGCCTCTCGCTAAAGCAGGCGACAATCGAATTTTTTCTTTCAGTTGCTGGGCCTCCTGGTCTCCTAGTTACCTGCAGCATGCTGTACGACATCCCCGACTATCTGCAATGTCATGTCGGGCCGGTACTTGGACAGAGACAGGTTGGAGCAGCCTAGGACACCGATAGGTGATACATGATATTTGAGTGGCCAACGGCACCTAGGCGATCTTCGGACCATCGTGCTACTAGCAGCTCTGGCAGCTCTAGCGGCCGACTCGAAGCAGACGACTGAGTAATTGTACATCCATCCAAGTCCATGAATGAATTGAGGTGAAAAAGACGGTCTGTCGCTCGGAGCGGCCGAGTAATGGATGGCCTGGGCGCCTGGACGGCGGTTGAGGCGCGTGAAGCCATTTGGTGAGCCTCGGGGCAGAGAGAAACCCACAAGCTTATTGGGGGCATCGTGTAGTTTGTTGGCCCCGTTGATGCCTAGGTCCTCCAATTCGCCCTTCTGTCGGGAGTCTAATCAAGCGTACAAGTACATGCTGCTCTCCCGGCCCCCTGTCGAGATTTGACGCGTTGGGCTGGGGAGGTGCAGAAGCAGAGACAGAAGCAGACAGAGACACGGAGAGATGAGTAGCTAGAGACGCGATGATGATGTCAAAGCCCAGGCGATCTCGCAACGCTGCAGCAGCCAGGAGGAGTCATCTCCGCAGCGATGCTCTGCACATCTGTTGGGAGGATGCCAACGTGTGTATCGCAAGCTGTTGTCGCTGAGTTTAGGGGAGCATCAACACGAAGAGTGCTAACAGTAGAATGGAATAGTGGCAAACTTTCTTTGGCCTTATTCCTTTTATTTTTTGTTATTTTTCTCTTTTGCCGCTGCCGCGAAAAATAGGACGAGCGAGACCCGTCGAGGACCCTGGATTTTCATCGTCGAGAGCTCCGGCCCTCACGAGATCAGCAGCTGTGGGTATAGGGCCCGAACAAGACCGATGCGCCGTCCCAGGCCTGGTCATTCGGTCCAAGAACCACCTTGTCTTGAATAGCGCGAATCAGGCCAGGCGGGGGTGGATAATAATAGGCAGTTAGTAGTCTGTACCTGTAGCAGCACACGGCTTCATGAATGCAAAAGAGTATGTAATATCGTAGTCTAATACATAGTATCCGTAATTATAGCATAGATGGGTGGTAAGTAGACGCAAGAATGAGATGGTGGAGGGGGCCGAAAAGCGCCGCCAACTCCCATCTCCAGCCAGCCAGCCGCCGACTCCATAATAAAACTTGCACTTGCTGCGTGTCTGCATTCACCGCATTTTCGTAGCTTGTGTTTCATAGCTGCTGCTCAACAAGACCAGAGCAAGGCCCTTCCTTGCGAGGTGGCATGTGAGCACCGCATCCCTCGCGCTGACGCCGCCAGAGTGACTCTGCGAGCCAAACAGTGTGAGTGGGCTGGGGAATGATGGGCTGAGACAACTCCAGTGCTGTCTTTACCGTAGCTTGGGCGATGGACAAGTGGATGGCATCATTGGGCAGATGGAGAAGGAAAGAAGATACTGTAGAGAGAGAGAGATACTGGGAAGATGGATGGACGGAGGCTGATGATGTGCGGGTTGGAGGCGGAAAGCCACGTTGGCAAAGTGACGTTGATGCGTGTCCCTTTTGATGCGTTGTATCTGTCGTTGTAGTATTGCAAGCTGATAATTAAGCTGTGTATTAATTAGAGTAGGTGGATGGAGAAACCAGGGAAAGCAAGTTGTGTGCTTGAGGCTTGAGTGCAAGTAATTTCGGGCTGGTACCTGGGCGGGCTGAGGGCCGAGTTCCATGCCGAGAAACAAGCATTTGCATGAACTACCTTGCCTTAAGTAAGCCGAGCTTGGCTTTGCATACTATGACCTCACTATAGACGAGTTGTTGGTCTTTTCCAACAACTATCTCGATTCAGCATATTGTGTTAGCAGCATTGTTTAAGAATTTGAGAGTACATACCTAAAGTACCTAAGGTAGGTACTTACCAGCAAGTACCTTACCAAGAATAAAGCCAAAGCCCGTATGCACATCACATTGGGGAATGATTCACAGATCTGCCGCCAATCACCGACAGCGCTTTAATAACGCAAAATAGAGAGGCGCCCTATGATCTGCCATTTGCGATTCACTTGGTCTCGGATGTGCAGACAGCGTATCCACACCACAACCTCAGCAGATTCCGGCTCGAGGGTACTCGGATCGTGCTGGTGGCTGTGCTTGTCGCACAAGTACCCAGAAACTGGACTGAACTGACATTGAGATTTGATCCATTCAATTCCATCCATATCCACCCAGCAGCACGCGCCCCGCGCTCTCTCCGCCGCGGCTACTGCGCCGTGGCCCTCACAAGTCGAAACGAGAGTCTGGGTTAGCGAAGAGGAAATTTAAAAAAAGGCCGGGACGGGACCCCTTGACATGAAGAGAACCTTGTTGTTCCATCGCTCACGAGGACAGTCTGTTGGCAGCTAAAACTATATACCTTAACCACCTACTACCTACCCAGCACCTATAGCTCATTATGTACTTGTCAACTTGTCCGCGGCTTAAAAGTGATTGATCCATTAGCATCTCGCAGCCCGTACCAGCATTGTCATGGTTGCTGCCGATCAGTCACTATAAGTCACTCAGCGAACCTCCATGGCAGCTGCTGGAGTCAATCAATGCCAACTTCGCGGCAATTCCAATCCTAACCACTGCTTGGCACCTGCACCGCTGCTCTCTCCCCCTCTCTCCCTGTATTACCACAGGCCTGGAGCAGAGCCCATCAATCCCATTCCCACTGAGCCCTATACCAAGAACCACGTCAAAGCCCACTTGGCTGCTAGCCCACCGCCTAGCCCGCTGCCCAACCCACTGCCAACCCACCCCGAGCCCACTAAAAGCCTCTGAGCGCTAGCGGGAGTTGGCCGTGCTGGCGCTTCACTGGCAGGGGCCCTGTCTGCTGCCCATTTTTCTGCCCACCCCACCGCTCTCAGGTTCCGCCAACCTCTTCCTCTCCATTCGCCCATCGCCAACAAAAAGGGCTCGAGCTGCCTCGCGAATAGGCCTCGTCCCGACGCAAGCAATTCGCCTCTGGAGGGGCGATTCCCGTTGCTTCTCACAGCCAATACTTATACAGGCACGAACCAGTTCGCACCGCACCGCATCGCCTCGCCTCGCATCCGTCGCTGCAGTTCCAGCGCCCCTGCATCGCATCCCCAGCATCTCCCTTCACGCACGTGCCCTGCCGGCGTTGCTGCGTGTCTTGCCCTCGAGAGCTCCCCGGATTCGCCTGTTCACTTGTCCAGGACTATCGTCGTTTGGGCCCGACTAATCTCAACTTGATATCCGTCCTTTCGCTAGGCCTGTGTCTCTGTTGTGTGGTTGTGTGCCACTGCTGTTCAATTTCAGCTGCGCCTTTGTCACAGTCATAGGCGAGTAATCCTAGTGACACGGCTTGCGACTCACCATCCAATTTCGTTCAAAAGGCTGAACCCACCGGCGCCTCACGATACCTCAAAGGAAGTAAATTGAACCAGCTTAGGAGAACACGAAAAAAGCAATAAGAGAGAACGAATATGTCCATGCGCCGCCGCCATGTATCGACTTCAGCAGCATTTGTGATGGCGCATCGCTTGGTTTAACTTTTCTCACCGAAGCTGGTATTCCGCATCTTCCGCGCCGTCTTTAGCTTCATCTCCCATCCTTTAGATATTGATATTCGCATCTTGTTCGACATTATTCTCATTCCAACATTAAAATTCACCTTCTACTCTCCCCCACTAGCCGTCACCGCACGATATGCTAGGACGTCTTCTGCATCTTGGCTCCGGAGGCCAGTCCACAGGCCCTACTCAGTCCACCAATGGCTCACGACCCATCCTTTCCCTGGAATCCGTCCAGGAAGACTCTCACACCCGCAACTTACTTTTCCCCGACGCCCAGGATCTCTATCAGCATCGCAACGATCAAGTATTTCCCTTCTTTGCCGCTCCGGTAACCTCTTCCGCATCGCCAGCAAACGCTTTCGATTACAATGATGACATCGAACTCGATGTCAAGGACGTTCGCGTCATCATCATGCAGGATGCTCTAGGTCCCACTAATGCGTCTCTGCTCTATGATAGCCACCCTCTTCCCGAGTCCGCAGCTTCCGCTGAAAGGCATTCTACTGCCACTCAGGATCTCAAAAGGGCGGCCCCCTTCTCACCTCGCAAGGGAAGCCAAAGCCAGGCTCCGCGCCCAACAGGTATTCACACCGATGGCTCTCAGCTTCGCCAAGGAGCCTTTGATCGCCGAGCCTCGGTTCATGGCCGTAGTCCCAGTTTTGGGGAAACTGATGGGCAGCGGGCTGCACGCGAGTATCGAGAGGAGTTAGCTACCTTCTCCAGCTGCATCTTTGGTAACTCAGAGCTCATGGCTTACAAAGGCACCTCCACAAAGGTCCATGTCGTGCCATCCGAGCCACGCGTCACCGACTATGGCAGCTCCATGTTTGGTGATGGCCGTAGCTCTATCGGCCGTGCGAGTGGGCGCTCAAGCAAGCTGTCCCAGTCCTATTCCTCTCAGACCATGTCGCCGACGCATCCACCGCTTCCCACCGGCGCCTCTACTCCACGCCATAGTGAGCGAAAGAAAGTTCTCATTACTCGGCTCTTTCCCGTAACCCTTGCTGCTGACGACTTGGATACTGCCACACCACCAAGCCGGTATTCAGATGACAATGGGGGATTCCCATTTCCGCCAACTGGAGACGAGGCTGCCGCCAAAAAGAAGAAGCCACAACCAAAACAGAGGCGCACGCCAATGTATGCTGTGGTCCTTGTCGTACAGCTCCCGCCTTCTCCATCACGCATATCTTCGGCCGTACCCCCCAAGCCTGTCTTTCGCGAGCCAGGATCGTACAATGACCAAGATATGTTCTCTTCGTCCTACAGTTCGACTCGTGCCTCTGGCTGGAACATGTCGGGATCGGGCCTTTACGGCGAAGCCACAGACTCATCATTCTCCATTGACGTGGAAGACCGAATTGACTCGCTTACGAAGCACTGGGACATTGTCATGCGCACTTTGACCCATCTTCAGTCTGTCGTCTCGTTTAGGTTGCACACCATGCTTAAGCAAACCGACATGGCATCTCCGGGCCCGTATTCGGCAAATATGAGCTCCAGGAGACCATCCGTTACCACCGATAGGCGTCTAGATGAGTCCCGAAACAAGCCGTCCAAGAGCACTACCAAACTTGTCTCCCTCCTGCCAAACTGTCTCTCAGATGATCTGCATATTGCATCAGAAGTCGGTCTCGCCAGGTCCAGGGTTGTAATGGGCCTGAGTGCTTCTCGTGTCGTCACTGGACAGGGGCGCTGGGGAATTTGGCGTGATGAGGCTATCTGGACTTGCAAATGGGCTGCTGGGCTGCATCAAGGTACCTTCCTTCATACCCTGCTTACTGGATTCTTGGCCACGCATGTCGACTGGCTGCAGGCTCTCAGCTCTCCTACATACAGGAGAAGAGCACTGGTACGAAAACAGAATCAAAGTGAAGATGATTTATCGCTACCAGCGCGGACTATCATCGTCTCAGAAGATAAGATGGCCGCCCGACGCATCATCTTTTTGCTTTCTGCGTTTTTGCCAGCGAATCAGCAAGTCCACGGCCCTCGGGTACATCGACCAAGTACGTCGGGTGCTTCGGTTGGCGCATTTTCAAATTCGCCCCCTTCCTATATTGTTCCCGTTGTACGAGAAGAATCTCTTCGCCGCAAGATTAATCGCCGCACCGGCTTTGGGCGCACTTCTCACTCCAGGACAGCCAGTCAGAGCACCAGGAGTGGAACGCTATCGTCCCAGATGGGACACCTAAACATCACGGATCCTTCAAGCCACCACAGGCGTGCTTCTGACGCAGCCTCCATTCGAACTCCTGGCCTTCCTATCCCGGGCCATGACTTGATGAGCAGGAAAAGTAGCGTTGCTACTTCTACCATCATGCAGGACTCAACCACGCCGCATTTCTCGACTATTCAACGGACCGATAGCCTTAGGCGGCGACGGCCGGGAAGCAGTGGCAGCGCTGCGGCAGATGACCTGAAGCGATCTCTCAAAAGGGGAGAGGGCGGCGGTGCTGGAGGTGGTCGCCCGCCAAGCCAAGGACTGCGATGGAGCAGCATAATGAGCGGGCTATGGAATGCACGCCGTCGTGAGTCCATGGACAGCGGCAGCACTTACAGCCAAACTAGCGATCTGCGGTCGCCAATCAAAGCAGGCTTCCCTCAGTCAAACAGACTGTCTGACATAGGCCGCGAGCTCGCCCCTCACGAAGAAGTGCCTGGGAGGTCGCCGGCTCATTTGCGTCAAGCGAGTAATGCTAGGGATGTCGATGCGACGCGAGGAAACGCTGAGCGCACTCGAAAATCCTTCACTCAGGCCGACAGGACACCAGATCCTAATGGTGCCTTTGAGTCTCCTATCAAGACTTCAATCAATGCCGATGATAGTGTCATCGATGTTGATGTTCCCTTCCCCGACTACATTGCCTCCTTTGAGTCTGCCATCAGCTCTCCCTCTAGCAGCGGATACCTCTCGACACCAGGCCTGCCCGGCCTTGAATCTTTTGAGCAAACTGGACGTATCTCGATCGATGGTGATCTGCCCCTTAATGCGGCTGGCTGGTTGAACCGTTTCCATCCTGACTTTGTCCTGCAAGGAGTCCCCCCTCAAGAAGACCTTCTCGAAAAAGTCAAAGCTGCACTTCAGGCTGAGCCTACACCCACCGTGCTCCAGTCTGGTAGCGACGATATCTCTGAGCGCTGGGTTGACGTGAGCTCTGCTCTCGTCGTGGACACTACTACGGATTCTATCCTCCGCATCACATACCGCCGACTGGTTAAGCCAAAGCCAATTGTAGAAACCGTTGTTGGAGGTGTTGCAATTACGCCCTCAGCTTTGCCTCAAGAAACCATGTTAGATGAGAAGTGGGTTGAAGAATTGGTATCTGTGCCAGATGATACTTTGTCAGAAGCCTTGGAAAAGATTATCCATCTCGTCCCAGACTCTAGCAAAGAGCATTCTTCTGCTTCTTCTCAAGTTCATGTCGACATTCTTGGGCCTCTCGACACCGGCAATAACATGCCAGATACGCTCTCGGAGGTCACACAGATACCGGAGCCTCCTCTCGAAATACCTCGGAGACAGTGCAAAACGGTAGTGCTTTCTGCTCTCGAAGATACGATCCGAGATGTTATTGACCGCAACGACGATGACACCCCTAACAACTTTGGACGAAGGCAGCAACCTCCGGCTAGCGAGAACGTACTACGTCTAGCAGTGAGGCAATGGGCAAACAGCCTTGACTCAAGTGAATGAGCCCCGAAAGTCACAGGGATACCACCTTTTTTGTATCACCTTATTTTTGTTTTTCACATTTCATCCCGTTTTCTACGATACTTTTTCAAACGTTTCTTTATTCATGACGTTATGAATTGGTTGCTACGATAAAGGACGACAAACCAACAGAAACCTGTATCATCACCATTTTAATAATTCAATTCCTCCTCACACCATATGATACCCCAAAGGGCGCAGAGATATCGCGTCTTATCTTTCTTCTTCTTTTGGGCCAACCATCCTCACCTTTACTCGTTACATGTTGATTATTGGCTGAGAAGGTCAATCCTCCATTTTTCCAAGACCCTTTTCTTTTCGGTCTAGCGTGCGTTTGTGTTTGTTTGCTTTTTGATACTACTTTGAATTGGTTATATGAGCGAGGCGTTTGGATGATATCAAAGGATACTACTACCTGCCTAGCTATGGAATGCTAGTGCTGACTTTACACGTTTTGCTATACAGAGCGGACTCTTACTTGAAGAGAAGAGCAAGCGGAAAGCGGCTAGACAAGCCGGTTTCTTGAGATTTTCGATAGATTATGCTTTTTTAATGCTAAAGATATACTTTTGTTTTAACTTCTAGCTGTGACTCTCCTTTCGATATGTGAAATCTGTCTCAATTTTTGTAGGTGTGAACCGTTAGCCTAGCTTCTCGAAACTTGAACTTGTTTTAAGTTCAAGCAAAGAAAGGATTTGTATGTGTAGGAAGTGTATTATGCCTGTACAATGTATTTAAATAACGCTTGTTTCTTTTATCCCTTTACCTCCTTTTACCCCCTTTACCCTTGACCTGATGCCTACCCGTCTTCGCCCTCTTCCTCTCCTTCTCCTGTCTCGCCCTCCGTATGTCATTCACATCCTTCACCTCCTTCTTGCTGCCCATACCATCCTTGAAGCGTCCAACACGCTTCTCACGAGCCTCGTTAACTCTCTTCTTGCGCTTCTCAAAGTCATCCCTGTACTTGTCGGCCTCCTTGGGCGCCTGCTCCTTATTATGCTTGTACCGCACGCCCGAGGGGATATGGCCCACGCCGTTCCCGCCGCCGGGCTTAACCAGCTCGCCCACCTGCGGCAGCTTATGCACGCGGTTCGCCTTCTTCCACTTGTCGAAGCGCCCGCTCTGGAAGCTCGCGGCAATCTTAACACCGCTCTCGCCGGTGATAAGACGCGCGCCCTTTGAGCCGTCCTCGTCGTTTGCGCTGTTGACATATTTCTTGGATTTGGCGTCCCAGCGCATGCGTGCGCGGGTCGGCGCGCCAAAGGCCTTTGCGGTCTCGTCGTTGGTAAGGTCCATGGCGGCGTCGCGGGCGAGCTCGACAAAGGAGGAGGCGTTGTTGCCGCCGGAGTGGACGCCGTAACCGCGCTCTTCGGCGGCGTTGACGGTGCGAGGTGTGTAGGACATAAAGACGTCGTTGTCGCGCCAGTCGGTGCGGCCCTTGTCCTTCTTGGACTTGCCGGTGTTTGTGACTGTGACTTGGAGATCGTCGTCGCCATAGTCGTCTTCGTCATCTTCGTTCATATCTGCGTCGTCTTCATCGTCATCATCGCTGTCTTGGGCCGGAGCACCGCCGAAATCGTCGTCGACTTCCATGTCTTCGTCTTCATCTTTCTCTTGCTGCTTGCGTGGCTTGACTCTCTTGCGCAGCTCCTTCATCACTTCTGCTGCCGCACTTGTCGCCTTGTCTCCCTGCCCAATCTCGAAAATAGTCTCTTGAGGCTTGAAGTTGCTGATTTTGGCTAACATGGCAGCTCGAGCCTCCTCTGCGCCATCGACGTCCTCGCCGAAAAGGGGATGCAGCTGTGACCAGCCTCTGGATGCTACTTCTTCTCTTGAACGCTTTGCGCTCTGGCTTGAAGCTGAGTTTCGGGTTTTCATATAGAGCTTCTCTGCTTTGGCGGCAACGGTTCGTAGGGCGCTGACATCTTCGCTCTCATCCATGAACTTGTTGAACCATTCCATGTGCGTGCTTACAGAATCTCGCTGCAGGGTTCCGACGACGACGTCCTCGGTGTATGATGGATTTTTCTCTGTCTGCCCGACAACTAGTTTCTTGCCGAGGAATAGCTGTAAATCTAGCAAATACGGAGCATCGATATCCCGCACCAGACTGTAAGCCCAACCTCTCTGGCCGGCACGAGCGGTACGACCAACTCTGTGGATGAATACTTTTGGTTGCGGAGGGAAATCGTAGTTGATGACATTGGCCAATACGGGAATATCGATACCTCTGGCAGCGACATCTGTAACGACTAAGAGGTTCGTCTTGCCGTTTCGGAAATCCTCTACTTGTATTCTTCGAGCGGTTTGATCAAGAGAACCGTATACGTGTGATGTTGCAAACCCGGCTTGCTGTAACAGGTTGTAAAGGTATTCAACATGATGTTTTGTGGCTGTGAAGATGATTGTAGAGTGTTCTGTTGGCTTTCCGGAGCCGCCGTCGGGTCCACGCTTTCGCTTCTTGGAATTGTTTTCTGTCGGCTCTTGTGCGCTTGCGGGGGGTCCGAGAGGAACTCTAATCACATCGTGAAGGATATGGAGCAGGGAGCCTTCCTTTTCAGCTCCCTTGACGGAGAAGAATGCAATTTCCAAATCGGGTGACATCTTGGTGTCTGCATCGAGTCTCACAAGGCTGGGATCTTGAAGACCGGCGCGGGCAAACTCGACTAATGAGGCTGGAAGCGTGGCGGAGAAGAGAAGTGTCTGTCTTGAAGGAGGGAGTGCGTGTAAGATTTCGGTTAATTGAGTAGCGAAACCCATTTCGAACAATCGATCGGCTTCGTCGAAGACGACATATTTGATGGACGAGAGATCAAGGTTCATCTCGACCTTGAGATGCAGGAATCGACCGGGAGTGGCAATGACAATGTCCGGGTTCGCAGACATGAAGCCAAACTGCTCCTCCAAGCTATCACCTCCGACCAAAAGCACGGCCTTGAGATCGGTTCCTCGACCGAGTTCCTTGACAACCTTGAGCGTCTGGATGGCCAATTCTCGTGAGGGAGAAAGGATGAGCGCTCGGGCACCAAATTTGGAGCTGTGGGCGCGCAGCCGCTCAATCATGGGGATGACAAAGGCGGCTGTCTTTCCTGAACCGGTTCTGGCCATGCCGACGACATCTCGTCTTTCGAGAACGAGGGGGATCGTTTTCCTCTGGATGGGTGTCGGGACTGAGAAACCCTTGCGGGCAATGGCTTTGAGAATATTCGCATTGAGACCTGTGCAGTAGGAGAGTTTGTTAGTGATGGCTTGTCAAGTGAGAGAGTCAGCTGCTTTTCGCTTACCCATTGCTTGGAAACCACCGCCTTTCTTGACCGTCCTGCCCTTGAGATTGGAAGCCTTGCGATATGAGGCCGCCTGCTGCAGCGCAATGAAGGCCTCATCGTCATCCTCGCCGTCACCTCCCGCGCCGGCATTGAGAAAGCCATCAAAGTCGAGTCCATCTTCGCCATCTGCGCCGAAGCTCTGTCTTCCGTTCTCGCCTTCGCCGGGGTATAACGAGTCGAGAATGTCCAGCTCCGGTTCGGAAGCAGCAGGCGATGCTGCACGACGACTGGGCATGATTGCGACGCGCGATATGCTGTGAACTGCGCTGAATTATTGTTTCGCAATCACTACCCGCAAACTTGGCAGTGTGCTAATACTTAAGATAATGAAGCCGTACTCTTTTTTTTCCGTCTCCATCTAAAAGTTCGGGCTTATCTTATCAGTCCAGTGGGGGTGCGGGAACCTCTAAAATTATGGAACCCCTGCCATCCAAGTCTCTTAATGCGGCATTGCGCGCATCCACTTCTTTTTCGACTGCGAATCATCTTTGCCAATCGCCCAACTGAGAGCACGCGAGAGCTGCTGCGGCTTCGTTTCGACGTTTTGCTCAACCACTGGCCAGACGCTCGTTGACCCCCGCCTCATTTCCTAATACCATCGCCATCTGAAAAGAATCACCGTCGTCTATATATACAATATACAGAATACCCATTTCTTTCAAGCATCATCTGAGAATCACCATGGCGGACGTCGACACAAAGGAAGACAAAGATGCGCTCGATGCTCTCGAGCTAGAAGCCAAGGAGTTCGATAAGGTGCGCTGTGCGCTTCCAATAAATCCATCATTATTGCTAACAAGCTGAATCTAGGATGCTGAGATTGATCGAATCCTAAAGGCGTTTCGCCTTGATGCGTGAGCACTCTCCATTTCAATAACATAACGCTGTCTAATGCCTTCATCTACAGATATGCCGTTCTAGACCTACAACCTGGCGTCCCCGAATCAGACATCAAAATCACGTATCGTAAAAAGTCCCTCCTCATCCACCCCGATAAAACAAAGAACCCGCGCGCGCCCGACGCCTTCGACCGCCTCAAAAAGGCCCAAACCGAGCTCATGGACGAGAAGCACCGCGAGCGCCTCGATGAAGCCATTGCTGATGCCCGCATGCTGCTTATCCGCGAAAACAAATGGACCGTCGACAGCCCCGAGCTCAAGACGGATGAGTTTGCAAAAAAGTGGCGCGACAAGGCGCGCGAGGTGCTCATCGACAATGAGCACCGGAGGCGGCGCCAGATGAAGGCCCAGTTGCAGGAGGAGGGTCGCGAGCAGCGCCGGCAGGACGAAGAGCTCGACGAGAGGAAGCGCAAGAGGCAGCATGAGCAGGACTGGGAGGCGACACGGGATGTAAGGATTAATAGCTGGCGGCAGTTTCAGAAGGGGAAGTCGGGCGATCCGGATAAGAAGAAGAAGAAGAAGCTTAAGCCGATTGGGTGAACAGGGCTGGGACAATATGAAGAAGTAATGATATCGACTGGCGACTTTTTTTTTTTTTTTATTATCATTTCTTTTTCTGTTGATTCCGTTTGAAGAAGGGGTATATGATTTACGCGGGCGACCTGGAGTTCAGAGGGGTTATAGTTTTTCTGTGAGTTGCTTGAGTTTCGTGATGGGACTTGACATCTAACAATGGTAGCCGATGAGATCAAAGACAGAACGTCAAAGATGACAGATGATACCCACTTTGACATATATTGCCATACAAAGCAATGATGGTATTCTAGCAGAAGCATAAGACCATGGATCATAGAACACATGGTGGAGATGGCGATCTCCTTGTTACATCGCTACAATTGTGGGTTCAATTCATTATATTCGAAGCACATAGAGCAAGCAAATAGCATTATACACAGAAATACATGTATCATCTCATATATTAACGAGGGGAGATTGGTCTTTGCGAAACAACAATCTCTTCGCCTCCTTTTTCTCCCCTCATCGCTTTTTTCTCTTTAAATAAGTAGTAGTAAGTAGCTGCAGTTATTAATATACACAATGCCCGCCAAAAGCGTCTCACGCCCCGAGCATAACCCAAAAAGCTGATAGAAGAAGCTTTAAAAGGGTGTAATTGACTCAACCCGTCCTTGAGCAAGCGCCATCCGTCAATAATATCCTACACCATCCGAAGCCTTCTTTTTTCATTTTCTTTTTTTTCCCCCCACAGCCGTTAAAACAACCATCGAATGCAATCTCTCTGTTCCTTGATAGTTACTTCGCTCACTCTTTTTTTATATGTCTTCTCGAATTCCCCAAGTCTATGCAAAATGAGATCCTCCATCCTCCTTTTTCCGAGGCTACCAGTGTTTCATGCATGATCGCGTTAGAATGTCTTTTTCCGCCTTTTCTTTTTGTTTTAGATTTTGAGCTTGAGGATTTGAATGCTACACAAGCCTAAAAAAGGTCGAACTAGACAGGATAAGATTTATCGTAATCCTCGAAAGGAACAAAGGCTTAGTCAGAAGTAGGCTTATTCTCCTTCTTCCCCTTGTCATCGCTTGTCGATCCGCCGGTAGATCCCGGTGTGCCTGATGAGGCTCCATCCTTCTCGTGAGCAGGGTGGTTAGTCAGCGTATGCCACACAGATTTGAGGAATCCTTCGTCCTTGTGGGAGTTGGGGTCATTGGGATCGGAGCTGGAGCTGCACGTCGGAGAAAGCTGTGCGTTAGTGAAAGATCCTATACGAATATGAGCAGCTCAGGTTTTGGAATCTCCCTCTGACCTTGACGAAACATTCATGACGCGGCGAGCTGACTTATCGTCCATCTCATCGGCGAGCATCTCGAGGATGGTTCGCTGGCTGGCGCTGAGTGACTTGGGCATCTTGACTCGGAACTCAACCTTGAGGTCGCCGGATCCCGCCCTTCGTGAGCCAAGGCGCTTCATACCCATGCCAGGTAGCGTGACCTTGTCGCCTGTGTTGGTACCGGTGGCCACCTTGAGATTAACCGATCCATCCAGTGTTGGAATCGTCACCTGTCCACCGAGAATGGCCGTGGTGAGGGGAATGTTTGCTGTGTAGAGAATGTTGGAGCCCTCGCGGCCGAACTTGGGATCGGCGGCCACCCGGACAAAGACATAGAGATCTCCGTTCTGGGCCCGGGAATTGGGGGATGTGGATCTTCCGGTGATGGGAGCATCACCGGCACCGTCTATCCGGAGTCGCATGCCATCCTCGATACCAGCAGGAATGTCGACGGTAATGGTCTTTTTGTTGCGCACAACTCCCTGTCCAGAGCACGTCCGGCACTCTGAGCTCTTGGGGATAGTTGAACCAGTACCTCCGCAGGTTCCGCACGTCGAGGCCATCTGGAAGCCGCCCTGCGCATAGTGCACCCGTGTGCCTGTTCCATCACAAGTATGGCACTGCGCCCGTTGTGCGCCAGCCTTCAGACCACTTCCAGAGCATGTGTTGCAGGATTCCACCGGCGTGATGGTGATGGATTGGCTCGTGCCCTTGGCAGCCTCCATGAAGCTGATGCTCACATGTGCCTCAATGTTGTCGCCCACCAAAATCTCCTGCTGGAAAGGATTTGATCGACGGCCGCCACCAAAGGCCGAAAACAAATCCTCAAAGTTGAAACCCCCGCCAAAGCCGCCTCCAAAGCCGCCCTGGGCACCGAATCCTGCGAAGGGATTGCCGCCCGCAGCTCCGGCAAATGGATTGCCTCCAGCTGCGTTAGGATCGAAGCTCGCATCGCCAAATTGATCGTACTGCTCTCTCTTCTTCGGGTCGGAGAGGATCTCGTAAGCAGTTTGGATCTCGCCAAACTTGTCTTTGGCCGTGGGGTCCTTGTTCGTATCGGGGTGAAACTTCTTTGCTAGGCCATAGTATGCTTTCTTAATTTCGGCAGCTGTCGCAGACTTGTTTACACCAAGAGCCTTGTAGGGATCCTTTTGCGACAAGGTATTGGTGGCATGGAAGGTCTATCACGAACATGTTCTGTCAGAATCTGTGGGGCATGCAGTCATAGTTCTGGCGCTGGGAGACTCACCCTCTGCGATACTCGGCTCGACTTGTGCTCTTTCCGGACATTGGGTCTCTCGGATCCAGAGCGAAAAGACGCCGTGTGAAGCTGAGCGCCTTTGCGCAGGCATTGTTGGATTTTCGGACGTCCCGAGAGGTTGTGGCTTTTTGCAAGTGCCCGCGCCGGAGCTGCGGCCTTGGAGAGGAGGTTTGACATGGTTCGGCACGGCAGACCCAATTTGATGTGTTTTTATATCTTTTTCTTCTTTTGGTTCTTCTTCCTCTTATCCCCGTTTACGCTTCTTTTTCCTTCTTTCGCAATCAATCCTTCTGCGCCCTGGCCGAGCAGATGAACTGGACAAATCAAATCGATGAGAAATAAGACAAACAGAGAACTGGAGAGAAAGGCTAGAAGCGAATCGGCTTAAACTGGCGCGGCTCGAAAATTGTCCCCTCTAAAAAGTTATTAAGCAAAAAAAAGCTCTCCACCGAGCGATTCTATCGTTATCTGGCGAACCAAAGAACTTGCACGAACATGCATCGAAGAAAAAATTAAGGTGGGGTCTTTCTTCTGTCTCACTCAGTTCTCCAAAGAAAGCTCAAACTTGCCGCGTTTCTACCGATTTTAAGCCGAGGTCATGTGCTTTCTTCTGCGATAGCGAAAGAAAGCTTTCTTGGTATGCCGTCATAAGCCGGCCGATCCCGCTCTCTGGATGCCGCTTTTGCTACGGACCGTGAAAGCCAGTTGATCATGTCCAAATGGCCGAGCAGCCGTTATGAAGCTGGCTCTTGTCCAGGTGCATTGCGCTGTAGGCTATTTGGCTATGATACACGAGCTGCTGCCGCGATCTTCGGATGTCGGAGGGGTCGTCATTTTGCGATCGGCAATGGTGATCCATGCCACTTCATCAACAAAGTACGTATTGTCTCGAGCTTCATTGGGGTCATGCGGTAGCTTGTACATTACAGTCTGTCGCATGCAATGAATCTGGAAAACACATCTTTGTACCATCAGCTCAGCATCTGCGAAGAAGGCTAAGTGGCCTCGCTTGCTAATAACATACACCTGCCACTTTCTTATTTTACGCGCCGACTGAGAATTGATAAGCCAGCCGCTTGGACCCGCCGCGCGCAACGGGGGTTTGGATGGATGACAGGCAGACAGACCGACAGCGGTGGACCAGGCTGTGGTGTCTGTCAGTATGGCAGCTAGAATGCCTTGCATGAATGCATGAACAAAACACTGCCGAATACATACTTTTGAATGTTGCAGTGGCAGATGCAAAGACGCAAAATACCCTCCCGAGAACTAATTAAACCGCTCTGAGTCAAAGCAGCCTCATGCACGCCTTGTTCCTGATGACATCCGCGTACCTACATTGTTGCGGGCATGTCATCAAATGTATGTAAGAACTGGACATGGGACGCACAGCAAAGTGGACCGTCGAACCACCAACAGCCCGGCCCGTGCCCTATGAAGGATTTCTTCAGTGTCGGTCATCCGTGTGTGCCTGTCCCGTGTCCCTCCTTTGTCTCGCATGCAATGTTTCACGCCACCTTTTGCTTTGTTTCTTAAGAGAGTAGACGACATCCCATTCAAAATGGTAAGAGGGAACAATCGCTGTGAACAAAGGACTTGTAATCATTTCGACATAATATAATGCTGTATTTGCGAATCCGCATCAAAGAACCCATTTATAGACAAAACCTGTTAATTCGTTCTCCCCCTCCTTGGAGGACAATGTCAAATAGATATCTGCCAGACCGGTACTTGCTGGTACACTGCTCTGTTCTAGCACACACACAAAAAAAAACCCCCCCGGAACCCAACAAGCTCTTCGGTCCTTAGTATTGCACCACCAAACGGCGCGACGAGAGCCGACATAACTCACATTAGAGAAACATGACAAGCAGTAAAAAAAAAGGGGGAGAACAAGTTCAGAGTGCCAAACGACTCCCACGGGTATCTACCGCATATACGCACACAGCTGGTGTGCCGTGGTCAGGAACCTAGAAAACGCCAAAAACACCGATCCATGCTAAGCAAAATCTTGGAGGCTCGCTCTTTCTCTCTGAGCGCTTCATATGTATAAGAGATCGGTTCAATCTGCCACCTCGATGCCGTATTTGGCCGGTGATTGGTCCTTGACGCCCTGGTGGTTGCGCACTTTGTAGATGAAGTCGACAATGACATCGTTTTCTTGGATGCCCAGCCCATTGAAGTGCTTGCGCACGGCTAGGGCGAGCTGGTCTTTGGATTGTCGCTTGATCTGCTGCTTGCGGACCATTGTGGGAGAGTATAAGCCCAAGCTACCGGGTCGTGACAGCACCCAATTGTGAAAGGAGCTGGTGTAGGAGGACGGCGTGGTGAGCTCGTGCTCGCGGAGGTAGGCGTGGAGGGATCGTCGCTCGAAGGAGGCCCAGGGAAGCTGTTATGGGAGCTGTGTCAGTGTTCGTCGTCTTTAAGTAGGGAGTAACAGCAGCAGCGGCCTTGAAAAGACCAAGCAGCCACAAAAGACGAGGGAATTTGACGTACACTGGGTAGAAGAGGTTCGGTCGGCACTTGCACGGGCGCCGACGTGGGAGCGGCATGCAGCTCGCGGTTCAGAGCAGCGTGAGTCTGCTGGCTGGCACCGCGGCGCATCTTTGTAGAGCCATGGCCGTTCTTCCCTCCGGCGGGAGTATCGGCTTTGTGATCGTCGTGATCTTTCCGAGAGTTCTTTGTCGGGGCCATGGTAGGCAACTGGAGGAGAGTCGACCGAGAAGCGGCGAACGCAGGGAGGGTTTCTGGCTTGGAGCTGCTGCTAGCAAAAGAGGCTATGGCAGTGGCAGTGTGGGATATGGAATAAACGAGAACGCAGGCCACAAGGGAATCGATCGTCACATCTCATGGGCAAAAATGCTCAGCAGGTGCTTTTGTGCGGGATTGCGAGGTTCGGAGGAGGAGAAGCGAGCGACCTGGAGAGGACCCTGGCGGCACAGCAGCAGCAGCAGCAGCAGCAGCAGCACCTGACTGCTAGCACCACTTGAGTAGGTCGACATGTACCGCTCGACTCTTTTTTTCCCCGGCAGAATGACGCGCTACCGGCCTTGACGCCGCCCAGGTATCGCGCACAGCTAATTTCCGTGCGGAGATACTTGCGCCATTCAGTGGCGCCCATGGTGTTACCCCACTTGGTGGGGTCAATTAAAGCGTCGCGTGCACCGAATTGGCGTGCGTGTGCCTTTTTGCTCTCTTTTTCCGGCCAGGGGACCATCAGCGATGGCTTGGGCTAAACCGAGCACGTACCTCTTTGCTCTCCTCCAATTCTCTCCTCCACTGCTTGAATGTCGCCCATGACGATGAGCTTGGGGACCGCTTTTAATTTTTTTTTTAAAAATTTTTTTTTGCTATTGATTCTCCTCGTCTTGACCATCGGTTCATTCTCGATTTCTTGCTAGTCTAACTTTTTTTTCTCCTGTTCCTGGGCCAGCTGCTAACGTCGAATAATCAATTGTGTGTAACCGTCTCGCAAAAAAGTAAAAGTCAATCCCTGCTGGGCAAATCAAACGCACAAACTCAGAAGCAGCGCTGGGCTAATATTTTCACCAGCTACTATGCATAGTTTTACAAATCGAAAAGACAAGATTAAACATGCATGCCATCTTCCTACTAAAGTAAATTGTGTGCTTTATGCCTGCTATTAAAATAAAAAACGTTTCATTAATGCCAATGAACTGTTTTGAAACAAAATTGCGTGCGGAACAATGCGATAAGATATCAGTGATGTCACTGCGCCCAAAAACGGCTGAGAAGCTGGTCCCTTGCCCTTTTCGCCCTATCAGGCCTAGCGCCAGTCGCTGCTCTTTCGAAGTTCTCGAGAAGTAATACAACTTTACTTGATGCTTCGTTGTGGAAAAAGAATACAGAAAAAGCTAATGATATCATAGAGAAATAAGTATCAAGTCTCTGTATAGCTCTTATGATTCCCTAGCCGTACGCGTCGAAACCATTTGGCCAGTTTAACCTGAAATTTTTTTTTTAACTTTCTGCTACATAAGCCCAGTACTTAAAGCCACACAATGAAGAAGGAAGCTACTTGTAGGCAGTTAGCAGCTTTCAGATAAAGATTAAACGACTTCAATATGTTACGAATGAGTCAGAGCAATTAATTTTACAACAAATAAAATATCAATTCTCATTCCAAAAAGAAATCAGGATGAAAGAGCTTCGAGGAGTGTTAAAAAAAACGCTGGACAGCAATGGGGCCGACGTATGCACCGCTGATATGATTATAGCTCGGTAGGCCTCAGGGAGGGTAAAAATGGTTGGGAAAATCGATGCAGTAAAATTCGGCAATAAGTGATGAAGGGCTGTGGTGCTGCGTCTCTCAAAAACATATGCATGAACGGTTAATGCCCACGGGGAGGGTTAAAAATGCTGTGAAAGAGCCGGTCTCTGGTTGGGCATGCTACAGCCTCAACTCTCACAGATTCGTCGCAGATGAAGGCCTCGGGAAGGGTTAAAAATGCTGTGAAGAAAATCAGGAAATTGGGCATCAATCGTATTAATGATGGGTTTAGAGACGTATGTAAAAAGCCGCGACGCAATCAAATGCGAATACATGAGATGCATTAGGACACTATCTGGTAATAGAAAGTATGAATCAGAACAGCTCCCCCAAACCACATTCTCATCTTATCTTTGCCAATATCTCATTAACGTCAATAAGCTACCTTTACATCATCCCGAACGAGATATTCCAGCTTCTGCTAGGTCTACTTATTTGCAATCTGCTATGAGCAGGTCTTTTCGATGCATGGTTACCACTGTAGCAATAGAGCTCTGAACATATGTGTACTATTCTAAACTCCGCCCACCATTCTTGTAGACGGTGCACCTTTTCTTTCTTGTTCTTTCTAGTTATAAATTACTTGCTTTATCACAGCTTGTGAAATCAATAAGTATATTGTGCATCGGTCATCGCGACTCCGATACCTTTGTGGCCGTCCCTCTCTCAAAGGTGCTCTCGTCAACAAAGATGAATCACCACTTGAACAGCAGATAAATGCCTGTTTATAAAACAAATAAAACGAAGATATTTTTAAACTATTCCCTAGAGTGATATATATATGTATGTATATATAAATTTGACTTCAGGCGCTTATTATCCATCCTCATTATCCCGCAATTAGTCCTTCTCACTCTCAGCTACCACAGCAAATATCCACGATGCCTGAATATTATCGAGATTACACCGTATGTACCTACTCTCCAAACCTCAGTCATCTATGTAAATATCAGGATTAATTATTCTTCGTCTCCATAGGGTATAATTATCCGAGCAAGATGGTTACTCGAGGGTGAAATCGGCGCCGGAGGCTTTGGACAAGTCTATCTAGGTAACATCCCAGTCAAATCCATTCTTTCTATCTTCACAAACACTAATACATTAATCTTCACCCTAGCCACCGATCTCAAAACAGACAAAATAGTCGCCGTCAAAACCTCCCCCATCAAAATAAACCCCAACAGTACCACCAGCAGCGAAGGCAGCCTTCACCATGAATCGGCTTTTTACAAATACCTCGGCGAGCAGACCGGCATCGCAACCCTCCACGACATCGGCACCGACGACCGCTACGGCATCGAGTTCATGGTCTGCGACCTCCTCGGCGCTTCGCTGTGGTGTTTGCTCGGACGCTGCGGGCACCGCTTCTCACTCAAGACAACGCTCATGCTGGCGGAGCAACTTATTTCTCGCGTGGAAATGTTGTACTCGAAGAATATTGTGCATAGAGATCTAAAAATGGAGAATATTGTCATGGGCTTTGGTAAGGAGGATGGAAAGACGGCGTATATCCTTGATTTTGGCTTGTCTGGCTATTTCCGGCCCCAAAGCGATTACAAGACCGCGCCTGGGTATTATATAGCTGGAACAATGGAGACAGCCTGTATAGCATGGCATTTGAATCGCGTAAGTATATTCCATCTTTTCCCCTCCCCTCAATTCAAGAACCAAGTCTAACGAGTTATGTGTATGTAGCCCCAATCCCCTAAAGACGACCTCGAATCACTTGCTTACGTCCTCATCTACCTTATCCGCGGCTACCTCCCCTGGACCATCGACGGCGACTCTCTCATTGCATCTTACTCGTCCGAACGTATCCTTAGATTGAAGCTCTCCTTGCCCATCGAGATCATCTGCAAAGATATGCCCTCCGAGTTTGCGAGACATCTCAAATACGCCCGGTCCCTCAAGTATGAGGATACGCCAAACTACGGTAAGCTGCGAGACATGTACCGACGACTAATGAAGCGCATGGGCTATCAGTATGACGGCGTCTATGACTGGGACTTGAAAGAGAGGAAAATCGATGAGATTAAACAATCAGCTGGAGTTATCATACTAGCATCTATACAAGACAAACCATTAGAACAAGGCAAACCCGTACCACAAAGAGACTCTTTGATTCCAGAGACACCCTTAGTTCAAGACGAGCCTTTGGAACAAGCAAGCCCTTCACCAAAAGACAAATCCCTGAAGAGAAAGAATCTCGAAGACGACAAAGAAGATGATGGCCAAAAGGATAAACCAGAGGAAATCACACAACCCACCAAAAAGCGCAAAATTGTACTCATCAAAGCAACCGAAAAAAAGCAGCCTACAGTAAAGCGCCAGGGTAGACCACCGAAAGCGCAGCTCAAACAGACCACCACAAAGAATACGCAAGAAGCGGTCATGGCCCCTAAAAAGGCTGCCGAGAACAATGAGGCTACTGACAAAAAGGCTTCTCCGAGGAAGAAGCGGGTGGTTCGCCAGAAAGCACGTAAATAATCAAGAAATAGACATCATTCTATAGAGGCCAGCTCGAGTAACATACAGCATATAGAGGGAAACTGTCTAGAGGGAGAGAAGAAGGATGTCTGCAGGGCAGCCTTAAGAGGTTTTTATTCACATCACAGTATTACAGCTTAGCATATAGAATTTAGAAAATGTATTGAATGATTTTCAAAATTGATAAAAGCAGCGTTAATAACGATATATGTGAGTATATATAGTACGACTTCCAAACGGTAACACAACCCATAAATTCTTTTGCCCATTCCAATTCCCGCTGGCCATAGGCTTCATGCCCGTAAAACAAGCCAATTTGCCCAGAAGTAGCCATGCACATCCCGCCATTCATGTTGTCATCAAGAGGAAATAAAAATAAAAAGGGGGTATTGTTTTTTTTTCTGGCAACCAAGCAAAAAAGTTATTGCGCCGTCCCATATGTTTGGAGACACATCCGCCAGCTATCCGCAAGTAAAAAACGCTCTCGCTCAGCAGGCTTTCTTTCCTTGTCGACGTTACCCTTCCTTTCGACTCATGACGCACAGATGAAGAAAAATAAATAATCTTGCAAAGAAGGAAAAAAAAAATTCACAGCGGAAAGAAAAAGATATTTCAGCGTAAAACTCGTCAGTTTACGTTGCAAGCGTTTGTGCCAGAGCTTACAAGACGTTGCCGCCAGAGTTCAGCACAATGCAGTTATGCAAAAGGTTTGCTCCTTCATGCAATAGCTCCCATCGAGAATTGTCAAAGGTATCCTTTAGCACCATAAGTAACGCCGTGTTGCCGTTGATACCCCTCATGTTTCGCAGCTCATTCGGATCAGTGACTCCACCGTATTTCGTAAGGTACGCTCTCATTTGCTGCCATTGTTCTTCATGTCCCACCGGCGTCGATCCTGTCAAGAAAGGTCCCTCCACAGCATATCCGTAGCACCAGACGACGAGCGCCGCAAAGTAGAGCACCCAAGGTCGATTCAAGAGCACGTCATCGCGCGTCTCGTATGGCTTATCGTGATCAGGGCTGGTTGAATACGGAGGACCTGCTTGATCGGGCACGAGAACCGACAAGAGAAACTTCAGCGCGTAATAAGTAGCATCACGAGCCCTTGCAGATGGGGCCCAGTATTCCTTGATTCTCCTCTGAGCGCTGAGAAATTCTTGGTGTCCGATAGAACGACCAAGCAGTCGTTTTGCACGGGCGAACATCTGACAATCCACAATATCCGCATGCATGGCCATGTGAGCCAAATGATGTAGTACTGTACGGCTTTCAAACACGACGTTGAAATCTTGCTGCTGCAAATCTAGTCTGTAAGGGTCAGAGTCATTTAGCTCCAGTGCCCTGTCAAAATTCGATTTCCACGAATCGTATGCTCGGGTGAGAGTTGCTCGCCACTTGTCTCGTCCGCCTAGGGCTTGGATGACACCTCCTCCAAGGACATTAACCTGAAGATCGCGCTGGTGCATATGATATGTGACGCTGAGAAGTCCTGCCATGAGAACTGACCGACCAAATGGCGTCGTCCGCACGTCTTGATGGCTCAAAGTGCGTTTCAGTCCTTCGAGAAACGTGACGGGCTTGATGCCTCGGGACATGAGGTTAGCTTCGACTCGGCCTACTTCTGCGCTGCTCGCGGCCCTCCAAAGAGACTCGTCGCAAGGCAGTGTTAATCTCATTTCATGCGCTACCATCACCGCTGAATGGCCAAACATGGTGGCATGAGTAGAGTCTATAATGAAGGCAGCAAAGGCAGCTCTCCGAGTTGCCTCGTTTGTGATCCAATGGTTCCACCATTCGTCTGCTGTATGAGCTATGCCAGAAGCCGAAGATTTTCGCGATCCATCTGAGCTATGTTGTGGGGGAGAGTCCAATGTCGATTTCCCAATAAGAGACCGCCCTCTCCTCATCAACGTCACCGTGGTAGCGTGATGAATATGAGCACGCTCATGAAGCTCTCTTGTCGAATACATCTTTTCGTAAAGCTCGAGCAGGATTAGCGTCTGGAAAACCCAGAGTTTGGCTGGAGGTCGAAAACTACGTTCCATAAACACCTCCCATCGAAGATGCTCAGCTAGGAAATTAGATACTTCGGCTCCAGCCATTGTCACTTTAGTTCCATGAGTCCTATCTAGGCAAGCAGCACCAATTGCCATAATGGCAATGAGTAGCAAATTGGGCGTCTTTTCCGTCGCAAAGGTCGGCTTGTGCAAGATTGGCATTTGATCGCTAAAGTGGTACCAATAGGAACCGACGTATGCCTGCATCATCCTTCTGCTCAGCATGTGTTCTCCGGAAGAGCGATCGCCACTCAAGATGCTGATACGTCGCTGCCTCGCGGATAAATCTTCGTCGTCCTCTTTGAATCGCTCACTAATCAAGTCGTAGATCTCCTGGCTGCGCTCTTCAGTAATACTTGCCTCTGGGGCATGCTGCTCCAAGAGGTTATTAACGGCCATGACATCTTGCGGGTCAGAAGGAAATAATCCCACAGTTGAATGATCCAAGTAGTGATCTCCATGATTGCCATTTTGCGAATCGCCGTAGCTAAACAAAAATCCGTGTTAACCTCTTTGAGTCCCAGCTATAAATGCATTTTGAATACTTACCTTAGAAGAGGGGGTGGCAACGCTTGCGGATGAGGAGAGCCATTCTGCGGTAGAGAATTGAAGAGGTAGGCCATAAAATCCTCGGGCATTCCCACGTATGGAGACTTGTTGACGCCATCGTCAGCAAAAACCGGGCCACTGCTTGACATTTCCATGTGGTCGAGTATCATCATTTCGTTGGGGTGAGAGTGGTGAGCGTCAGAGTACTGTGCTGACGCCGTCGTCGCTGTATGAGGCCCTGCTCCATCTCTCGGCGCCGGGGCGGTTTGTAAGTGAGAGTATTGTGCTGGCGGCAAGCTCAATGGGAGAACATTGTGCTGAGGAATAAAGCCAGCGGTTTGCGGGGTGCTACTGGACTGGCTGTGGTAACCTTGCTGGCTGGACGCTGGTGATATCACACCGTAGGGCCCGAGATTGGTTTGGATTGACGGCCGGCTCGGCGGCCCGTGAGAAGGACCCGGACCAGAGGGTATCCTGCGAGGAGGTGCCGCGTTATGTACGATGGGATCACGCGCAAAAGCATCATGGCCAACAGAAGATGCGCTAGCAGCAAAGAGAGGAGGGCCGACATTGTTTATAAGCGGATAGGGGTCCCCTGGAGGTTCTTGAGGAGAGGGATGATAGTGATGTGTTAGTGGGGGTGGTCTGGGATCGTTATATGCAGGCACAGGCACAGACGCGGGCGCGGGCGCAGGCATAGGAAGACCAGGCCCTTGGCGATTTGAATCAGCAGGCACAAGTTTAGGAGAAGTAGCAGATGCCGCATGGCTGGCCATGGAGTCTCTTCTGTTTAGCTGCGAGCCCTTGGCCGTATGTCGATCCATGTGACGTTTCAGCAAGTCGCCTCGAACAAAAGTCCGCGGACAGTCTGGATACTCGCAGTGAAAAATCTGTTTAGAATTATGATTAAGCTGATGCCGGTATCTAGCTTCTTGTTAGTCTCGCCTTTCCGATATGTTGGATGTCGCAGCTTGAGAATATCCCGCAACAGGAAGCTGCCTCAGATACGCGCTGGTGCGAGGCAGCAGTATGTCGAATTTCGCACAAGATGCAAAGAGAAAGTCAACAAGGTGGTATATTATAGGGCCAACTTACAGATGCTCTGCTCTCGAATAGCTCTTCCCACAGCCCTCAGCGCTGCATTCGAATCTCTTCTCGAGACCTTTCCGACTGCGTCTTCGCTTTCGCGTTGGTTCCTCGGAGTTTGATGAGCCCTCATTCTGATCATCACCAGGCTTCTTCTGGCTCTCGTCACGACTGGAGATGCCATTTTCCGTCTTAACAGCTTGACGAAACTCAGCTTGTCCAGAGCCATCTGGCGACGCGCCGCCTCCATCACGGGCGGAGCTCGACATTGCGGTGGAGCTGGCCGGGGAGATGGGTAAAGTTGGCTTTGCCGTCAGGGACCGATCTACACTAATAGTCATAGCTCGATTTAGAACGGTTTCTCTCGTTGGCAGAGAAGTCAAGGACGGCAAATCGAGGGTTTGCCAAAGGAGGCAGACAAGGGGAGCGGCCGGATCGTCGAGGTCGTTGGATGAGAAGCGAGGGTGAAAACAAAAAAGGATTGCGCAACGCACTCGTCTCGGACCAACCTCCGCTCCAAGATCCTCTTTTTCCCTTTTTCTCTGGACTCTCGATTTTAGCCTTGCGGGACCCGGCAGCGGAAGCGGGACACTCAGGACAGGAACAGGACAGGAACAGGACAGGTGCTGGGGCTGGGGCTGGTAGTATTAGGCAAGACACGATAGATATCCTTCTATATCAGCCCGTCTAACAACTGGTTATTGGGATGCGCTCAATGCAACATGACGGCCAGAATCAGCCCAACGGAACGACCCGGCCAGCAGATTGGATCCGGGGCCGATCATGCGAAGGAACAAAGAGACACGGCGAGGCCAGGGAAAAGACGTTGAACGGCACGGCTGAGCGCACCGTTGTGTGACGGAAATTAGGGCTCACAACTAGCAACAAGGCCAGCAACCAACGATCCCAGCAGACAGATGGCAGAGCAACCGGCGACGAAACAGCGCAGAGCAGCGTCGTGTGTGACAGGAAAGAAGAAGAAGCAGAAGAAGAAGAAGAGTAAACTCCAGCAAAGCAGCCTCGAGGCTGAAGATGGATCCCGCAGTCTGGGGAGGGGGGCCCGTAGTCAAGTGCGGCTGTGGGACTGGGGGCAGAAGCTGAGGGAGAACAAGATCAGTCCACGATGCTCTCAACGCCGGAGAAAAAAAAAGCTGGAGCCGCCAAAGCACAGACGCTGTAGTGTATTGCAGATTGGAGCTAACAAGAACGAAATAGCAGCAGAGTCCGCGAGAGAGGCAGCAGTTGCAGCAGCAGCAGATTCGTCTTGCAGGCCAGCGGCTACGATCGCCAGTGGCTGCAGCTGCTGGCGATGATGAAGAATTGCTGGTTCTCCCTCTGCGTCTCGTCTGCGTCCGTCCTCTTTTTGCAGAGGCGATAACAAAGCGAGCAGAGAGGCGACGGATGGAATGGATGGATTGGACAGGATGGCGCGGGCTCAGTGGACGATCCGATGGAGATTGGGCGTTGCAAAAAAGGATGCAGCTGGACCAGACCCTAAAAGAGCAGGGAGGATCCCCCCATGGAAAAAGGCTGGACCAGGCCACAGAACCATGGGGTCAGTCATTAACGGCTGGGTCTAGCGCACCGGCTAGTGCTGTAATCAATTGCTAGATGCGCCTGCGAAGCGCTATTTGAGGCATCGCGGGCCAGTGAGCGCGAGACAAGCGGGGACTGCAAGCGATGCAGCGGCGGTTGATTGGGCGAGCAGGTCTATTGCATGGGGGGAATGAGGAGGGATGCCGTTATGGGGTACGGAATATAGCACAGGTAAGGTATGGGGGGCAATACATGAAAAGAGGCTGACCTACGGGAAAGAAGAGTAAAAATAAACAAAATAAAAAGACAAAAGGTCAGTAAGTTTTCTATAAGTTGCGGATCGCCACTCACTCAATGATATCAGCTGTTCTTGTGAACAGCAGATGGCTGTATATATATATTTACATGGGCGTACCTAAATAGAGACCAGACACAAACACAGCACACAAGCATGCTCGTGCCATACTCAGGTACCTACCTCTCAAGCAAGTAAGCTGGATGGTAAAAATGGCTGGGCTTCAATACATAGACGCCTTTCCTTTTCGTTGCACTCGGCGAAACGCCTGCAGCTTGCTTGCAGAGCGGATAATGCGCAGTCAGACGCGGGCGTCCAAAAGGCGAGTACTGTACTCACAAAAGGGATTGAGCCGACGCGCATTCCCAACCGCCGATGGCCTTGTCTGTGCCGGTACAGACAAATCACGCCAGCTGCTAAGCCAAGTACGAAGCGAAATCCGGCCGTATGTTGCTTCCAAGGCAAGCAAAGCAGAAACGAGTTTTTGCTCAGAGCCATATATGCACGGGACTGTCGGTTCCGGTCCCATGTCCGGCAATCCATGTTCATGTGCCTTGAGGGAGGAGGGATCACCCCAGCATGGACGCACCATTCACGACCCTGGTTATGCCCGACATGTTGCACAGCATCCGCGCGTATGTGCCAGCTGTTATGCCAGCCCCAGAAACGCCCGCTTCAAGGCGATGCCGTCGTCCCAGAGGTCTCTCTGCTCCTTCGTAAGGCTTGCTGAAGACAGGTAAGGTAATATCCAATAGCTCGACTGCGGTTGTGGTATTGAAAGGGAGGGAATGATCCAGTGACAGAAGAATAAAATCTGTCCCACTGTTGGAGTCTGGCGTCAGTCATGCGCAGCACATTGTGCCCAGCCGCCAGCTCATAACGCTTAATTCTCAGCCTCGTATGTCACTGTCGGCTGGCGCGGCCTGAGCCGCCCGCTGTGGAGTTTAGAAGGAGATTGAGTGGCTGCAATCCGAGGGTCCAACACGATGCCAGCACGGAAGTTTATCGGGCGATGCTGCTAGCAGTAAGACGCGCGAGTAGTGCAAACAAGAAAATCCGGGCGCGGGAAACCCCCAACATTTAGAAAGTTAAAGGCCATGGGGGTAATCCGGTCCATGCCGCAGAGGCACGCTGATCATCGATCTCGCGATGCTCCGTAGACAGCGTCCAGAGACTGCCATTAGTCGCCGGTAGCGCTTGTGCGGGCCACACACGTGCAACCCCCAAGCCCTGAATACCGTCGGTACCGCAACGTCTCCATATTCCGACGCCAAACCTCCGTTTCGCATGGATCGTCGCCTCGCTGCCACGGATCAGGGAGGTCAAACGAAGAATGGATGCCGCGTGGACAGGCGTTAGCCTCTCTGGCGACCCGGCACAAAGCCGCAAGTGCGGGGGCTAGCGGTCGAGAATCCTGAAGCCACACACACCGAATGGGCTTGGGACTGATCTAGTACCATCGTAGGCCAGAAAGCGGTACCAGCAAAACATAGGCTGGCGGTTGGGGAGTCTAAAGTCTCGTTTGTGGCCGCGGACAGGGATTCGCTGAGCCCTTGCCAGCTGAATGACAGACGGCTGCACTGCATGCATGTGGTAGTCAACTTCAAGCTGCTAGTAGGGTTAGTACTTATTCGGTCAGCATTAGTATACACTGCGAGTGGCTGTCAAATAGTAGTTATACGCACCGTGAGCAATAGTCCGTTTGAAGTAGATTTGCAAGATCGGGGCGTCGCCGGTTAGCATCTGAAAACAGTCGAGAGCAGACAGCAAAAGACCAGGCTCGCCTGCAAGACACTGATGAGAGTTGAGAGATCGGATCTCGCTCTGTCGGCCCGAATGATCCCGATCCGTTTGGCAAGACGCCTGCACCGTACCTGACAATGCTACTACGCGCACCTGTACATACAATAGCAGGCACCCGGCCTTCTATTATCCATGGCAAATTAACCATCGACTATTCGCAACAAACGCAAATATGGTGTCTATCCAGCTCCCTAGAAGCACTCGTGACATCCTGCAATGCTCAGCTATTCCTGCCATGCTTTCTTTCCCGCTATATACTTCCCACTAGTAACGTAAGTTACTAGCTGTAGTAGGTGACCAACGGCTATAATATCCATCTACGGGTATACAAGCATACCATTTTGCCGGACAACCATATCGAACCATTTACTTTCGGCATATCGATTAATATTCACGGCTATTTGCAGGACATTACAAAGAGAAATCAGCACCGAGCAAAGGCGCCCAGCAATAATCATCTGGTGGCTCTCGTTGGCTCTCGTCTGGCTAGTACCTATACGGCCTTTGACGCCTTCATAGAGAGAGAAGTTCTCTGAATTGCATCAGAGCTTCACATCAAAAAGGAAATAATAGTAGAAAACTCACGCTCTTCAATGGCCGACATGTACTACTATTTTGGTTCCCCGCAGACCCCTCTCTTCGTCCCCCCGCTGGGCGCTGATCTAATTACCCCTTTGGAATTCCCGCCAAGAGAGAATGGTAGTATTTGTATAATAAGCTTCGCACATCACAGACTTGGCTTGCAAGTCTATTCCGACATGCCGAGGAATGCTCTTCGAATAGACCATACAGATATTCGTTCCTTGACATGTGGACCTGGGCGAGACCTGGATATAAATAGTAGTAGCATTGCGAGTAGTAGGTACATGTATTCAGCTACAGGGATGTTATCCTATGTGGAGAGCGCGCCTGACCTTGACCAGTGCTATTTTGGAGTCGTTGGTTAGAGATCATTAGCTGCCATGTTTGGATTTGGTACAGCTCGCATACTGGCGTGGGTAGCCTTGATAGCTGCCATTCACGCAGCACCGCTCGATTTGCAAGGGAGAGGGGCTGCCACATTCCCCAGTAACGATCCCTTCTATGCCGTGCCTGCAGGCGTGGACAGTTCAGCTCCCGGGGCCATATTGAAACATCGTCCGCCACCGGCGCAAATTGCAGCCTTTGGGCTGGCCCCCGTGAACCTCCAGGCCAGCCATCAAATCCTGTACAGGACCAACGACAACTTTGGAAACGCCACAGCAACCGTCGTCACTGTCTTGATCCCCCATAACGCAGACCTATCCAAGGTTTTGTCCTACCAGGTGGCCCAAGATTCAGCTTGCAAGGACTGCGCTCCCTCCTACGCACTTCAACTCGCTTCAGCTACTATAGGATCTTTAGGCACTTTGGTCACGCAGGCTGAGCTGCTACTTGTTGAGGCGGCTCTTAATCGAGGCTGGGTAGTCATCATCCCAGACCATGAGGGCCCAAACGCCGCCTTCCTAGCCAACCGACAGGCTGGTCAAGCAACCCTTGACGGGATCCGGGCCGCCCTCAGCTCTGGTAGCTTCACTGGCATTTCCAAGGACGCCACCATTGCCTTATGGGGCTATTCTGGTGGCAGCCTTGCTTCAGGTTGGGCCACAGAGCTGCAGCCAACCTATGCGCCGGAGCTGAAAATCGCTGGTGCTGCGCTAGGAGGCACCGTGCCCAATATCACCACCGTCCTGTCAGAGATTAACAAGAGTGCCTTTGCTGGCATCATCCCGTCTGGCGTCGTCGGTTTGGCGAATCAATATCCACAGGTCAACAGCGTCATTGAGAAGCACGTGCTACCGCAGTATCAGTCCCTGTTTAACAAGGTGCGGAACCAGTGCCTTGTCGCCGATGTCACGGATTTCCTCTTCAAGGACGTGTTAGCCATGCTGGACGATCCATCTCTGCCCTTTACGGACCCCGACCTTGTCAAAATCCAAAACGACAACGCTCTTGGTAAAGCTACGCCTAAGATCCCGTTGTACGTCTACAAGTCTACCGGAGACGAGCTCAGCCCAGTCAGCGAGACAGACGCACTGGTAAAGAAGTACTGTGGGGGTGGAACTCCTGTGGAATATGTCAGAGACATCCTCTCGGAGCACGGATCTCTTGCCATCACCGGAGCCGTGAAGGCATTGGCTTGGTTGATCGATGTCCTGGATGAAGGAAAACCCCAGAAGGGTTGCTCAACATCAACTGTTGTATCATCGCTGCTTGATCCCAGTGCGATAGAAATCATCCCCGAGTTCATTATTGATGCTTTGTTGGATCTCCTGGGAAGCCCGGTTGGGCCTATTGTGATAGGATGATTTGTGGTTATTGTAATCCCAGGTTTGGGGAATGACGAATGCAATTCATCTTGTATGCTGTTCTGTAAAAAGTCAGACTAGAATTTTGGGTTGTTTGAGCATTGATACTAGTCGATAGGCAGCTACCCTGAAGGTGTCAGGTAAAAACTTGATACATATGGCTACTAGCTAATACAATGTACATAAACATTCATATAAGTTACTGCCAATGGATGAGAGATTCCAAATTATAAGTGCAGTATTTCAAAGGGGACAATAATTGCGTCGTAATTGGCAGAAATTATCATAGCGAACAACAACTGTGTATCGGCATAGAGCAGAGTCCGCCAACAACCAGCAGTATCAGCATGTTCTCGTTCCACTGTTGCGAACGATGTCCATTATTCTGATAGTGATTCCGAGGACAATTGCACATCAGTATAAGTCCCGAGAATGTCTATACACAGATACATATAGTGCATGCCATTCGCGGCATCGTGCAAAAGCTGTTTAGAATCACCTTTGACGCTTTCGGAGTATACATGTCACCCACGCTCTCCGTACCGTGCCCAAAGATCTCCGATTTGCACGGAGTTTGCTCCTGGTCTATGCCAGTTACAGGCAGCTTAATGCGCGGCCCGCTTCCCCACGCTGACGCTCCACACAGCGCTATCGGCACAGTGCGTGCCAACGGAGTTAAGGACCAATGTCTCTGGAGGAAGGTGAGATGGCATCATTCACTTAGCGAGCCGCTCTGATTGGAACCTGCTATCTCCATTCTCAGGCTTCGGCTTCACAAGAGACAGCAAATTTTTGCAGGCAAATGATACGACAAGATGCCTCAGCTTACGACTTTGCCAAATGAAATTCTTCACAACATCTTCCAGTGGCTACCGCCGAAGGATCTTGGATCACTTCCCCGCGTCTGCCGAGCACTTCACAGCTATGTGAAAGACAACCAGAAGCTGTGTCACGACGTCTATTTGCATCATTTTGTAAGCATCTTGGGAATACTTACCTCCTACTTGGGTTATTGAATTAAAAAACTGATTTCATGAACTAGGATTTGCCCCCAGCCGAGGAGGGAGTCGATTGGGAGGATGAACTACACAGCATCGTCAGATTAGAGAACATCTGTCTGCGTGAAACCGCTGAAGAAAAGGCAAGTTTCTCCGTCTTAGTTTTTCTCCTTTTACGCCTGGAAGTATTGAGCATTCTTCGCCTACATTTCGGGCAAGTGATTTACTGACTGGTCATCTGGATCGTCTCTAGGAGGAAGAACTGAGTTTTGTATACGATGCTGTGAACCGGATGCTCCAGCATGCCTCTTCCGCAGGACATGCTGTAGAGGCGTCTGATACCCAGTATGCGTCGAGAAACGTAGATTTCCTAAACAGCCTATTTGAGAACGAGGTCAACCGCGAGGCCTTCTTTCAAAAGTCCTCTCTCTTTGAGAGGGTCTACAGATCCCAGCACCAAGTTCCGTCTGACAATATAAGCAAAGAGCAACGACAGCAAAGCGCAAAGCTACACTGTTTGTACGGCAAGCCAATACTCAAGGTTGGAAGACTACGATCAGCCAGGACCTATCCTTATGCCTGCTCGAAAGTCTACGACATTCGGCAGTACACCACCCAAACTCGATGGGGCCCCTTTATGAACGATGGGAGCGACCGCGTGGACTGGGAGAAGGTCGAGGCGATTCTTATTGTGTTGGGGAACAATGTGTACGCCAAGAAGCTTACTCGGCTTTTTAGCGATATCTGGGACAATCCCTTCTCCGGATCTTGGAAAGGCAGCTTCATATCTTCTCCTAGTCCTGATATAACGTCGTTGGACGCTATGGATCCATATGGCGTGACTGGCACTTGGTATCGGGTATGTGACTTAGTCATATCGTTTGGATACAGCTCAGGCTTGATCACTTGTGCCGATTGGCTAACGAATCATAGCTTGTTTGCTTTCTTGACTACAACGACTTCTTCAGCTACAACTTTACCAATCCTGAACGAGACGAATCTCCCCTTCATACGCTCGACGTTGGCGAAGCGACTCGGTTGATTATCATGAGGATCCACGTCACTAAGATTGAGCAAGCTGGACCAGACTCTGAATACTCGTCGGATCTGCCGATAGTGCACTTTGAGGGCATCTCTCGTCCGCTCGACGATTCATGGGACGACAATGCGTCATCAGATCTTCGAGGTATGTATCTCACTAGAGCTCTTTTTTTTTACAAACGGTGCTGAAGCTAAAGACTTTCCTTCGAAAGGAACCGTTGGCTTAACGAAAGAGGGCGAGGTACGGTGGACGTCGGTATCCATCTTTCACGGACAAGAGAGGTGGAAGAGTGAAGGAATCCAGATCGGCGGGGTGCGATCTGCTCGTGGGGTGATTGGGAACTGGTTCGACAGGTAAGAGAAGCGCGCACCAACGCCTTATTCCACATCTCTCTCTGTGTAGTTATTAACCAGCTGACGCCTCGCTTATCTTATTCAGGGACTATGATCCTCATGGGCCCTGCGGACCGTCGGCTTATTGGAAAGCTAGCGACTCCGAAGCAGCGCATGGTACGCACGCGGTTCTTCCTAGGAACTTCTTGCTATGGAGCGCGCTGATCCAGATGGAAGACTCTGATGACCCAGAGGGTGATATGGAGTATACCATGGAGAACGAGGAAGAGGATGAGGACGATGACTCCGAATCGGAGCCAGTGGCCAATGAGTTGCCAGAGCTGCTGCTGGATGCGGAATTCGAGATTATCGAGCTTACGCAACATATCGAAGAGCCGCCGTCGGGAGCGTAATATTTGGGTAATATTTGTCTATTGCTTTGTGGTGTTCACGTTATGCACGTATTTCTTTCTGTTATACTAGCAAGTTATACCAAGAGCCATCCTTGTCTAGGCTATTCAAATACGATATCTTTTCCTTCTTTATAACTTGGGATCCGGGTCAACGTTGGCCTTGTTATGCTCACAAATGCAAAGCAGCTCCCCATCGCTTTTTCTCCTAACAGTCCCTCTCAAAGCACACAGTCTCTTTCCCACTTGCAGGATCTCGCAGTGTATCAGCACCTCCATGCCCGCCGGGATGGGGCGCATATACGTAGTATTCAAGGTACGGCTGACGCCCATCATCTGCCAGAATCCGGGCTTACTGACAAGCGAGAGGACCGTGGAGGTTAAGAAGTCGAGAAGAGTGGCAGCAGCGCCGCCGTGGAGGTTGCCCATACCATTGGTGTGTTCATCCTGGACGATGAAGGAGAAGGTTACGGAGGGGTGAGGGAGAGTGGAATCTGTTGAGACGATTTTGATGGCGGGGACGAGGCTGTGTACCCATCCCTGGCGAAAGGTTGTGTCTTTGTTAGCCTTCTGATGTCTTGATCTGGGATTTCAAAAGGATGATGAAGAGTGATGAAAGGGTGAAGATGTGTATGTGTGCATTTAGTACCTTGTCTTTCCCAAACTTGTCTAGCCAGTCTTGAACTTTTTCGATGTCGTCTTCATTGTTAATTTTGCTCATTTTGAATATGATTACTGAGTAAAGGGGAGTGATTGTCTTGGCGAGAGATTGAAGGTGAGATGAGATCTGATGAGGTCTGGTGGCCAACCCTGGCTCTAGAAGTATCTCCGCGGGGATAACTTCAAGAATATGGCTCTTGCTTAGGATAACGCTTCTGTCACTGAGAAATTGATGATTACAAAGAGCTGCCAAGTCGCACAGTTGGTTATAGGCATGCGATATGAGTGATGCTGATGGTAAGCGGTAAGCGATGAGTGAAACGGAAAGTACCTACTGGCGATAGGAATTGATCGGAGGGTAGACGCGAAGTGCTGGCGAATTGAACCTCGGTTTGCGTCTCATTAGCGCACATAAGCTGCTAGAATGGGCAAATAGCGGGCGAACACGCTAACCCGCTGGGGACTTTTTAAAATACAATCTTAATCTATTAACTGGGATGTCGTACAGTATCTGCATTTGGAGATGGATTGAGGAGAGATTGATCGAGGCTCATTGAACATTGACTTATAGATAATGAATCGAAGATACTTGTTTTTTTTTTTTTTTTTTTTTTTTTTTTTTTTTTTTTTTTTTTTTTTTTTAAATTAGAGCTATGCTTCTTATATCGACTTCTTCACGCCGTAGATTCTTCACGCGCTGCAGAAGTACCGTACAAGGGACTCGAAATGCATATGATATTTGATGACTTGATAGGCATGTGTACTCCTACCGTATGCTCATCTTCAACTTGAACTCGTTTTTCATAAACTGTGACTAAGGGTTGTTATCTTCCACAAACTGCTAACCCATCTACAATAGATGATTTTCAGTACATGCTCGAAGCACCAAAAGGCATTTCCGGGGAAGCTGGGGCCGTGGCGGCACTTTTACCGAGGCTCTTCACATGGCTGTCCACTAGCGTCATTGGCTGCGGTGCACAGAGCAACCGCGCAGCTCTCGATGCGGAAATGTAATTCAACATCTCCATCAACATCATTAATCATCACCAGCAACGTCACGTCCTCTCCCATCTACGATTTATAGCCCTCTACGACGCAGCCGACTGTGAATCAAACGCCCTCAATAGACGTTGCCAAGACTTCTCAGATCAACACTTCGCTCCTGGCAGCGGCAGCGCAGCGACTGTCCGCAGCTTAGCACGCCCTCGTCGCCATGGAGTTCATCACAGCCCTCAGGGGCACCTTTGACGGCCAGAAGCCCTCGCTCTTCGAGGTGCTCTCTGAACAGCAGCTCAACGGCCTGCTGCCTCCGACCCTGAGATACCTCCTCGTCGTCGCCACCCACCGACATCCGCGATACCTGCTCCGGATCCTCAACTCCTTTGACGAGCTGTACGCGCTGGTGATGCTCGCCGTCGAGCGCCACTACCTGCGCACCCGTGGAGGCTCCTTTACAGAAAACTTTTACGGCCTGAAGCGCGAAAAGGCTCTGCATGGCGAGATCCCGAGAGCGAGCCTCGCAGCGCCGCATTTGGTTCGCGAGACGCTGAAGTTGACAACCAAGGACGTGTGGCAGAATCTGGCGGTTCTGGTCGGCGTGCCGTATCTGAAGAGGAAGCTGGACGAATCTTATGATATCAACGCGCCCAGAGCGCTACTCGGCGCGGCATACACGCGAATGCCAGACAACCCGACTTTGCGCGATCGATTTATGCACTACTACAGGTGGTTTCTGCGCAACATCTACCCGCACGTAAACGCAGCCTACTGCTTTGCCATGCTGGCTTTTAATCTGGCCTATCTATTCGACCGGACGAAATATCACAACCCGCTGATGTGGCTCATTGGGACGAGGCTGCGGCGGATGACCATGGCAGACTACCAAGCCATCGAGAAGCTGTCCGAGCCCGCGGCCAATGCCGCCAAGCCTGGCCTTCGATCTTTACTATCCACACCCAAAGAGTTGGGCTCTAGAGTCATGTCAAGCCTATCCATGCTGCTGCCTATGAGTATCTTTGCGTTGAAATTCTTAGAGTGGTGGTATCAGTCAGACTTTGCGAAGCAGCTGTCACGAAAGGCAGCTGAGAGCATCGAGCTGCCTCCTCCGATAGTTTCTGGAAAGTCATCCTTTGGTAAGAAAAAGGCTGTAGACTCAGACAAAGCTGAAGAGAAGGAGGAGGAATCGAAAGAGGTGGCCATTACGGAAAAAGAGGCGCCAATTGCCACTCCATCTATGCTTCCCATTTTCGTGGTTCGATTTCCGGAGGACTCGTCTCTATGTCCCATCTGTGTCGATGAGATTGTCACGCCGACAGTTTGCCAGACTGGCGTCGTCTATTGCTACACATGCATACACCGATGGATCGAAGGCATGCACCCCAAGCAAGAGGAGTTCATGGAAGACCGCGAAGGCAAGTGGGAGAGCGGCCAGGGCCGATGCGCTGTTACTGGAAAGCGAGTTCTTGGCGGAACAGAAGGCCTGAGGAGGATCATTGTATAAACGAATGGATCTCTACGTGATAGATGGCGGCGAGCAGAGCATGCCACTTGCCTATATATATTACATCATATTACGGAAGTGGTGGATATCACACTAATTTGGGATGTATGATTATGAATGGAGTTGTACATCAAGCATTTACTTATGCAAGCAAGCGGGAAAAGCATGTAGATGGTTATTTAGACGGCTATATAATACTTGGAGCATATCACGGGACATTTTTAGGCGAAACATTTAAAATCGTTGGAAAAAAAAAGCTATTAAAGATGACATTCACGTTGTATGTCTCACCTAGTTAAGCCACCCAAAGGCATGTATAGAAGTAATCTTTAGAACTTGGCCCGACAACAATAGACGATCAGCGAGAAGAAATACCTCTTTTGCTATTCCATGTCGTGATGAAGTCCCAAAAGGTCTCACCTCTTGGAATGGTGGTTGCGGCGTGTCCATGTGCATAGCCTCATGAACATTCTTTGGGTGTCTTGGACGGCCAGGCAACGAACAATCACTTAGGAATTGGTAGAACAATGAATGAGCCCGCTGCGGAGAGGAACAATGCCAAATGACAATTGATTAGTAGCAGCCGCTAATAGTAAATGAATTTTCTTTTCCGGATAGAGAGGTTTTGGCTTAAGTGTTTGTCTCACTTATTCGCGTGGTGATTGTAGGCGACGAGATTCTGAGACTGGAGAGGGCATTCCAACGCCAAAAAAAAAAAAAGCTGCACCCTTTGTGAGAAATAATCCATTTATATATTCTGCTGGTGCCTCTGAAAACTCCTTTCTCTTCTCTTCCCTTTTTTATCTTTCTCAATAAGCCATCCCTTCCCCCCTTTTTTGCTCATCCTCCTTTAACGCAATAAATTGGCTGAGGGTTGATCAAGGATGGCGTATTTTCTGGATACGTCGTATGCTGGAGAGGCACTCCTCTCTGGCTTCAACTGGTTCGACGGGGTAGATCCATCTCATGGATTTGTTGCGTAAGTCTCTCTTTGCTTGCCTCCTTTTGTTTTTAGCCTTTAAATGAATAGATATTAATGTGTAATTTCCGTGTAGATATCAAAACAGACAAAATGCCGAGCAAATGGGCCTTTACAACATCGATCACAATTCAGGGGTTGTTAGAATAGGAGTCGACAGCACGCACAGGTATTCGCCTCTATTGGATAGAGGTCGGCCGAGTATTCGAATCGAAAGCAAAGAAACGTATGAGCATGGTCTTTTTATTGCAGATTTTTTGCATATGCCCCTGTCACACTGCGGTCTGTGGCCAGCGTGTAAGTCCAGTCTTTATTCATACACGTATAGAAAGAATCAATAGGAGTGGTCTCACTAACATGCAATAGTCTGGTCATATGGCGATAACTGGCCCTTTGATGGCGAGATCGACATCATAGAAGGCGTCAATACGGCGCATACCAACATCATATCCGCGCACACTGCAGACGGCTGCACCCAGGGCTCATCCATCAACGGTCTCTATAGCGGTCAGCAGCTGAACACACAATGTGCCGTGGGGACGGACAACATCGGCTGTGGTTTCAACCCTTCGTCTGACGACGTTTCCTCATATGGTGACGGATTCAACGCTGCTCACGGAGGCGTATATGCTATGGAGTGGAACGATGAACATATTCGTATCTGGCACTTTGCTCGTGGGTCGATTCCTCGCGATATCGAGAACAAGGAGCCGGACCCTGAAAGCTGGGGACAGCCAGTGGCCATCTTTGGAGGCTCCAGCTGTGATGTGGACACGTATTTCCAGAATATGAGACTGGTTCTCAACATTGTGAGTACAAGGTTTATCGAGACATATGAAGAATGCATATGAAGAAGAGATAACTAACCGCGGCGGTTCTGCTAGAACTTTTGCGGAGACTATGGCAACGCTGTATGGGGCAAAACAGATACATGCAACCAATTTGCGCCAACATGCGCCGAATACGTGGCAGAAAACCCAGAGGCCTTTACAAATGCCTTCTGGGACGTGCGATATATCGATGCGTACCAGTTCCTCCCTAGGAACCGTAACCCGCGGCCAGACCCCCCGAATCGTCCAAATCGTCCAGACCACTGGGAACCCACGACGACAACGACAATGACTACTCGCGCCACCACAACTGTAACGGTGTTCGGGCCAGGAAATCAACATCGTCCTCCATTCCTTAACACTACTCAAGGTTCTAATGGACCTCACGGCAATCCCATTCCCGTTGTGCCAATCGAGCCTGCTGCCACCAAGGCACCAGTGAATCCCATCAAGATCAAAGACTATTCATATCTCGGATGCTTCCACTCAGGCAGTGATTTCAAATCGTTCCGCGAAGTCAGTTCTGGAGACGGCATGGCTCTCGAGCGATGCATTGATCTCTGTCATGGACAGAAATACGCTGGCGTGTTCGACACCCGCTGCTTCTGCGCAGATCACCTCGATGCCCGCACGGCAGCAACCCAAAAGGAGGGCCTATGCAGCCGCGTTTGTCCGGGTAACAATCGTGAGTTCTGCGGCGGCATCATTGGACGTCGAGGAGACGGTGAAGGCCGACTTCCAGAGAAATTTTCCAATTCAACTTCATCTTCGTCTTCATCCTCGCCTTTTGCGCTTACTATCTATGGTCGTGTTGCAGAGGAAAAGCCCAAAGCCCCTCCGGCCATGGCGCCTGGCTCGAATGAGGTCGCTCCGAAGGCCTATCCTCATAAGCCATCTTGGACTACTGAAATTGCCGAGGTGACTGTCTTTCCGGTTTCTGAGCAAGGTTGGCATGAGCACAGCGAGGGCTGGTGGAGCCATGAAAGCTGGAATGGCAATGGCTGGCGTGACGATGGCAAGGGGGGAGATTCTGAATGGAAGACTGGAGGAAAGCAACAAAAAGATGACGAGCATAAAGAAGATGGACAACACAAAGACTACAACGGAGAATCTGTCGATGGGGACAACAAATGGAAGTGGAACCCGGCGAAGCCTGAGATCACCGAGGTTCTGATTTCCGTGACGAAGACGGTTACCGACTGCCCTGAAAGTACCACGACGAAGGAGCATGTTGTGACGCCGCCTGATGGACCAAAGCCTTGGGATCCTGCTGCTCCTAAAGAACACTGGGGCTCTGTGCCTCCTTTTGGTCCTCTACCACCTTCGCCCACTCCTGTGGATCCCAAGCAGTACAAGGAGCACTGGAGTTCCGTCCCTCCGTTTGGTCCTTTACCACCTTCGCCTACTCCAGCACCTTCTCATGATTATGCTGAGTCTCATCTGCCGCCTTATGATGGAGACGCTCAACTTCCACCTTCTCCATTCCAAACAGGCGCGCATCCGCCGCTTCCTCCAGTGGTCGTTGCAGCAGCACCAGGAAACCACGAGGGTAAGGAGAAGTATCTCGTGATTATGGCGCTGAGCATATTGGCTGTTGTTATGGGAGTGTTGTAAGATACAAAGTCAAGAAAGAGGAAAAAGAAGGAAGAAAAAAAAAAAAAGTCGAAAGTTGGAGGTAGAGATTTACATTGGGTCATATCTTGTTTGTACACATAATACCCCCGGCATAGGATGCGTCTTGTTTGTGGTTCATGTTGTTTCGTATGTAGTGTAACATTTAGCTTTAGAATACCTAATGATAATACATATCTTATACACTGATGTCTCTTGTCTTTCTCTGAAGAACTTACGCACGCGTATCTTTCCATGTGCTTCGTATATGCTTAAATATAAAAGAAATTAAACGGAAATGAATCCAAAAGCGGCTAGATGTCTACAACAATGGCCCTATTCTTTACCTTACCGGTGCTCCCATACATCTGCGAAGCGTTGACCATCAAGCTGCCCTGGTTGCTACCCGGGCCGCCCATGATCCACTTCCACAGCACGGCGTGAACACCGTGCCACGCCACGTAGAAGTGATCCCACCAAGCAGCGTTTGGGACGAAATCCCAGAAGGGACCGCGGGGTGGACGGGAGAGAAGTCGCTCATAAGCAAGTTGCATGTCGTCGAAGAAGACAGATTCCTTTCCGTGGCCCCAGTGAATGTGGCCGAAAACGTGAAGACGGGGCTTGACGCGCCAGATTTCTTTCAGAAGTTGAGGGTCACCAAGGCCGAGGTCCATGTGGTGTTTCTGAGGCGAAACAAGTTAGCAGTTGTGCATTCAGACACATAAATAGCTCATCATACCGGAGGACAATGAGTTACGAGAATATCAGTCTGCGGGGGAATCAAGCTAAACCACGGAGGCTGTGAAGGTGGATATTGAAACCTATCTTAAGTCAGCATTCCAGCCAGGCATTTTATCTAAGACAAAGGCTTCCTTTGTCTTTCTGTCTTGTCAACTCACGCGAAGCTCTCTGGGCCGCACTCTGGAATGTCCGGTGCGCCAAAAATAGTCAGTTTTCTCCCTTTGATCTCTTGCACGTTCAGGCCGCTCTCGAGATAAAGCAGCCCGTCCAGATTCACCGCCGCGTTGGCCTTGATGTCTTGGTCTAGGCGGCTACGCGGGTCAAACCAACTGTCATGATTTCCTGCAACGACGATTTTGACCTTGTGAGGCTGGCTCTTTAACCAGTCGATCTGCTTCTGGATATCTTCGGCGGTCCCGGACTGGGTCAAGTCGCCAGCGTGGATGAGAATGTCACCGGAGGGGATGTCGACGAATTGTTCATGGGTATCGGATATGCAGACTACGCGAATGGCAGGTCGTCCCCGCGGAGGCGTAAATGGCTGTCCTCGGAGGAAGAGCAAGAAGTGGTAGATATTGACGGTGATGAAGGTCAATGGCGAGAGGAGGAACTGGTCGAGGAGAGTGAAGCGTTCCCACTGATTTTCCCGGCGGAGGCCGAGAAATGTGAGGAGGCCCATGACGAGGCGCTGGAGAGGGTAGAGATGGGGTCGTGGTTGAATTGATTAAATTTATTCCATCGTTGTTGATGTATTTCTATCCAATGAGCGCTGATGAAGATGAGTGAGTGAGTCAAGAAGATGCAGGTGAAGACCAAGGTGAATGACTGCATGTGATTTGAGATGAAAGTCCAGGGATGAGCTCATGGCCTCAATTCCGGCTGCTGATTGGCTAGGCGGATTGCCCCGCTCAAGCTGTCCAACTTTCTGGATTTTGATCTTGGCGATCCGATTTCGATGATAATCCATGATGAGAATCTGGCTTTGAGATTCCTTTCTCATATTTTTTGTTTTCTTTTGATTATTTCCATTTTCATTACATCCCTGTATACATGCACCTGGCTGTATTCCACAGCGTTCGTTCAACCCTTCAGCTTCTCCAGCTCCCTACGAGCTAATGCTCATAGCGGCCTCCAACCAGCCATAGAGCACCTACAAGCTCAGCTCAGCCAGTGACGTCTTCGCCCGCCATCCCCACACCAGCTCCTGTGCAATCTGGCTATCGATTGCCCGTCATACATAATCTGTCCATACTCCATACCTTTTTCTCTTCATGATACGAGACCCCCTATAGCTATAGCCTCTCGAACGCTTGCGCGCTGCTGCATGACCTCAATTCCCTGTGAATCTTTTATTTCCCTGTTACACTCTCTAACCTCAGAAATTTCCTCTTGTCGTGCCCGACGTCATCGCCATGTCGAGCCTGCGGGGCTTGGTCGGTAAAGGAGAAGATAGTGGCCAAGATGGCAATTTTGGGTAAGCATGCGACTGCTGAATGCGACATCTTTCTCATGTAACAACGGCTCATGATTATTATAGCGTTGATTATGTGATTCATTATCGAGTACCGCCCAAAGGTACGTTTCTGATAAGATCCTTCGTCCTGACACCCATTGTCCCCTCACTTACACCCTCTAGAGAGAGCCAAAGCAGAGGCTGCCTTTGTACAGCTCATTGAAGCCCTCGCCAACATTGGTCTTACTACTTCCGTCCGCTGTTGTGATGAGACATCTCTCCTTGTGTTCACCAGGCTCGCCTCGGATGATGTTTTGGGCCAGCAAGTCTATAGCTCTCGCCTCCAGGACTGGCTTCAGGGTGTCCGAATCTCTGGCCCAGGAAGCGACGTATCCCAAGCACTCCATGATGAGCCTGTTACGGAAGCTGAGAGGCTGCGGTTGATATACCTGCTGATTACCAAGTCTCGGAATGAGGGGGGCGCGGGAATCACCCAAGGGCAGGGACAGTGGAGATATGTCGAGTCCATCTTCCCCCTTCATAACAATGCGTTCAACAAGGAGTGGCTGCACAAATGGAGCCAAAAGTATGTTCTGGAACAATCCGATTTGGACGACATTCGAGACAGATTTGGCGAGGATGTCGCGTTTTACTTTGCCTTTCTTAAGGATTACTTTCGCTTTCAAATATTCCCCGCCGCTATAGGCTTTTCTGCGTGGATGGTGTTGGGTCAGTTTTCTGTGTTTTACGCCATCTGCAGCTGCCTCTGGTCCGTCGTCTTTTTTGAGTACTGGAAGCGGAAAGAAGTTGATTTGGCTATTTCTTGGGGTGTCCGTGGCGTCTCCAAAATACAGCATCAGCGGCCAGAATTCCAGTGGGACTTTGAGGCTGCAGACTTGGCTACAGGAGAACCTGTCAAGGTCTATCCTTTTACCAAGCGGCTGCAAACCCAGCTCCTTCAGATTCCATTTGCCCTAGCCTGTGTTGTTATACTTGGTGGACTTGTCGCAACAGTCAACTCTCTGGAAATTTTCATCAATGAGGTTTATGGCGGCCCAGGGAAGCAGTATCTGGTGAGTAGATCAATGTTGAACATGACACATATAATCCATTGTGATTACCAGCGCTCATTGTTATTTGGCTGAATAGGGCTTCCTTCCCAGCGTACTCCTTGCTGTTCTGACTCCAACTTTTTCCACCATTCTCATGACCGCAGCCAAACGACTGACAGACAAGGAAAATTATGATACTATGGATGGTATGTAAACGAAAAAAAAAAAAAAAATCTAGAGTTACGGCTTCCGATATTGAAACTAACTGAGCTTCTTTACTCTTCTAGCACACCATGCGGCTCTTGTGCAGAAACAATTTGTTCTCAACTTCATGACCTCGTATATGGCTTTGACATTTACGGCTTTTGTGTACATTCCTTTCGGCAACATCTTGCAACCATTCTTGAACTTTTGGGGCAAGACGGCACAAACTATTACAATGAGCGAAGTTCCCTTGGACACTCATCAGTTTCAATCTAATCCCCAGCGAATCGCCAACCAAATGTACTATACTACAGTCACGGCGCAAATCATCAATACACTCACAGAACTTGTCGTGCCGTACATCAAACATAAGGCTTCTGTCAAGGCCAAGGAGCTCTCAACCAATGACACGATTAAAAACAATGATCCACCTGAAGAAGTCGAATTCTTAAAACGGGTACGAAATCAGACCGGACTAGAAGTGTATGACGTTACAGCAGATTACCGTGAGATGGTTATGCAGTATGGTAAGTCAAACTATATGCCCCACTTGATCAACGTATAGATAATTTATGGTTAATAACTCTAAATAGGCTATCTCTCTCTCTTTTCTGTCTCATGGCCTCTTACGGCTTGCTTCTTCCTCTTGAATAACTGGGTCGAGTTGCGGTCTGACGCCCTAAAAATCATCATTGGCTGTCGCCGACCCATCCCATGGCGAGCTGACTCTATCGGTCCGTGGCTGACAGCTCTTGGCTTCCTTTCATGGCTTGGTAGCATTACCAGTGCCGCTATTGTTTATCTCTGCAGCGGTAATACCTCTGTCTCTCCTATCACCACGGGCGGCGTCCTCCTGAGCATCCTTCTAGCGGAGCATCTCTATTTTGCAGCCCAGCTCGCCGTCAGGTTTGTCATGGGTAAAGTGGAGAGCCCCAGCCTGCAGAGAGAGCGAAGGGAACGCTTCCAGTTGAGGAAAAAGCTATTAGAAGAGACTATCGGCCACGTGGCGGGTGAGAAGGCTGAAGTCGCCGTCCCTGGGATCGAGGCGACGGAGCAAATCACTAGGCAAACACTGGAGGAGGAGGCCCGTCTGGCCTCGATTCAAGGACATGGAACACCAGAAGAAATGTAAGACACCTTTATTAACCTGATACTTGGCTTTGAGATGACCCTGCATGATGCTGGAGAGAGAGTATTGCACATGCACGGGGCAGAACAGGCTCAAATCCGAGAGACGACATGTATATTGGCTGACACGATCACAACAGGTTCTGGCAGCGTCAGCGTGGCGTGCAGGAGACAATCTTGGTCGGGCGGAAATTGATCGAAGAGCAGTCTAGCGGCAAGTCTTGAGGATGAAGCTGCATCAGGGGCACATGCACTAAAAGTAGGTGCGGAGATTTTGGTATGTACGCTTTCGCGCCTATTTTCTGCAGCCGTCGTACATGGAGGATCCAAGAGCTCCATCCGGAGTAATACTCTTTACTACCCCCATCGACTAACCCTTTCCACAGGCTGCCGGTGAGTTCTAAGATGGGGATATGCCCCGTTGCGATACCGACGAGTTTCGATATGGACGATGTGGAGGCTGCTGTGGTGGGGCTGGCGATGTCGAAGAGACAGCACGTGCTCGGGGCTCGCGACCGATACGGAAGACGGAAGCCGGAAGGCGGCAATATGGGGGTTAGAGGTTGATTACGGGTTTGGCTCCTTAGCTTCCGGGATGGATACTCGGTTTGGGCAGCAGATCGCTAACGCTGTCTCGAATCCTTTTTCGCAATTTGAGGACGATTGTTTTTGGCTTCTTGTGTCCAGCCTCCATTTTCAGTGCGTGAGAAGAATAAGTACCGATACTTTCATATCCATCATTAATATGCCATGAAGTGGCGGAACCAATTCTATTGTTGGTCGCTTGGTTTAAAAAACATTGTTGGTTTACTTGATTTACACGTGGAACAAGCATGAGCCACCCCTCTACTAGTCTAGAGCCACGCCCCTCCCAAAAGAGAACGAATCGTCTTCAATAAAAAACAACGCCCGCTGCATCGACTCTAAACAATAGGAAGCCCGTGCATCCAACACATCCCTTTACCCAACGTGGCGAATGGCCACGAGGATTAGCAGCAAGCAACAAACAAGGCTGATGGATCGGCAGAGGGGACAATAGATGCCCACACTTCCTGATGGAGCGGAGACAAAACTTGACAGAATGACGATGGAGGCATATAAATGCCGGCGCACTGACGACGGAGTGATCTGTTAGGGGTGCTAGGACCCTTAGAATTTCTTTCGAGATGGGGGAGTCAAAAGAAGACTTTCACCGACTTTTCCTTTTTCTTTGTTGTCAAATGTACAGTAAATTTAGGATCAATTATGGAGAAGGGCCAGCCATGGGGATGAGTTGGGGATAATGTCTCCCATCAAGTACCATTCGTTGGCGAAAGACCCATAAATGGAGCCGCGGAAAATCATGATCACAAAAGGTTGATCAACTCGATACGCTTCTGCAAGATCTTTTTATTTCCTAGCACAAGGGGTTCCACTCTGTGCGAGTTTCTTCCGGTTGTCGATCTTTACCCCAGACTCGAGATAATGAGAGAATGAGAGTAAGACTGTCTCAACTTAATGAAAATGGCTTATAATGAGATTTTGGCTCGTAAATTGAGTGAGGGAGGCAGAAGAGACCACCTGCTTGCCCACATTGATTGCCCAATGCTAGCAAGCTCGAGGCAGCAGCCTAGAAAGCCACGATAGGCAACTTATGGGCTTACGTGCTGTATCAGGCTGCATGCAGCCAATAATATGCACAATGGCAATAGTCTGATGATACTGCACTCCAGTACCTATGTTGTGTGTCCAGCCTTTAAGCCTTGCATTCAACCTTGGCCAACACCATGATACGTGTGGCTATTGAGGCGCTCTTCAGCCTCGAATCACAGTGGATCATAGGGCCGAAATGAGCCTCTACAAGCTGTCGTAGCAATTCTTAAGGCTGCGACTGGGTTACCCCTCGGCCAAGGAGATGCACATTTATGTCATTATGAGGCGGAGCGCATGCATCGCAAATAGGTGGTAAAAGTTTCTGCATTATCTACTGGCTAATCTTGGCACAGCCTCGACACCCGTAACCACTCATACATCTTATGCTGCTTGACACATGGGCGTGATTTTCCTCTTACATTGTTTTTGTATCTATATCATATAAAGATATCTTGTCGATAAAGAGTTATTAGATGAATATAATGAATTCATGAGAGTTGTTTATAGCAGTCTGCTGCTCAACTCGTGCCACGCCACTTAACAGAATATAGTTTATTCCAATCAATTCACTATCATGGATATTATGAATCTTGCAATCAATATCGCCGCCCTTTATACGCCGTGTCGTGACGGCTACAACTTCTTCACCACTGTGAAAAACGCAGAGCCAGAGTCTTCAGCCTACATACGCGAATTGGAGATTCAGCAGTCAATCCTCAAAGCCTGGGGCTTCCATTGGCAGATACAAAGGGAATACGACAGCGAGTCAGAACACTACGATCAAGCCAGACAGAAAAAGAACAAACTCTACAAATACCTTGTGAGCAACCGCTTCAAGGCTGAAGGTGTCCTCAGAACTCTTTCTGCTCTTGCTGATACATTGTCAAACCAGGAGAAACTCACCAGGCGCTATAATATTCAGCTTTGCCCGGCTCAGACCATCCCAAATGGACTGGAGTTGGCCAATAACGTTCATTTGGCCATCCAGGATGCCAGAATTGAGGATGTCGAGCCGGTAATCGTTGAGGTCAAGAATCGCCTCTCTATACTTAATAAGTTCAAATGGGCCTGGAAAGACAAGGACAGCTTCAAAAAACTTATCGCTGAGTTGATATCTCACAGCGACTCGCTTTATCGGCTTTGCCCCGAAAATGCATTCGAGTCAATGAATATCTATCATACTATGGAATGCTTGGCCAAGCAGAAGTCGCCAGCAGATCTGAAGTGGACTTCATGGCTTGCAACCGAGCAAGCAGAAGTTGATGGAAAGAGTTCAGTGTGGCAAGGCTACAAATTATTAGTTTCGATGGCCGCTTTGAAAGCATTGGTGAATGACAACAGAAATAGAAAGCAAGAAAAAGACGTGGCTCTTACCAACATTGACGAAAAGCAACACCAAATGCGGTTTTTAGGAAAGGGCCTCGCTCTTTTTTAAAGAGCAAGTCGTTTACGTGGAGATGCGGGACTATCGCGGACCGCTACCAGCGTCACTTCAGAACCTAAAAAGCAACCCAAGCGTCGAAACTGATCGCGGTTCTTTTATATGAATTACACCAGCTTCAACGAGACCGAAGAAGATATCAAACCAACCAAGATAGTCAAACCGATGGAGAGAGTCAGACCAGCCGATCCCGAACTTCGAGATCTCATCAGGAACTTCCTTGACGCATCTCATGGGGCAAATATGATGGAAAGCGTCTATGGCTTGGATATTGCCGGCATGATCGATCATACAGAAGGCGAGCACAAAGGTTATTGCAGCATTTTCTACAAGCTACCCGGCATTATTGGCTCTCAGAGCCGTGAGCAGATAACCTAAGGCTTCGCGCACCTGTGACGCTGCAGTCACTCCTTGGAACCAAGCAAAAGAAAGGCATCAGATCTGTGCTTGGTGCGCGTTTCGAACTTGCTAGAAAGCTTGTGCGTGCCGTGTGTCTTCTTCACTCCAGTGGCTGGTTACACAAGAACATGCGCGCGGAGTCAGTGTTATTCTTTCCTGAACATGTTAGTGCACTCCAAGAGGACCAATACGAAGTCAACTTCGAGATTGATGTCTCAAAGCCTGTTTTGATGGGCTATATTTTCTCACGACCAGACGATATCAACATACAAGTTAATCCACCATCTATCCAAATGAATCCGCCATCTGAATCATCAAGAAAATATCGTCACGCCGATAGAACAACCACGACGGGGGTTGAGAGAAGCGAGAAAACAAGACTTTACCATGGTAGCATCTACGGTCGCTTCATGTCAGAGGAGGAAGCCGTGCCACAACGTAAGAAAGAGACAAAGATCAGTGGCTTCACGCTTGACTATTATCAGCATCCTGCGAAGCACGCTGATCCAAAGCGGCATTATCGTCACGCATATGATGTATAATCTCTCGGTATTCTACTAATCGAGGTCTGGTTATGGGAGAAACTAAGGGACTATGAGAGCTCACCTCATAACTCTGAATATGGCGAAGAAGATCATTATGAACGAAGACGATGGATTTGTCGAGAGTATCTTGATCGACTGAGATGGGATTGTGGAGATACTTATGCGGATGCTGTGCTTGGCTGTCTCATGATTGATAGCAGTGATGACGAAGTGGCGAAAGCGAGTGAGAGGGAGCTTTGTGCTAGAATTATAGCTGACTTGGAGGGCTGTCAAGCTTAGTACTTTTGCTCAAACACGTATGTCGTGGGTACGTGATTCGAATCCAAGTGTTCCTTGAGCCTTTCAAACTCAAAATGCTGTTTATCGCCGAACACAATTCAACCGTTCATGCCCTCTTACATGCTTGAGTCTAGGTCTCAAGGTTTGTCATTTGTCCGGTAAACGAAGCTCTCCGGTAGCTCGGACCGCCACAATTCGAGACCGGGCCCCTTGCAGCTCCAGCCAGGGTGAAAGGTTACATATATGCAATGGCGCTGTGTAGTGGTTCGTTTCGTAGGTTAGTGTTTTGTCCCATGAGTCTTAGCTTCAGTCCTACGCTGAAGATTCTTGTCGGTATGTAATCCATTTCGGAAAAATGTACAAGTACCTAGCACAAGCTATACCCGTACTCGGAATGACCTCACTTGCCCATAAGGGATCTGAATATCGTATGGAAGTCCTCGGAACTCGTAGATATAGGCTAATAAGCGAGTTTAATGCAAAATGCTGTTGAGCATCTCAAAGCGATATTAAAGAGCTGATTCATCAGCTTTTCCCTCGTTGCAGCACCACCAGCTGGGGTCTGTCGGTGGAGTCTCACTACGATATACCGACTCCGCATGATAAACGTGTGTTGAGCTGCGATGTCGACACGGCTTCGCGTATCCGAGAAACGGCGGCCGCTGCTAAGAGCGGCGCTTCTCCGGTTCACGTCCGGTTTCTGATAAAGCCTTGGATAGGCAAAGACCCTGCCGATAGTGGCTAACCCACATGCAGGAACCTCATCCGAGGATCCAAATAGGATCGATTTATGCGGATGATAGGCAGAGTATATACCCTTGTACTTGTAGTGCGTGAGACATGGGGAGAGAGCATGGGGATGGTGAGACCGGGGAAGTGGCTACAGTATTTGCTCTTACACCCTTTCCACGACTTATACGCACTGTTGGTATAATGATTTGTGTCGAATTGTATTGTTCAATTCGGTAGTAGTATGTCATCGTAGGTATACTACTGCTACCCAAACAGATCCGAATCAGCTTTAACATGTTGACATATAAACCTCCACTTCTTAGATGAAAGCACATGTGTTTGCGCCGTTGTGTAGCTCCAACACCCATGTTTGCCTGGTGCCGAGAACCCCAATGCTTGTCTGGACTACTGTATAAACGGTCGCCGGGACGTGACATACGGTTCCTAAACTGCTTCCGAGAGACCAATCAAGAGGGCAAACAAGCAGCAAAAGGTGGTGTGAGTGCATGTAACATTACCGGCAGGCCATTGCTACTAGTCTTGCTGCTACTGTGATGAATAGAATGCAGGTGGCTATCACACCTGCATCCATTCCAGATGCTGATGATGTAGCTTCCCCCTTTTTATCAAATCTATCATCCAAGAAAGGTCTTGTTTCTCGAGTTTCCCCCCAGATAGTCGACTGAGAGCCAATTGGTCCTGATAGCGGTGCTCCAGGGCATCAATTCGTGCTACCGTACCTGACAGAGCCTACAGCAATCCTGTAGGGCTCATGTTACGGCAGCACTGACGCCCGGACACAGAAAAATCCGGATATTAGGGATCTCAAACCCCTATCCATGTTTGCTGGCAGGTTCAATTCCTTTGGATGTCTGCTTTCTCCACTACTCACCACCATCGCGGGTTCCAAGCCAGTCCATCATCACAACCCTGTTCCTGTCTAGCCCCGCTAGAGCGACAGCTAAAGCAGCCCGTCATCCACTACGAATATCAATCTCACTCGGCGGCGTTTTGGAATCAAGCTCGAGACCCTCTCTGAAGGAAGAGGCTATTGAAGCCTTTGCCGTTTGCGACACCGCACCGTTGTGCCAGATCTTAGCTAGAAGCAGAGACGAACCGACACAGACGCTAGATCACCATTGTGTATACGCCACCGTTCTCACCACTGGAGCTACTACAGCGGATACAGGGTGACACTAGAAGCCTTGAATGGAGCGAGTCTCTCGTTGGTAAAGATGTTTTGCATCACGACGCAGATAGAGAGCAATTTGGTCCCAGTCGTGTGTGTTCTGTTCCTTCTGCATCTGCTTCTCAGCTCCGAGATGGCTAATGAGTTCGTAACAGCAGAAACGAGGTTGGCACATCCTGACTATTGATTGCATTGCATGAGCCATGCTTCATGCGATCCCGTACCCACGCGCGGGACCTGGGCTTGTCCCATCTCAGCAAAGGAGCCACACCCGCCCGGTAGCGACTCTAAAATAGCGACTCTCGATGGACGGGCCCTTTACAAAAATGAGGCTGCGGCACACCCACATGCGCGCGCCCACACGCTGCCCACTATTCCGCACAAGCGTCTCTTTGACAGCTCCGACCAATCTGAGGCGGTCCTTGCGCAACGTGGGCAGGACGCATCGAGTCCCCGGCTCTTGGACAACAAGGGTCCTAGCAGGATCGCTGCGCTTTGGGACGATGCTAAACAGCCCTCTTCCGAATCAGCCCATACGCCGGGCCCTGTCCAATCGACGGTGCCCTCGTGCTCACAAGCCAAAAGGCCTCTTGAGAAACCCCGCCAGCGCTTGACGACTCCGAGCCCCTTCGTTGGCTCTTGGTCGATTCATTCATAGTATGAGAACCTGGCAAGCTGCCTTGTTCGCTCCCCCGGATGGAGAATCGTTCAGGGGAGAGCCCAACAGTCGCTTGGCCTACCGCTGCTAGTGGTTGTTTGGTGTGTCGTCTGCGTCCCATATCGTGCATGCATGCATCAATTTGTCTTGAGCGGGTACCTGGCCATTGATTGCTGCAGCCGTGCTAGTGCTGCGACTGGTCCCTTCTGCCTGTGATTGTTCGTGATAGCTCTGGTGGCCTGGCCATGCTGCTACTATATGAACGCCTGGGTGGCTGCAGCCATGGCCATCATCTGGCTCCGTGGGCCGTGGCATTCCTTCTCTCCAGCAAATGATGCTCACGAGTACTGCTACTTACGTTGGGGCTGCTGCTCAGCTCTTTGATACGTACGCCTCTTTCTTCTCCTCTTAATCACACTCCCAGGCATCCTTTCTCTCCTCTACTTTACGAAGTCTCTTTTCCTTTCTTTTTTTACCCTTCGTCTCGCCCCCTTCACTTCCTCGTTTCACCATCTGTAACGTCTTTCTGTATAGCTCATTTAGTGCAGTGCCTACTGTTGCTAAACCACAATCACCAAGTCAACCAGCAAGACGGCTTACTCAAATCTTCAGCATCTAGAGCTTGCCAGCCTGCCCCACGCGGGGACTCTCTCGGACTTGACTGACGCCGCTTCTCTATAAACGCCACACCCAGCATCGAGCCTCCGTGGACTATCGCTTGTCATAGCAACTTTATCCTCTTTTAATTTCCGCCTTCAAGTGCATTGTGTCGGCCTATATTTGGCATCGCACGTGTGCTGCACGCCCGACTCATACCAGGTCGGTCGTAAAAGGTGTCATCGTACATAACCCCCCCAGTCCCTCGCCCCGCCGGCAAAGACACGTTGATCGCCTATTCTATCTTGCCTGGGAGAACAACGATGGATGACATTGCCGACCTCGTCCTCACCCCTTTCAGAGACATTGTCGAGAAGGGGAGGACAGCCGTTCAGAATGCGGGTGACGCACAGCCAATGCTCAAGGCTTCTCAGGCCTTGCTCAAGGAAGGCGAGCGTGCTCTCAAAAAGATAGAGCCACTATGTAAGAAACACTTTGACGATTATGGGCCAAACTTTATTGCAGCACTGAGAGACAATGGTGAGTCCTTTACAAATGATACATGGATTGATATTCTTACTTTCTCAATCTACTTCTCAAACAGAATTAACTTTATGTCAATGTAGAGGATATTGCCCAATTTCGACTTCAGCTTACAGATATGCTCTGGGAGTTTGATGATTATATTGAAGTAGACGACTTTGATGCTGCCAAATTCACTGAGCTTCAAATGCAGTCCCGAGCAGCAGCTCCTAAGATTTATGACATCCTGTTGAAGATGAAGCTCGAGGCGCCTGCTCAGTTCAACTCTCAGCATTTCATGTCCCAGCTGTCTCCCCCTTCATCGCCTCACCCCATGCCGACTATGCTTATGCCGCAGATGCCGCCGACACCTTCAGTTACTGGCTCCAGCTATGCTGGCCGAGACTCTGTGTCGAGCTCCAAGACCGACAGCAGGTCTGTCGGGGAGGCAGCTCCCGCTGAGACTGCCAACGAGCAGTTGAGAGTGCTGCTCGACAAGGCATTCAATACTAGTAACAATACTAATAGCATCGACCTCATGTCTCCCCCAATGCCACCTCCAGATAGAGCGTTGCCTATGCCCCCGCCACCAATTCCAGCGGCAGTGGATCAATTACCTCCACGTCCGCCATCGACCAACCCATGGGACATTAGGGTCAAGACTGTTGCCTCTGATGATGAACGGCCACTGCGAGACGGCCCTCAAGCACGCCGGCGACCGCCAGTCGATCCATCGCTCCAGACACCGGTTGAAGGCCAATCACCAAACAGTCCGCTCACTTCTGCAAAGAATTTTTCAGTTCCGCGATCCAACTATTCAGATAGCACTCGCAGTTCGTCCTTAATGCCAGACAGCGCTCGCAGCTCGGGATTATTGCAAGAGTATACTCTTGACGGAGACAACAAGCACTCGTCTCTTACCAGCCAATTGACAGATTACAGCATGAGTCCCACTCAAGTATCGCGACCACGAGCACCGAGCAGTACCACTAGCTATAGCGCGAGCACCCCAACCATACCTGAGGAAATGTCGCGAGAAAAGGCCATCAGAGCTAGGAGTACTTCACGACCCCGCGCCGTCATGTATTCGCCAATGCCATATCGATCACAGCCACGGCCACGTCAGCCCTCATATCCGACTACTGCTGAGGAGCGCATGGAGGACGTGAAGCCTGGTCCCAGGAATGATTCGCTCAGTGATGCTGCACAACCTCCTATCTCTGAGAGAAGGCTGTCAGACGCCGAGAGTTTGTTGGATCCAAATCCGCTTCCGGTCAGTGCAAAGCCGCCTTCCTATGATAGGCGGCCAAGCGCTGTCAATACAGAGCAACAAACGCAGCAACCGCCGCTGTCGGGCTTCGAGCTCGCTCGTCGCAACACAGGCCTGGCCGCAAATGAGATCCCAGATAGTGGCCTAATCCCAGTAGACCCTTCTATGCCGAGTGCTGCTCTGGCAAATCTACCTCCCCAAGATCTCACAATCGACAACCAGAGTTCGTTTTACGTGATGAAGCAATTCTGTGCCGGAGCTACCGATGTCATCAACGGTGGGATTGGTGTGAAGAGGATAAAGAAACCCGTAGGTACATTCCTTCCCAGTGGTCATTGATGAGCTTACTGATTTGGCTGAGTTAGGGTTTTTCTATTACAGCCGTTGCTGCCAAGTGCACGCACTGCTTATACGAGCTGGACTTTAAGCATGTAGAGTATGATCTCAACAAACAAGGTATTTTTAAACAACTTTTTGTTCTGAAAGACTAGAAGATCTAATCTATATGTCTAGAGGAGGGTAACTACACCAAAAATGGCATTGGATACCGCTTGCGCTTCTTACAGAAGAGCCATTTGCACGCAAAGCGGGTTGACGACGTCATGTATGCATGTGTCTTTTGCATCCATACCAGCCGAACTCTCGACCAGAGCGACTCAACTGTTTTCACTTCAACCGCCGCATTGTTTGCCCATTTGGCTCGCCATCCTCGGCCGCTTCCAGATGTTCCTGGCATTGCCGTAGTAGACCAGACTGAGGTTCCACCTCATCTAGTCAATGACTATGATCTTCTGTTTAACAACCCGCCTGAGCCTCATCCAGTACGCGAAAGGGCAGCTGAGATTGCTCACCTGCCCACAGGTCATGCAAAGGAGTCGGCCAGAAGACTCTTTGGCCAAAGACTGCTGCCTGACAGGACGCCAGCTTTGGAATTGATACAAGGCGCAAAGATTACGGGAGTGCAATGGCCTGCTCGATATGGAGGAGAATGGGCTTTTGGATGGCACGATGGTGTATTCGCATCGATCCCTGTCGAAATCTTAAAGCTGGATCGACCTCCGTTTAGCCAGATTAAGAGAAACAACTCGAGTCGCGTTCGAGCCAAAGCGAGGTGGAAGTTTTCAGTCAAGGAAAAGAATGAAGACTGGCTCAAGTTTGACAAGGACGAGGTTATCACCAACATAAGCTGTGAGTACACGCTATTATATATGCGTTTTTGACAAGAATACGCGTACTAACAGAGAATCAGGGTCATATCCCGAGTATTGGTGCTGGTCAGGCACAAACGCAAAGGGCAAATGGGGAGTCTTCCCTCAGGCTTTCCTTGACCCGAACTCATTGCAGGAGATATCTTCCATGATTGGCTCAGACCGATCCAGCATTCTCAGCAACGAGAAGAATAAATCAAGCACCATGCTGCCGAGCTTTTCCACGCGGAGCAAGAATGGACGCCCACCTAGCGTTGCCGGATCGACAAGCAGTGGAGAAACGACACGATCCGGTTTTGGAGGCTCAAGACGCCTTCGAGGACTGCGGGGGGACTAATTGAACAGTACAAAGATGTGGACATGAAAAAATTTGGGCAGCAATGGGAATTTTCGATTCATCGCGGGCGTTGGGTAATCCCATCTCGCAAACCGACTTAAGCTGTGGGCTTTTGATCCATAGGCCATATTGTGTCCGAACTTATATTTGGTATGTTATGAACTGTCAGGATATGCAAGACGCTTTTTGTTTTCTTTTCATCTTTTTATTTTTACCCTTCTTTCCCCATCGTTAGCTGGGGAGAGATGGAAGTGTCAATAATCGACAGACACTATGAAGTATAGTGCCAAAAAGAGATGTCTTCTCTTTTCTTTTTCTTCTTCTTCTTCTTCTTCTTCTTTATCTTGTGGGCTATGTATAATGGGACATATCGTGGAATCTTGGGAACGTGTATAATAGGTAGTACCGAATATACTACATCTGGTCAACCTTGATGTTTATACCTAAAAAAACCAGTGACATGAATGCGATGAAGTGGTTAGACAAAGAAGGTATGTTCATTGACTATTAGGAGAGCTTTGACCCGAAAACACAATATTTGCGTTATTTTGGTACATGCTCAGTAGCTCCCCTTGTTTATTTGCCACGCATACTTACCCACAGAGAGGCGCTATATAGGGAAAATTATCCAGCGTCCCAATTTCTATTAAACAGAACTCCAGCTGAATAGCATAGTGTGCCAGTTGTCATGTAGGCTACTACTGCTACTACTTACTAGGATACTGTATAACCTTTTCTATGTGTACTCGGTAGTTCATGGCTAAAGTGATTAATGTTTGATATCAAGCCTTATACTTTTACTATTCCTTCCTATTCCCAAAAGATGTATATTCAGATGTGACTCTCTCCATTAAAGGGCATAGTACAGCTTTTGATTAAGCTCCGTCGGCTCCAAATCCATGTTAACTCACGATTGGCGGCAAATCAATACATATCGTCTCCTCATCTTACCAGGCTGCCATTATCTTTCAGCGGAGAGACTTCTGTAAGAGAAAGGGCATAGATATTGTCGTAGCTTCTAGTTCATAACACTACTATGCACATACACATCCTCTCTTGCGTGTACTGCCATTCTAGGCAATGTGTCAGATTGAGCGTCAAAACATCTACCAACTGTACCAGAGATTCAATGCCCTTCAGCTTTGTTAGCACGGCTACTGGGAACCAAAGAGAACGATTCAATAAGAGACTGGGAACTTTCAGACTTGGTGGCTGCCTTTAAATGCATACTGACACATTATAACAGATCAAGATTCTTTCTGATCGGCGGCGTGGACGAAGCGGCTGATACAGAGGAGATTATCAAGTTTCTGACCTCCAGTATCACCTTGCGCAACACCAAATGGTGAATTTTCAGCCGTGGTGAACAAATTTTCCAACAGGCATTCTCCAAGTGCAGAGTGTTTAGACTCAACGGATATACTAGGGATGACATGCTCGATTTTGCTCGGAAGGAGATCCAATACGCGTTGGAAAAGAAATGCTCAGACATGACGGGGGCCATTTCTGTTAAAACTGCTGGACTCCTCGTCGCTGGAGAGAAATCCAAAAACCTTTGGCGCGGGATGCAAGTCAGAGAAGAAAATTCTCTAATAGAAGGATACGCCACAAGCAGGATAGACTTTATACATAGAACTTCGTTCGACTTTCTGACGGACACGAAAGCCGGAAAGAATATCTTGTCCCAGGCTCAAGCAGATCTTGACTACGTACAACTTGCGACTACTATGCTCTGCCAACTTCGGAATCTGGAAACAGCATATAAGAGCCCGCTTACTATGAATGCGGCGTTACATGGCAACGGGGGTAGCTTGCATTATTTGCGCTGGCTGTTAAACCAAGCACTGAGAGACGATAACGACGGAGTATACAACACTTTACTACCCGCTTACGAAACTCTCTTCGAAGCCAGTCTTGTGCCGTGGGACCAATGATCAACCCAGTTTCAAGGCTATCCTTTGATACCTTTTACTTAGCGATCTTGCCTTTCAGCCGTTTATAAAGGAACGGCTTAAGAGTAAAGGGGCATCGTATGCTACGCGTGTTCTTCGAGAATACATGTTTGTTAAAGATGCTGTATTTTTTCGATCCCACGACCTCGGTGTCAGAATACCAGAGCTTTTCCTTGGCTTGGGTGCTGATATAAACTCTGCTGGTGCTTGTTTTTATGAGCCGCCGGTCAGCGCTGGGCAATTCGCAGGATGCTTCACATATGAGTCAGCGTTAAGCGAGTTTATCAAAATGTTGTATAGCACCACTGATGAAGGGAGGTTCTACACTCCCCGTTCTAGGTTTTACGAACAGTTGAGATATTTAGTGGCATTGTTAGAAACTTTGCCTGACTTGGATGCGCACACTTGCTGTCTCGTGCGGTCAACCCATTCGCCTTACTACACGATCGATGATTAGAATCTGAGACTCCTTCTGTCTGCTCTATCTATAGACAACAACAAGAACAAACACAACCATAATTTCTAATCAAGCGACAAGGATCGATACGCAATTATCATCACAGAGGCAGACCTGAAATGCATTGTTGAAAACCCTCTTGTCCCATGAACCAGCCACGATTACTCTCATAACGCGCGCCCTACAGTTGGTTCAAGAAGAGAGCAGCAAGTCTTATTTCAAAGCTCGCTTCATCGTCTCTCTTCAGCTGACCGAAGGTGTCTCTCGAACACATTCAGTGACGTGCTACCAGTTTATGAATGAGAATGTAGATGTATTGTCAAACCTTGACAGATTTCAGTGCCTTTTCGCGGACGCTGCGTATGAGACTGTTCCTACATTTCAAAATTCATGGCAGAAGGCGCATGAATACATTGAGGTAAGTGAAGAAGTAGATGTCTCTGCTCTATCTGTTCTTTTGGATTGGAAACTTGGAGCTTGTTTTTGGGGAAGCCTGTGAATAGTTCATACTTTATAAATACCAGAGGGTCAGGTACAAAGAGGCTTATAGTACTTATAGTACATACGTCTTCTCAATATCATAAGGTTTTTCTTCATGGTCAATGAAGAATGCATCCGTCAAGATTTGGTTGTTAATGGTCCAACACTCCAAATTCAATATCCAGCATCCCAGCTGTAACTCAATAAGGCATATAGCTAGTCCATGTATCAGTAGCATCCGTAGCATCCGTAGCATCCGTGAAATTAATAGTAGCCTACACAATTAGGGTGCTAGATGACTCTTCGCTTGCTCATATATGCGGCATCACCGATTCTGTTGTACCTCGCATTATTAGCGCAGAATGAAGCAGTCAAATGTTAACAGACAGGCTGCGAAAGGAAGTGAGACACAAAAAGAAAAAAAGGAAAGAAAAAAAATTAACAGGGGGTAACTGATTGGTATGCAGGCACTTTGTTTTTTTAAATGAAAGGATCCAAACGACAAGGTTCTAAAACGGGTAGTCCCCCTGTTTCTTGTCTGTTTCCGGGTACGGGATTGCGAGATAAAAAAAGACCAGGGCTAATAAGAGGGGGGATTGAGCCCAATTGATCGGAGTGCATTTCCGGGGAATATTCTTTCATCTAATTTTTAAGCGCTGCGATGAAGGATGCAATTAGCTTCATTACAGTCGCTTACCTACTTGCTGTCTTGGTCCTTGGTTGATGGGAGTTATGCGACGGTATTTTAATGCTAACTTGTTGCGGGCAGTGCGTCCGATTACGAGATCCTGGAGGAGCTGAAAGGTGACAATGAAGCAGTGAAACGGTCAATAACGAGCTCTGTTTAATATACTTCTTTGAGCAATGTTTCTTTGGACTAGCTGGATAGCTGCAAGGTGCACGTTACATATGAGATAGCCATGCATAGAACGTTGGTAGAACCCCCTAGTACTAGTGTTCAAGGTGTCACAACAGGAGAATAAACGTAAACTTGGTCTCACGTGTGCTCGCAATTTGTTTTGTCCGGGCGTTAAACAAAAAGAAACAACAAAGTTTTGTGTGAAACTTTTGCCCTCTTTTGCAGCTACTATGGTGCATATACTGCTGCTGTGTCGACTTTACAGAATGGTCTCTCTGGAGTATCTAACTAGTTGCGCACAAGGACTAGGCACACAGATACACAGACACACAGGGTCCATTGTCAACGTTTCATTGACTGAGCTGTTTTTCTGCTTTCCTCTTCATCTCTTGTCCTCACTTACCAATACGAAGCTGTCGCGTGAGGAATCCTGATTGTACGCATGTGCCTGTAAGACGGGGAGAGTAGGATTGAGAGTAGGATTGCTGCCTTGCGCCCCGTGCAAGCAAGTGCCGAGAAGGAGCAATAGTCTGCGCTATGAGATGCCAGATTCGTGATGGCGGATGCTTTCACGCAAGGGACGATGTTCTTTGCATCTGTAGGTAGTTAAAGCGCCTCACCGTTCTTATACGCGCGCCAGTAAGATGAAGCATGCAGAGCCGACATACGAGACATAATAACAAGGGAGAAATGAGCGACAATCCTTTCTTTCTTCTTTGAGCATCTGGATCATTGCTGTCCTGAGACCTTTTTTTCTTCTTTTAGCAGCTGGATCAAGAAAACCCATTTCTTAGCCGCTATCCCGGACACTGCACACCGCTCTGATTTGTGCGCCTCAGAGATTGCAAGTCAGTCATTCAGGTCCAGGGAGAGGGAGGAAATCAGCAGCAGGGAGGGGATACAAGGTGAGGGGGGAATGATGCGGGGATGAGGGAATGCCTCGTGGCTTTGTGAGGTTGTATTACTGCCTTGGGAGACGCGAGATGCCGTGACAGTCAATGATGCCGAAGAGGGTCTCGTGCGTGGTGGGTGAGTAAGTGAGTAGGTTGAGAGAGTAAAAGTCATTTTTATGGGTAAATAAAGTGGTCACGCCCGATTGTTGTGATGTTGTACCACCCCACGATGCAGAATATCAATGTAAATAGCTAAATAGCTGTGTATTGATCGCGTGGCTGCAGATTGATAGTCATGAATAGAAAGTATGTACGCAGGTGGGTAAATATTGATTTTTGAAGCCTGCATGTGAAGTTAATATTGAGTTCGCATGTAAATAATAATCTTTATTCATACCTAGGTAGGTACCGAACATGCGCAGAAAACGCCTCGGTGACATCATCGAACACCGACAGTCGCAACTGCCTCAACCGAGACTGTCTTGCGGTCACGTAGGGCAAGACACCACCGTCCGTAGCTTCCGCATCAAGAAACGCTTCCCCAACCTTGTAAACTGTTCCCCCTCCATTGGCGCCTCTTCGCAATTTCCCCTCATCAATAACACATCTCGTGAATCACCCCATACGACGCTCTCCATCTCGAACATGCGCAGAGATGGTGTACCGTGCGAGAGATGGCATCCCGTGATGGATCCCAGAGCCGGATCAGCATCGATCGGCTGCCCCTCCAGCGCAAATCCCGCCACTTTACTATATGCTGTTGGCAGATCGGACCTCCATCGCGCCGCCTCTTGTTAGCTTAAATAATGCAAGACAGCCCAAAGCATATCGCCATGATCTGCTATCATCTAGTACCGCAAGCGCCGTTCGGAACTAAATAACTGGCGCTTGTCTAACATCCGGCGAGAGGGAGGCAGAGACACAGCAAAAAGTCAATTTCGTCCAATCGTGCTACTCAAGGCTTCAGTTTGTGAAAGGCTCCTCTCTCACTAAGGCAATCCTGGAAGGCAATCCGGTAGCGCCTCCAAAGACACTTTGACGGTTAATATCGCGCCATCTCATACGAGAAGGATTTGCACAAGGTACAGCTTCCTTTGAAGACAAAGTTACAATACGAGACAACAAAGAGACGCCCGCAACGGCTACAGTAACTTCATCCATTGACAATGTCCCCTCGCGGAGACGCCACTACCGATACGGCAGCATGGCTTGGCCGTTATGAAGACGCCATCGGCCTGGACGCCACTTCGCAACCTGGCCCTGAATCCCGGGTACCCCTGGCGCCGAATCAGCGAATGGCAGCCGCTGGCCCTGGCATAGGCGATAAAGCGTACGATTGACGATTGATGAAGGGGCTCACTCATGGTAAAGCCCGAACCTACCGCTGCTACTGCTGCTAACCACTTTCACTCGACCATAGTGCTATTGTCGGCTATCAGTGCCCAAAGAGCTGCGGCAACCTTGCCGAGCCGCCAAGCTATTGCCATCATGGATCCAAATCCGGACCCCTGTCTCCATATCCCAATGCCGGCCTTCGTCCAGACCCGCCCAGGAGCTTCTCCCTCGCGTACCTGATTCACAAGCTTTGTTTGGTGTTTGTGTTTCTATCCATTGCTTTGTCGGTCTCCGGTTTATTACCTATTTATGCCCCCGAAATCTACGCACCTCCTCCTGATGTTTCTTCATCTTCTTCCTCATCATCATCATCTTCTTCTTCTTTCCCTTCTAAGACGCAACTACCAGCTCCTCAGCTGGAACAGTTAGCCTTCGTTTCTCAATCCTCACACTCTTTTATATACTACATCATGGCTGTTCCTAGCTGGCTCTGGACGCACGCCCTGGCCTTCTCAGCCGTTCTTCCGTCACTCATTAACCCTACCTACGCCGCTCCTTCTACTCGTACTGCAACAGACTATGTTGCCAACTCCGTCACAGCCATTAGAGAGCTAAATAATGCATGGTACGATACCCAGACTGGTCTCTGGAACGCTGCCTGGTGGAACAGTGGCAATGCCTTTACCACATTGGCCGACTTTGCTCAGCTGAGACTCAATGAGGCCAACCAGCTCAACGTTGGTGGCTTTCTGCGCAACACTTACACCCAGGCGCAGTTGACCACTGTCCAGGTCGCCAAAGTTGTGAACGCCGTGGGTCTTCCCACGTCCACGCACTGCATTAATGGCAAAGGATGCCATGCCACCGTCCCCTCGTCTCTCGAGAAACGGGGATTTGCTGATTTCCTCGATGATTTCTATGATGATGAGGGATGGTGGGCTCTTGGTCTGATTCATGCCCATGATGCCACCGGCGACCAAGACTTCCTTGACTCGGCCATTGAAATCTTCAACGACATGCAAACCGGCCAAGGAACTCCCTGCGGTGGAGGCATCTACTGGAGCAAAGACCGCACCTATGTCAATGCTATCGCCAACGAGCTGTATCTTTCTGTCGCCGCCTCCCTTGCCAACCGTGTGCCCTCCAACACCACCTATCTCCAGATCGCAAAGGCTCAGTGGAACTGGTTCAAGGGCAGCGGCATGATCAACTCCAATAACCTCATCAACGACGGTCTCGACTCCAACTGCAAGAACAACGGCTTGACCACCTGGTCCTATAATCAGGGCGTTATTCTCGGTGGTCTAAGCGAGCTCGCCCGTGCCACCGGAGACTCATCCTACCTTACCACCGCCGCTACTATTGCTAACGCCGCTATCAACTCCCTTTCAAATTCAAATGGCATCCTGGTCGAAGCAGACCAATGCGAGCTAGCATCAGGCAACTGTGGCCTGGATGGCCAGCAGTTCAAGGGCGTCTTCATCCGCAACCTCCGATACCTCAATGATTTGGCACCAAACAGCAACTTCAAGAACTTTATCCTTCGCAATGCTCAGTCCATATGGAACAACGACCGCAACAGCAACAACATGCTCGGCGTCGCCTGGGCGGGCCCTTATGTGGCGGCTACGGGGCCGTCCCACAGCAGTGCTCTAGACGCCCTAGTGGCGGCGATTGCTGTTTCATAGTTCTACATCTGATCGGCTCTCCGTCTTCGCAACTTGAAAATTTTCTTTACTCTCTTTTTTTTTTTTACTTTTATTCCACTTGAATACGGCCGTCTGGTGACGACGATACTTTAGGGGTGACAGTCACAGTCGAGCCAGGCGTTTGCTGTGGGTTTGGGGTTTTCTCTGATGCCGCATGACAGGCGCGCAGTCAACAGTTTTTTTTTTTTTTTTGGGAGGCACCATTAATGATCAATCATAATGTTGTGAAACAAACTTCTTTGCTTCTTTCTTTCCCCTTCGCTTGAGGTGATGCCTTGATATTTGATATGGGGAACATGGAGAGTGTCCCTTGTCACATTGCCGTGTTTCATCGTGGAGTGTGGCGAGGACATGATTCGCCAGCGATAACTAAGCAATTTTATCATTTTGCCAAGCTTTATGCGACCAACACAGCGCTCCGTGAGTCAAATTGAATACGAGCTTGAATGTAAAAGTGCAAATTTCTGAGGATCCAAAAGTTTGAATAGAAAACCGCGATAATTAATTAAACCAATGAAGTCTATCGCATGCATGGATAGATTGATAAGCGACATCGAAAAACATTAAGCATCCTAGTGAATATGTCTTCGATATAGACTGCATTTAGCGCAAACCATACTTTATATAAAACAACTTTTTTAACTTTAACCTTGTGACCTGTATATTGTAAGATGCCAAGAATGTTAATCTTTAAGTTTTAAAATAGTGCTTCGTATTCCTATATCTGGGAATTGGAGCTCCAAGATTTCATCTGCATGAAATATACCGTTACGGCTAGCTCCTTTTCAAGCTTCCAGAAGACCAAGCTCCAAAAGCAAGCTCCATCATAGCAGATAGCTAAGCAGAGCTTACCCTATATCAGACAGTTTTCAGTACAGTTTACGCACTGTATTCTATACCCCATTGCACCTCACTGCAGCTTGACAAGATGTGTGCAATATTTGAGATTAGGCCTGATATTCAGGCAGCCGCCAAAGAGGCATCAGGCAGCTCGGCAATCAAAACGGTCAACTTATATTGAGAGCAACTTTCAGTCAGTTTGACTTGGATCTATTTAGCTGCCTAGCTTCAGCAACCGGACATATCGTCACCGCTCTCATAAAGTGGTGCCTAACGGCCTTTTCCTGCGTAGTGTTTGAAAAAAGGAGATGCTCAGCCAGCATCTAAGTTCAGAGGTAAATCAGCTACAAGCACACACGAGATCACTAACTATTCGAAATGGACGCCTCAGAGAATGAGATTGATGTGTATTTGCACAAGCATTCCAAGGTCCTGCTCGATGAGTTGGATCAGAGCCTGGTGACTTGTCTGCGGAAACCTGATGGGCGAGGGGGAACTCGCATCCGGCCGTGGGTGCGCATCAGGGAGACTCTGAAAGCCACCTGTGTTGTGAGTTTTGTTGACTCGAGAGAACAAGAGACAGTTACTGACTGCATATTCGTAGGTCTTGGATCAATTCCAGGAACTGCCGCAGTTGCTGGATCCGCATCTGCCCAAGTGGATTCCCTTCCTGGCAGAGTCTTATCTGGAGTATCTGCAAACGCGGCATCGCCAGAAGCGCATCCCCGAGCACACAAAGAATCTGCTCGCCCCGCTAGACTACACCATCTCTCAGATCCTATACTCGTTCTGTAAGGTGCGCGGTGAAAAGGTCATTGTGCGCTTTCTCAACGTCGAGACAAAGTACCTGGAGCTGATCCTCTCTGCGGTCGAAGAGGCTGAGGCAGTGGCTAACGAAGAAAAGGAGAAGAATCCTGGACAGCCGTCTTCTTCTTCTGCTGTTGCTTCTTCCTACAAGATATGGTCGTGGGAGCAGCGGTACATTGCGCTGCTTTGGCTTTCTCACCTCTTATTTGCGCCGTTTGACCTGTCGACTATTTCTTCCGCTGACCTGGATGAAGGCGGCGTACCGTCCATTGCTGGGCTTAGCTGGCCTGCAAATGTGCCAGGACTTACTATGAGAGTCATCCCTCTGGCTATCAAGTACATTGCCTGCGCAGGAAAGGAACGGGATGCTGCCAAGGCTCTCTTGGTGAGGCTCGCGATGCGGCGGGATATGCAGCAGCTTGGCATTCTCGAGAGCCTCGTACAGTGGTCACTGAAGTCGCTACGGCCACAGAAGGAGAATGAGGTGGATAACCCCTATTTCTACATTGGTGTGCTTTCTTTCCTGGCTGGCATACTGCGCTCTTCGTCTGAAACGTCTTACATGGATAAATACCTATCTACCATATTTGATTCGATGCTTGAACTTTCGGCCGGCGGGGATGCAATTTCAAAAGTCATCATGTCTCAAGCATCAGCACGAAAGATGATGCTCAAAGTCGTCCGCTCGCTCGTTGTGTCGCTACTGCGCAATTCCCGGCGGGATATGAAGACCACCGTCCTGGTAGAGAATGCTATTGGATACTTCCTAGAGAGCCTCTCCGATAACGATACCCCGGTTCGTCTGTCTGCGAGCAAGTCACTCAGCATCATCACACTCAAGCTCGACCCGGACATGGCGTCCCAAGTTGTTGAAGCCGTACTGGAATCCCTGAATCGCAATGTGCTCTGGAACAAAACGTCAAATAAGCCAGGGGCCAACCGGGTTCGCGATTTGTCTGCTGTGAACCCTCTTGAGTGGCACGGTCTCATGATGACTTTGTCTCATCTGCTCTATCGAAGATCGCCACCGGCCAGCCAGCTCTCCGACATCTTCCACTCTCTCCTTTTAGGATTGACATTTGAGCAGCGTGGCATTTCCGGAGCGAGCGTAGGAGCCAATGTTCGCGATGCGGCTTGTTTTGGCATCTGGGCATTGGCCCGTCGATATACAACCTCTGAGCTCCTTGCTGTGCCTACCAAGTCTGTCTACGCAGCCAAAGCTCACCCCCCATCGAGCTCTGTTCTGCAAGTTCTGGGAACAGAACTGGTGACAACAGCATCTTTGGACCCAGAGGGGAATATCAGACGTGGTGCTTCCGCCGCGCTGCAAGAGCTTATTGGTCGGCATCCAGATACGGTAGAGCACGGCATTGGCGTCGTCCAGTGTGTGGATTACCATGCCGTAGCCCGGAGATCGCGCGCTGTCCAAGAAGTTGCGCTTGGTGCCACGAGGCTGTCGGGGCAGTATGGTGAAGCTGTTGTAGATGGCATCTTGGGCTGGCGAGGAATCGGCGACATGGACACGACTTCGAGACGAGCTGCCGGTGCTGCATTTGGTAAGCTGATGGCGGAGTTATCCGATGTTGACTCTGAAAAGCCTTTCTCGCGCTTCGAAGAATCCATTGACTCGGTGATGGACCGCTTGAGCAGCTTGCAAAAAAGACAAGTGGAAGAGCGACACGGTTTACTGGCCTGCTTTGCTGGTGTTTTGGATGGCTTCCCTGAGCTTGCACGCAAGGCTGCACCAAAGGCTCTGGATCAAGCCACTGTTCACAAGATTATAGGATACGTGTCTGCAATTCTTGAGGACTGCAACAATACCGAGTATCGTAAACCAGAGCTTATTGTTGAAGCAGCAAGCCGTTTGGCTGTATCCTCTCTACCTATTGTTCAACTCTCGTCTTGTGACAATTTGACTTTGGAACGCCTGGAAAAGGGAGTCGATATCCTATCCGTCGACAAACTGCACGGATTGCCAGACATTGTCACTAGTTTCAGCTCAGCACAACAAGTTCCCAAAGTCGAAACGCTTATTTCTCGGTTGCGAGACGTAATTCCAAAATGGCTCAGCAGAAATGAGCAGGAAACCGTCGAGCATGCTTCCGCAGCCGGCCTGATGCTTCTCTTGCTCTCCGCTCCTCAACAGCGCGCCGAGACGTTGGAACAATGGGCCAAGCTGATCTCAACCAAACCCGGAAGCCGTGCAGCAGCAACTGGCAATGGATATTATCACGTCATGGCCATGGCACAGCCCCTTGCTCACAGCTCGCAGGACGATATGAGCGGAAATGACATTGTATGCGCTGCGTTTCTCGAACGATGGAGCGCCGATAGCGAGATTGAAACTAGAGTTTCTATCCTTCACAGCCTTCTCAGCAGTCGTATTCTGAGCGACAAGCCAACGGTCTTCCTGGATCTTCTTGCGGATGGGTTAAACGATTATACAACGACGGCTCGAGGCGACGAAGGCTCCTTGGTGCGATTCCAGACTCTCAAGGCGATTGCAGTTTTATGGGGGGATATTGGACATCCTGCGGCTCAAGGAGACTGGGTCGCGGCATCTGTGCGAAAGCTCATTTACAATATTCTGCGGCTCTCTGCAGAGAAGCTGGATCGAGTGCGCCGCGTGGCCAAGGATGTTATTGCGCTGCTTATGAATGAAGGGTAAGTTTCCTATTCTAATTTCTATTCTGATTAAAGAATCGGGTGACCCTTTCTGTTAATATGGTGCTAATTGCCGGAATCCTCTTCTTTACTCTCTCTAGTAATATTGACGAACTCAAAGATTCGACTCAGTCATCTGGAAAGACATATCTCACAGACCACTTAAGTTTCTCATCAAAGGCCTACTTCTCCCTCCTCCTGGACCTCATCCACAAGGACTCCCTACACAAGCACATCATGGACATTGTAAACGACGACACAAGCGTCTGGATGGCCGGCCTCATGGCCGGCTTCGTCTCGTCCGCAGACACAGGCAACGAAGACCTCATCATCGACAGCCGCGCAGCCCTCACAGACTACTGCGAGCAATCGCCCCAGAAGCTGCAGCTCGTGTGCTCCGCGCTGCTCTATAACCTAAAGACGTGCCAAGGCGAGGACCGCATCATTGTGCCGACGTTGGAGATTATTGCGTTTCTCTTCCACGTGGGGCTTTTCCAGCGCTGCGAGGGGATAAATTACAAGAGTTTATGTTTGCAGACTCAAAAGGCGGGATACAAGACTGGAAATGTGCGCAAGGTCGCGGCCTGCATCAAGGTTTACGGCGGGATTGCTGCTGCTGGGGCTGAGAGCGCTGGAGATAACGTTGAGGCTGGAGTGAAGGATGCTCGTAAGAGGCTTGGTGCGCTCATGGCTCATCCATGGCCGCGGATTCGCAGTGCTGTGGTGGATGAGATATGGGGGCTTGTGGACAGTGGTGAGCTGGCTGCGGAAGGGGATGAGGAGGATGGGCATGGTTTGACGGGAGTCGACTGGACGAGTGCCGATAAGACTCGGGTTAAGGCATTGGTGACGGAGCTGAAGTTGGAGTAGGTAGCGATTGGATGTCATAGGAATTTAAAAGGATTTCATGAGAGTATATCAAAGTTATTCGTCTTATGGTATTCACTTAGTTTGCGCAACGAGCGTGTCAGGCGGCTTATCACGCATACTAAGTTCTCCAGCTACCCGTGGCATTATCTTTCGATAGACTGCTACACCCTTTATAGATTGATGGGCGTTGTAAAGTGCTGTCTTGAGAACAAACAAATCTCTAATTAGATGGCTAGCTAAATCACAGCAGATTACCAGATAATGAAATACATCAATGGACATGGAGAGTTGGATCATATTTGGAAGTATCACATATACGAAGATGTAATTGTGAGACTTATCCAACTCTGGCGGCAAATAGACTAAACACGAAGAATCCTAGTATAACTAGAAGTCTCACTAACAGTTGGAGCTCTCACAAGGAAACGACATACACGGAGAGTCTTGAATCCAGGGTTATACGTGAATAGATGCTTAGAGATTATTTCAACTACGCCAGAAGCAAACCGTATCGGAAGAAGCCTTCTTCTTCTCTACTTCATAACACCCCTTAACCACTACAGTTTCTACAGTTTTTTTACTTTATCTTTGTGTGTAAATATGTAAAGACACGTCATTATCCTTAACCTCGTCTACAATTATCGTTTCTCGGCCAAATTTTACCCTGTAACTCACTCAGGGGAAAGAGGAATAGCGGAACAAGGCACAACCAACAGTCGAAACAAACTCGGCACAGCAGACCCGAAACAGTATTTCAAAAGTCCCTATCAACCTAGTATGTACTGGTAATACTTCTTTTCCCCTGTATACGAATCCAAAATCATAACGCCCCCTTTGCTTAAGATAAGCTAGGGTCAATGGTTACTCTGTCTTCTCAAAAAAAGAAAATCAGAAGCCACGGTGGGCGAGCTGAACTCTCAGGGCCCAGGATTCAATATCGTAAACTAATGCGACAACTCGTCTCCAATTAACTCGTCTCCAATTAAAGCATGATGTATCTCTCTCATCAACGTTTTACTGATTCATGGCCATTGCTGGGCGCCCAGGGCTGAAAGCGATGTGGAGAAGAGCTTAATGAATGACCTATCTCTGATCTACCCCAGATAATTCGTATCGTGAATAGCGGTCAGTAGTTTGGCAGATCAATTGCCACGTACACAACACTACAGACAACCAACCAGACAAAGTTTCTCGCTACTTAAAAGGCCAAAGGGGCAATAACGCGCCAACTATTGCAAGACGAAGCACGCGACTCATGCACATAGCTCGTTTTTACTTGGGGTGACCTGCCTTGTCATTCGGGCTCTCGTAATTTGGCGCCACGCACATATAGAATGTCTCTAGCTGGCTTCTGGCCAAAAGTCAAACACCTCTAGCTTTCTGAGGCTGAAGGACAGGACGGACATTGTACCAAGTAGTTTCTCTTGAGTGACCGCCTCGAACAAATTTACTGCTACTTAGCATCAGACAAAAAAGTTTATGAATCAGGTTGTCTGACAGCATTGACGGCAGCCTTGTCATGCGGGGAGACGGTTGAAGGCACTTGGAGCACTTGGTATCAGTACTAGCACCACAAACTAAGGCCCAATAATCGTTGACCTCGCTCATGAGACAATGCAGGGTGATTATTCTCCAACAATCAGCACGTGGGAGTGAGCACTGTTGGTCGGTTGGCGGCAACGTGCGCCCACCCCAGGATTTTGCTGGACTAGGGTGGCCGTTATCCTTCATACCCCTAGAGCCTGGATCTTTGGGGCAGCATTCTTGCTGTAGCTATCTCATCTCAGGCAGAAGAGGATGGAGGCGCTGATAAGAGCCGCGCCGAGGCCAGGATGGTGCCATTCCGTGCCGTCCATGTCGAGACACATGGCGGCGTCTCTGGGTCTAGAACCGTAAGAACTGCAAGGAGAGGCGAGCGTAGAGCATCTCGCCCTACGACTATTAGCTTAGTGCGACCGCCACCAAGCGTCCCTTTAGGCTGGAGATCGAAAGGATGAACTGAACTGCAAGTCGCCCGATGCGGTAGACAGTGACAGCCAAACTCAGTGTTATCAGGAGCACGACGCGTGGGATGGTCTCCAGACAAGGCTCTTGGCACCCATGAATTTCATGAAACGCGCGAGCTGCAGCCAGCCGACGATCCTTGGAGCAATGGCGCTCTCTAAATGTGTCTCATGCGGCCGCACACTGGACGCTTTCGCTCTTTGGAGGAGCGACAACGAATTCTAGCTTCTGATCTCGAAGAGGATTCTGCTTCTAGGCCGGGGGTTAACCAGCTCTATGAACGCATGGCTAATGCTGATCGGAATTTTAGGCTCCAGGATCCCAGAGAGCAAGTAAGTGGCTGAATAAGGAAACCAACCGTAATGTCTCACTGCTACACTCACAAGGCTTTGCTTGGCACAGACCAAAGATGTCGCCTGCTGAATGATGTAGATCGCGTCTATCCCATAATAACATCATCCGCCCAGAAAAAGCGCCCGCTGAGATGTATTTTTATGGAGAATCGCCAGGATGACAAACATGGTTATGGAGGTAACTACCGTCTGATGAAGTCTTCGGTCCTCTTCTGATAAAGGGGTCAATAGCAACCGCCCCCATTCATTTTGCTATGGTGCTAGGCCATTGTACAAAGCAACGGACAAAAGAAAACCGAAAGCTGATAGCACAGCACATGGTTTGGACCAGAGCGGCGTGGCGCCTCTTAGAGCGGCTCAAGCAATGATGGAAGTGGAGTGGCAAACGGACAAAGTAGTCATTATTCCCGATTTTGGCATCGGCACATGAAGAGTCGAACCGCAGATTGGTGGTGGTAGTTTCAGATCGGGCTAAATGCATTCAGAGTCAATCTTTTGAATGTATATGTTGGTTGTAAATAGCTCTCATCAATGAAGCTTTGTTGCCGACCAACAGCAAGTACAAGTAGTAAGAATAGTAGTAGTAGTAGCATCACTACTAACAACAACAACAACACAATGGTAGAGCATTGTCAATGAGATCTAACAAAAGCACAATACCGTACCTATGGCCATGTACTCTTTCAACAAAGCAGAAATTTCATCTCGCACAAGAAACGCGTCGGTCCGGCGGATGGAAATTTTCTGCTATGGGTGGCGCCAAAGGCTGTGATGCATTAGCTAAGATAGAACGTGGTTGATATCAGAGGCGTTTTCTGGCTTCATTGCCGATTCTAATTGCCGGCTCTGTTAGTAATACAGATGCTGACAGGCAGAGTCACGTGCAGTCTCAGCATTTAGACTTCTTTGTAGGTAAATTCGCTGGAGGATGAGATGAGATGGAGATGGAGAGAGCTGCTGTGGTGTATCGTATCGTCTTTATCTTGGCCTGGAAATAAGCTGATGATGCCCACTTAGCCATTGCTTGATTGGCATGTTCGTACTTCGGCGAACTGGAGCTGGGCTAGGTTCAATGCGTGGTAAAAAGGGGGTTTGGACAAATCACGTCGTTGCTTGACATCGGAATCGGAAACGCAGATGGAAAATGAGATGGGCTTTAGATGATGTACTTGAAGGTACGCAAAGCACGGCACGACTCCATAAAACCGCATGGAGCCGTAATACCGTTAGCTCTACAACGTCGGACCGCTCCCCCTCCAACTTGCAACGCCTCATATCCGGGCCTCTCAGCTCCGTACCGTAGCAAGAAATGAGACAGGATAGCTGGATGATACAGTCGGAGATGCTGGCTCAGCTCCGTCGCAACGGGGGATCGGGATTTGATAGGCAAGATAGGCGATTTGTGTGCAAGGATGGCGCGGTCTGTGGCGGCGGAGGTTGGCTGGGAATGGCGTACAGGAGAAAGAATAGTATAGGGATAGGTACAGTACAGTAGTAAGAAACAGAGCCAGGTACGTACCGGGACTACCTGCGACAGCCACGTGATTGGCGATAGCCACTTTGCGGTGGCAGCGCGGGAGGGCGCTAACATTTCGCGTGTCAGATGGGCGGCAGGAGCAAGTACCTGCGACGTTGACAGGCCGGCACCTCGTTTAATTGATTGCGCAGTGACATCTGTCACTCAGCCCAGCTACCTACCTGTAGGCACTAAGAGAATGGATACCTCCCAATGATGTTTAATGGGCCATTCTGATGAATCAACTGCCAAGCAAACAGGTACTCTGCGCGTGCTCCTTTTTTCTTGTGCTATCAGTATGTAGACTAATGGCAGCTATTGTACCTTATCGACGATGAAGGTGCAAAATGCTGCTGCCTGGAGATTGCCGTGATGTTGCTTTCCTTGTTTTATATCTCACTTGTTAGTCTTGCTGCAACCCACCGCCACTGGTGCCCTTTGCACCACGTATGATGTAAACAGATGCTTGGGCACAATCCCTCCCAATCCCTCAAGTGAAAGCAGACAGCACTGAATAAGACCTTCTTTATGCCCTGATTCATAGAATCTAATTAGCAACGCTTTCTAATTAGAAAGATACCTCCTTCTAGCACGAGATGCGGGGCATTCCACTTGTACTGTTGAAATCCTGGTTGGGAGCTAGGCTAGAATAGAAAGTAAGGAAAAAGTAGTCCCGGGTAGGCCATTTTATTATGTGTTTATAAAGGAAAAAGGCAGATTCTAATAGAAATAATGCCTATAGAGTGTCTTTCTTAATTTTAGGATCAAAAGGAAGGTATTTACAACTTATCACATGTTATTTTTATCTTGTTTTAAATAGCTAGTAAGCGTAGTATGTAAATCTAGTAAATCTAGCTGGTACTTGTAAAATCTAATACCGCTGCATATGCAGCGGTATTAGGATACTAGCAATACTGGTAGAATTCTGTAAGATTTTCTTACTGCTATACCTATTGCAGGCATATTCGCGGCCCCGGCTAGCTTGGTACATTGGTTACAGGGATAATTTGATCTAAATTTTCAGTGGATTAAAGCTACACGAATTATGCTGCAAATCCCTACTAAAATTGGTATAGTCGCTCTTTTATGCATTCAAATCCTCTTTCTAATTAGAAAGCGTTGCTAATTAGATTCTATGAATCAGGGCATTACTACCATGATACGCTCGAATAAATGACTACCTACTTAGCTCTTACAATCTCGGACCCTGCGTCCCGCTCATCAACTTACTCACCACTAATGACGTACTTTGCGAGCCCACTTCGTCTGTCCACATCCCGAAAGATCGGACTTCTCGGCCGATATGACGGTGAAGGGCGGGAAACAAACAGTTGGAAAGAAAATCAACATCAAAATTTTTTCCCTTGCAATCAGGGGTTTGCGGTAGCATTCAAATCCCGGCCCAGCATTGAAGAGATCTCTTAGTTCGTCGGCAAAAGTGATTAGGGTGTAGCTTGCCGGCGCCCGCCCTGTATAGAGGGCCGGCTAACTTTTGCGCTCACCGCATTCCTCGCAGACTCAATTTTCCGTCGCGCCGCTGAAGCGCGAAGAAGGGCTGCGGAAAATAGACCAGGTTCATACTTAGGTACATGCTATACTGTACGAGCGTAGGCCTACATTGGCCTATCCTGCGTATGTACATGTTGGTGATACTGTAGGTCCCTATATTGTAAGAAAATTTGCAAACTTGCCAGCTAGCAGCTCTCCTCGTAAGGAGCTGCCTGGTTTAGCCCCTCTTCTAAAAACCGCCATCCGTTGACTCGGTGTCCAAAACTGGGACGCCTAAAGAGGGACCCGCGCGCGATCATTATCGCGATCTCATCGCACAAGATGCGCGGCAGCAAAATCACCACAAAAAAAAAAAGCAAAAAAAATGGCTCTCATCAACCTCTCGGGTCCCTTGGTTCACGGCCTTAGCGGGGGTATTGACTGAGCTTCAACTTGACCAAGAAAAAGCCCACTTAGAGGGTTCTCGGCCCTGGCCTGATGCTGCTCCGTGCGTTGGAGGGGGTGAAGACCCAGCCGTCAATCGGCACCAAAAACCAAGGATTGTGGCAGGCCAGACACAAAAAAACTGCCCGCGAGGCGAGCAAAGACGCAACGCATGCCAGAGCGCTGGGAGGAGCCGAGGCCATGGGGGACCCTCGCCGTCTCTTCAGCCCCAGAAGGCGGACTTGGGGGGCCTCTGGCCAATCTCGAGCTGCACGGATGACTCTGAGGTGGGGGCAGGTTGTGCCTTGTATGCGGTGCTACTGCAGAGGCCCCAGCACCGCTCATTAGACTTGCATGGACAAGTATCGATATCGCACTATTTTGCTGAATTAGGGACTTGTAGCTGCATGATAACGCGCACACAGTGAATCCCCTCGCTTCGCCTTGTCTCGCCTCGCCTGTCCATCCAAGAGATCAACAGAAGCTGAACCTGCAGGAATAGCACCTGCTCGTACGCATGTGATTTGCTGTACCACCGCCACCACCAGCTGCTACCACATCATACAGGGCGGTGTCTGGAATCATCCCTTGCCTGACGCTTTGGGTCTCTGTCCGTGCCGCGTCGTCTCTGTTCTTCTCGCAACCGCCGAAAAAAAGCCAAACACCGAGAATTTAGCATTCGGGCTCTGTCACAGCCAAATACAGTATATGCTCATCCAAAAAAAGAAATCTGCGCCGCTCAGGCCACCCTCTCGATCGCTGTGGCCTCGTGGCCAGCCGCCGCCGTCCGAACTCTGTTACGGGTCGCCATGAGAAATACATGTACTGTGTAACCTCGGACCAGTGACGCAGGTACTTGTCCATCCCGCTGGATGCATATGGCCGCGCTAGGTTCCTGCAGGCAATGATCCTCGTACTCCATACTTTTTGCGCGGTCCATCGCTAGCCCCGCTGAGGGAATGTATGTCTCAGATACCTTGAGCGGAGCTGGCAACAACTGCAGCCAACGGCAGCGCTCCGTAATCCTACAGCACTTGTACAGTATCTCAAATAACTTGAGGCGGACATGTCACAGCCAAAGAGCGTGTCATCGCCGCCTATAGGATGACCTGATGCTGCAACAAAAGGAGTGATAGCACGGGCGGTATCAAAATATGGTGGCCGCTAGCATCCTTGTAACCAAGATAGTACGTACCTCCCCATTGCAGATTTGATGACGGGATGCCGGCCGAGATAGCAATCTTCAATCATCCAGATAGGACCAGGATAGGGACTTTTGCGTGGGTAGCACGAAGATACGAGTAAAGGCGACATGTATGCCTAAATTGATGTTGACCACTGGGTACGGATAAAGGTAGTAAGCCGAGAATTTGCATGCACATGCGGCTTTGCAGGCGCGTAACACAGGCCGGATGATGGACTCATTGATTGATTACTGGTGGGTTCATGAGAAGTCGGAGATAGAGATAGAGAGGTCCTTATCTCGCTCTCGCGCGTATTTTCTTCGCTTTGCTCCGTATTACTATCGTTCGAGCAGGCCATTTTTTTTTTTTATCTTTACACACGCACGCTTGACAAGGTCGGCGACCACAACAGCACATGGCTGCCTCTTGTGGCTTTGTGGCTTTGTGGCTTTGTATCGAAAACCACAAACGCCGCCTGCCCGTCCTCCCTTTCGGCTTTGCGATGGAAAACTTTTCACCACAGCCGAGCTTCGACCGTGTTCTTCCCAATTTCTGGCGCGCATGGCGCCAGGTCAGGTCAAACCGTTCTTGAAATGATGTGATCTCTTTTCGGGCAGTGGCTGATGGTGTGAAAATCGCTTTTGGCGTTTTGAAAAAGATACCATCACCACCCTCCCAGCTTTCGCGTCAGCTACTTCGTACTAACCCTTCCGGCACCGAGTCCAGTCCACCCGGGTCGTTAAGTACGGGGTAAGCTTCCCAGGCGTCTGGGATGACTGGGTACGACGGCTCCAATCAGAGGGCGAGGAATGTCGCTGTCGGTGGCCAATATCGCAATGAATGGGTCTTGGAGTCGAGATGCTAGTACTGCGCACTAAAGAAAGGAAAGGAAAAAAAGGGCTACACAGGGCCGGGACCCCTCCCCTCTTCTTGGTGTGCCGAAGGCTTGCAGCAGCTGGAAACAGGAGAGGCCAAGATTTGCCCGAGAGGGAGGGCAGGGCAGGGGGGACGAGGGACGAGGAGGGGGGCTCTGTATCTCGTGCATGGCATCTCTCAGGGTTGCAGGCCAGTGGAAAATAGAGATTTCTATTTGAACAATCAAGCAGATACGGCACCTGACAAATAATGGCTTTTTGGAATCTTGGAGTCGACTTGCACTATTGATACTACCTTGGTATTAATCAATACTTGCTCTGAGCCCCCCCACCGCTGGATCGACCTGCTTATTCAGAGGCCGCAGACAAGGAAATCAACCACACTAAAAGCTCCGCTGAAAGGCCTCCATGGGTCTGGCGTGGTCTGGCCTTGGGAACAGGGACTCGGAACCGCGCCATTGGGGCACGCCTCTTTTTGCGTAACCTGTCCTTGGTAGGTAGACTATCGCTGCGATTCTGCTGGTGGTGGCACTAAGCAGGTACATGTGCTCAATGAATGGCCTGTTAGCGGCCACGCCGCCAAGAGACAGAGGACAGGCACCGCCTATCCCATTGACTGGAACGACAAGCCTCCAATAATAGAGTGGACATGTCTCGCGGAAAGTACCGCCTTCGATGCGTGTAGTAGCGGTACTTGCGTGTCTCTCTCTCTACTAGTAGTATTTTGCATGACCCCTTATCCTCATTCCCATTCATGTTGCCTCAATAACAATTGAAATACCTACTACCTACCTATTGTATATGACAGTAAGGTACCTACATGTAATACAGAGTGCATGCGCGTATGCACGTAGTAGGCCGATGGAGCATGTGCATGTAGCTAATATCGCCTTGCAGCTGCTGCTTTTTACTAGTGCTGAAATCGCAATGCCTGCCCGCCTCGCCGCGGCTAATTTGCGAATTTCTTCTCAACTCGAAACCACGCCGATGCGCAGCAAGACCTAGATTAGCACAGCCAGCCACCAGGTCCCCTGTGCTGTGCTGTGCTGTGTTGAAGCCCGTCAAGATACCAGACAGTATGGCCACGACTCCATCCACCCTTGTACCGGTACCCGCAGTCTCCAGCAGCTGCGGCTAGCAGCGACTAGGCGGTACCTGCTAGGGATTGCCTCGCACGCCACCGCATCCGGAGCGCTGCCCTTTTCAGGTCCCGGCCTGGCCTGCTATCGACGCTCTCACTGTGCTTTATTTTTGCCTTCTGACTGCTTTTTGCCGTTGAGCATCCCATCCATCCCTCCATCCATCCAACCGCCAATCCCTCCGGCCGTGCTAAATTAAAACTCCTCCTACCAACGGTGACTACTTGCTGTAGTCTTGCTCCTGCTACGCACCTCTTACATACATCATCCCGACTCCGCCTCTTTGCTTCTCCTAGACTCCTCTCTCTTCTTCTCTCTTCCTATTCTTCTCTCCCCCATAACAAAATCTTGGGCTTTCCTACGGGCCAGCCCCACGTACGACTTACTCATTCTTTCAACACTCTACAACTCACTCTCAGTCGAATCTCAGTCTCAGATCGCCCTTATCCCACCGATGTAACCAACGTCTGCGGCCGCTATACTTGCAGCGTTCATGCAGCAACCCCCCCGAATCCCGCCCTCCGCCAGCACAGCGCTCCCGCCTGCAGACGCAGAGCAGCGGCCTCATGCCCTGGTAGACTCGCCGCACAGAAACTCCGTGCGCCGGTTGCCCATCTTGACGCCGCCATAGCAACGACACCCCCGAAACTGACGACCGACGACCTTCGAGATATAGCCTCGACCACCAACAAAAACCTCCTCTTTTTTCTCCCTCCTCGCTCGTCGAGCCCTCTGCGGAGGTCGACGGGCGCGGGCCCTTTGCTGCAAAGAGCCCGCCATGTCCATCTATTCTGACCCGCCGGCGCTGCGAGACTTTTCGCAGGACAAGCCTTCGCTGCTGGTCTGCTGGTGGGCCACCATCTTCTGCGCCCTCATGATCCTGTTGCGAATCGCCGGCCGCTTCATTCGAACCGAGAAGCTCTTCTCTGAAGACAAGTTCGCCGCAGTCGCCTTGTTCCCCTTGTTCTTGCGCATGGGATGCGTCCACTTTATTCTCGTCAATGGAACCAACAATGCCGACTTCACCGGAGTCACCCTTACACCCGAAGAAATCCGAAAGAAATCCATAGCCAGCGGCCTGGTGCTTCTCAGCCGTGTACTCTATGCTGCTACGTAAGTCTGATCATTTGACGTTCTCTAGGGATTTTTTTTTTTTTTTTTTTTTTTTTTTTTTTTTTTTCACACTCCTTAATTGGGTTGGCTTTGTTGGCGCAAGGAAATCTCAATCACATACCGCACCAAGTGAGACAACTGACGCTGACCCTCTTTTTAACCTTAGTCTATGGATTCTCAAAGGCACAATACTCGAGTTTCTAAAACGCATTGCCGATCTAACCTGGCAGCGAACCCATCACTACACCCTCATCGCCATCCGATGCTCCCTCGGCCTCACCTTCATCGCCGTCGTCATTAGCGATCTCGCCGAATGCAACCCCTTCAGACATTACTGGCAAGTCCTGCCTGACCCTGGTGGTCAGTGTCGCCAAGGCTATGTCCAGCTCATCACAATGGCCGCCTGCAACATCCTTACCGATCTGATGCTCGTCATCTTTCCTATCCCCATCATTGTCCAGAGCAACATGCAGTTTCGCAGGAAGCTCCAGCTCCTTCTCCTGTTTTCTCTCAGCTTGTCCGTTGTGGCAGTCACCATCTACCGAGTTCCGCACATCATGGACGTAAACGGCCGACAGCAGTACCGATCGCTGCTTGCCTCCATCGAGTTGATTTTCGCAACTGCGTCCGCAAACGCCCTTGTTTTGGGCTCATTTGTCCGAGATCGAGGCGTCAAGAAACAGAAGCCCAGACGCACTTCCACCGCTGCCGAGTCGTTTGAACGCAGCACCACCATCCGAAGACCAACTATACATCGACAATGGGGCAGCGACGAAGACTTGGTTCGAGATGTTGGTCTGACCGTCGAGCCTGAACTTCGGGAGCAGCCAGACAGCCCGTCATCTGATCTGTACGCGTCAATCAGGCCAATGCAATCTGCCGAACAGGGCTCGGATCGGTGGCATCATCAGCAGGAGCAGCGCGAGCAAGAGGATAGTGCCCAGGATAGCGCCCCGGAAAGTTCTCCACAAAGCGCAAAGGCTAGCCAGGACCTGCTGATATACAAGACTGAATCCCGGACCGAATCCCAGCACGAATCAAGAAAGCTCTCCTTGTTTGACGTCGGCGGCCTTCTTGAAGACGGACCTGGCACAAGCAGTGGAAGCTACAGAAGAGGTAGCAGCTTTACTTCCTCTTCCATGGAAGCCAGCACCTCACAGACTGCCCCGCCGGCGTCCAGAAAGGCCAGTGTAAACGGTGTCCGGCGTGGATCAACGGCGCTGCTTCAAGATCTGGGCGGACTCCTGGGACCCCTGAACTCAAAGTCGTCTGTACGATCGAAACACCGAACCGGAACCGAGCTGCAACCTATCCAACAATCTCACCAAGAGCATCATGCCTCCAAAAACGAAGGCGGTGATCTTGTTCTCAATGACCCTGGTGGCCTCTTGCGATGATGAACAAGGCATCCTACGGCAACCGCACCCACTTGCCTTCTATCTAATTCGAAACATATGACGACTTAATCAACGACCTTTATCACGAATCTCTTTAATCACTTTCGGAGAAAAATCCGCCCATTTCTCTCTTTTTTCATTTCTCTTTATATTTTTAGATATGACTCGTCAGGCAATGGCGTTTACGGAGGTATTCCCTTCTATACACATATACATTTACATATATACACACGGCACCTTTTTCTCTCCCCCCTTTTGCCTCTATACATAGCGCCAAGAAACAGCACCTATGGGAGGAAATTATGGAGCCTTGTTCTTTGCTTTCCTTTGCGGTTTTCGCTTGCTGGTATTTCTGCGTTTAGTTTTAGACAAGGGATGGCAGACAACTTGGAGATGATGGGATATGGCGGCTACTGCGTGGGCTTCCGAGCTTTTTTTTTTTCCTTTTTCTCTTTTCTTACTGTTCTGGTACTTGGTTGCATATACCCCGGTGACAAACACCGTTTTTGTTTTGCGAAGAGATGTATTGTATGTGCATATTCCCTCAACATCGATAAAGATGTTTTGAGAATGGGGACGGTGAAGGAGAGACAGTGAGAGATGGTTATACGTTGAAGAATTGAACTACCAATTGGAACGTACTTGTTGTGTGCTTCGTTGTGAATAAGTGAATGAATAAGAGATTGAGTTTGTATGTGTTTTTTGGCCTCCCACGAAATTGTGACTTGACGTGGTCATGCTTGCATATTTATACATCACAGGGCCTACTCCTTCAGTGTGCATTCCAAGGCCTTACTGTTATGTGTGTATATGTGTGAAATGAACGTGCTTAGAGATTGGTTCATGGAGTTGTAGTATACCTAGTATTAGAAAAGTTATACGTGAAATGTCAAGTTAACCGATAATTGTATGAGCTTCAAAATGATCAAAACTGATCAAATTCAATTTGCTCCTTCTTTTGGCCTCTAAACTTTCGAAACTTGTGGCAACCATGCTTGAGAAGATATATCTCAGGGGCAACGACAGATATCAATGTTCGTGCAACTCGATTTTGCCCTTTATTTTCACCTTATTTTTGCTGCTTCTTATTTTAAAGATCATGTTAATTCGTAGACATGATCTGATCAACTGCAAGCCGTGATTGTCAAGATATATATTGACGTTGATATTTTACTTAATTTGATTGGTTTGTTTCTCTTGTAATTCTAATAATTAAGTTTTTCCCCCAAAAAACGCCAGCTTTCACTCTTGCAAATGCAAAACATTATGTCAAAAACAGCGTTCGTCCGTTCCGCTGCTCAGCTTCTGCTGCTCTTTTTCAGTTTGATTCTTGGAATCCAACTTGAGCTTTCTTTTCTTTCTTCGCCCATCCTTATTTCTGTCTCCCGAATACACGCAAAACAGCGAGGCACGCTTCTTTCCAAAGTTTTTGTGTGTTTTCAAGTCTTTGCCCCCCCCCCCCCCCCCCCCCTCTTTCATCTTGACAGCTGTACACTCCCCCGATCGAAAAAGCTTCTTAGACACACAACCGGTAACTGGCATATCGACCCGCCGTCTCACTAACTCGGATAATCTTGACCACCTGTCCCCTCTTGAGGCCCAGATACCTCGCCACGGGATCCTTCTGCAGGATACGCGGCAGCTGTGTCTCCTTTAGGCGGTATCTCTTCAGCAGCGCAATCTTCTCCTCCCGGGAGAGCAGCACGTGCCGCGGCACCAGCTCGTGGTGCGTAATGTTGACCAGCAGATCGTCCTCGAGGAAGCACTCAATCTTGGCCAGGTTCTCAACCGAGGCGAGCGACTTGCGGGCGGCGGGTGACAGCGCCACGGGGGTCACCATGATACCCGTCTTGTAGTTGTTGGTGATTGTGTACTTTGCAAAGTTGCGGATCTGCGAGACACCAAACTGCTTGTCCGTCAGGAACTCGACCCAGATGGGGCCGCAGTCGGGCACGGGGTCGGGGTTGGAGGCTGTGGCGGGAGGGGTGTTTTTGCGGAGCATGGAGTCGCTTGGACGGGCGGAGAATTGGAGTTTGGCTCGGCTGTGATTTGATTGCATGTTAGCTTTGGGTATGTTCTGCATATATATCGCCATGGTAGAGGTTTGTTTGACGGGAAGAAGGGGGCTGAGGCCGTACTTTACGCTGCCGTCGGGGTGGCAGTACTCGTCGCGGAACCGTTCCAGAGAGATGCTGACTTCGTCTTCGGCAAGCTCGTACTCCTATTAACGAGGCAGAGCGACAGGTTAGCCAGATTGTCACGGGATAGCATGAAACCCAGAGACCAAGAAATGAGGAGAGAAAGAATCGGATCATCCATGAAGGAGAGCGTACCCGGTCCGCAACCATCTCGTGAACCGTCCTCCACGCGCGCCAGAGTCTCACAACCTCTTTGGACTTGGCATCGTTGGGCAAATCGTCAATCATCTTGGAATCGTGTATCTATTTAATCGTCGACTTGATTCTTCGGATATGATCGCTTATGCGACTAAAGATTCGACCAAGAGTAGCAAAGACCGCGCGTTGTCGTGACCGGGTTGCTGTTTTTTTCGTCGAGTTTCCGCTTGTCGGGGAGAACTGCGGTCGTTCAAAAATTGTTTGCGCAGCCTTGCATTGGCTTGGCATGACTGGAGCGATTAGCTGAGCCGGTCGCAGCTGATAAGAAAATGTCATGTGACCTTTCTGATAAGCCACTCTTGACGGCGCTTAGTAACTTTGAAGTGAAGTGGACCCTGGTCTTTCAAAGGGTCTTTTTTTAGTCTTTGCCCGTTGGATTATTGGACAGCTAAGCCGTTTCACAGCAAAAGGGCAGGAGATCAGAAGAACAGAATTGAGGCGCAAAAGTAAATGAAGCATCTCTCAAAGTATGGCCACTGATGCTCGAGCTTATCAAAGTATCACCGTGTAGCAATTGATATCTGACTTCTACTTACGGACTGCTTCTCCAAAGTATAGCAGCTGGAGATCCCCAAAAATCCCCCACTAAATAACTGAGACTATCCATGCTAATTGCCGCCTTAAAAGCTTCAGCAAAACTCACTAAAACCCCCTCGCTAAAGCTGCGCGGCCTGATCAATGGCTTTAGTGGACGTTACAGAGGCTCAGCCGCTAAAGCAAACCATCGCTTGTGCCTGTAAAAAGCACAAAGTTTTGTGGCGGTTCATTGTGTCTCGGGCCCATCCGTTTCGTCTGTAGTAGTAGTTTGGATTTTTCCCTTAAAGTGGGAGTAACATGGGATAGAATTATTTTTTTTTCTACTATTGGTGGGGACCCCAGCAAAAAAACGTGGTGGTCAAGGGCAATTTTTTGGTGCCAACCGAAGTATTAAATTCAACCACCAAAAGTCTCTAATTGGTGTGTTGTCTGGTTCGGCTTTATTTTTTTCTCCTCCTCTTCTACCTTTTTCCCAGTCGCACCCGTCGTCTGTACTCCCCCCTTTCGCCTCCATTCTGCTCTCTAAAGAGAGACTGTGACGGCTTCTTTTTTCTTCCTTTGCTGCTCTTACGTACCGACTCTCTGAACTTCACAATGGCCGCTGCTGTCGCTGCTCCCGCCGCCGAGGCCGCTCCTGCGCCGAACACTCGCCCGACTCGACCCGATGAGAAGGTCTTCAAGGAGGAGCTCGCCAAGGCCGAGAAGGAGCACAAGGCTTCTATGGACAAGTTTGTATGTGCGGCGTGGCTGTTCTTTTATTTTGTCTTTGGCAGTGCATATTCCTGCAGTGGATTTTCGGGCAGCTGCATGGCTGCCGTTGTCTTCTATAAGAGAATCCCCCATCCTGTGTCACCAGGTATCTTTACTCTCTCAGCTGCTGCGAGCCTGGGGTTGAACATAAGAGAAGAAACGAGTAGAGAAGTGGTTGGAAAAAGAAGAGCAAAGCAGAGAATATCTTGTCGTCTTGGCAACCTGCACATGTGCTAACTGCAGCATTCTAGAACGCCATCAAGGCCAAGATCGACGTTGCCCTCCCCAACAAGAACAAGGACCAGCCCAGCCCGACCCAGAAGCGTCGCCAGGAACTCATTGCCCAGGCCAACGAGATCCGCCAGAAGCAGGCCGGCGGCAAGAATGCTCGTACCTCCAAGCTGGACCAGATCAAGCGCTTCGACGAGCAGCTCCGCAACCGCATTGCTGAGCAGAAGGCCGCCAAGGCCAAGGTCCCTTTCAAGAGCGTCGAAGACATCGACCGCCAGATTGATAGCCTCGAGAAGCAGGTCAACTCCGGCACTATGAAGCTCGTCGATGAGAAGAAGGCCCTGACCGAAATTTCCAACCTGCGCAAGACTCGCAAGAACTTTGGCCAGTTTGACGAGGCTCAGAAGCAAATTGACGACCTCAAGGCCAAGATCAAGGAGATCAAGGACACCATGGAGGACCCCGAGCAGAAGGCCATGTCTGAGCAGTACAACAAGATCCAGGCCGAGCTCGACACCATCAAGGCCGAGCAGGATGAGGCATATAAGAACCTGTCTTCCCTGCGGGACGAGCGCACTAAGCTGCAGGCCGAGCAGCAGGAGAAGTTTGCCGCCATCCGTAAGCTCAAGGATGACTACTACGGCCAGAAGAAGGCCTTCCAGGCATACGAGCGCGAGGCTCGCGAGAAGCAGCGAGAGCGCCAGCGCGCCGAGCGTGAGCGCTACCTCAATGAGCGCAAGAAGGCCGAAGCCGAGCGTGTCCTCGCCGAGGCCAGCGAGCCCGCCTACCTGGACGAGATCCGCCGCGCAAACAGCCTACTCGTGTTCCTCGATCCCACCTTCAAGGCCGAGAAGACGCCTCTGCTGGCCAACTCTGGCCTGACCGCCCAGGCCCAGCGAACTGTCGACGAGTCCGGTCTCAAGGGCACCAAGCTCGTCCGCAAGGAGGACCGTGACGACGAGTACGCCCCTGCCCAGACCAAGGGCAAGAAGGGCAAGAAGGGCAACTCGGGAGCTGCCGCCCAGAAGGGCTTCAACTGCCCCCCTTCGGTTGTCGAGGACTGCTCATTCCTCAGCCTTGACCCCCCTATGAGCGCCGCTGATGTTCCCGGCGTCATTGAGAAGGTCAAGGCCAAGCTTGAGCACTGGAAGGAGGACCAGGCCGCTCAGACCCAGCGTGTAAGTGTCTTTTTAACGGCTTCATCTACTCTATGTGGCGTTTCCTGACTAACGTTTTAATTCATCCAGAACATTGAGAAGGCCAAGAAGAAGCTCGAAGAGCTTGAGAAGGCCGAGGCCAACGGCGAAAAGGTCGATGAGGTTACCGACGACCTCAAGGACGCCTCCCTGGAGGACAAGGAGAAGCAGGAGGAGTCATAAAGGACTTTGTCCTCCCTTGCTTCCCTGAAAGAGAAGACACTGACTGTTCAATGATTCCTTTCCTCTAGCTACAACCCTCACTACCAAGCTGGCACAATTCGCCCCTCGTTCCGCTCTCTTCTCTCTCTCGCGCGCTATTTCATACACAGCTACATTATCTGTTCTCTCTCTTCCCTTATTCCACCATTCGTCAGCTGCGGGGTTATGGAACGGGAATGGAATCATATTTTCTTTTTACAAGTCTACAAGGAACCCAAAAAGTAGGAAAGGGGTAAAAATTTGTCTCAAAATAGGAGGGGTTTTGTTTTTTTAAATAAAGGAACAAGCTTTTTTCTTTCTTCTCTCCTACGTCGCTACAACAAGCGTTCCGCGTGTTGATCTGTTGCTCATTTTTCTTTATCGTTTCAGCTTTCTTTTTGTCATTGGTGTTTCTTATTTTGTACCTAGGTATCTTTTATTTCCTCGTCAATGGATGGGGGAAGACAAAGGAGTTTTTATGCCAAGCACGAAATATACAAGCCTCATGGAAAATGATGTATAAGAAAAAGACTATACCCCCCATTTCTTAAAATATGTTGCCGAGTGACACAAAGTACTGCTCTCTTCTCCTATCATGTGATACTCGCATTGATGCTAGCACAACGCGGAAAATGTCCCGAGAGTTGCTCACTTTTTCGGTGTATGTGGCTGCTTTGACTGGCTGGGCGTTCTGCATGTGAGGCCATCTATTACTACACATCATGTATCTAAGGGGTTGCTGCATGTACAAGTAACTTGTCGCAGGCAGGTATGCGTCGATGGGAACACACGTACATGTAAACTAGACTAAACCAGCTGTAACCGATGCAATGATATGAGCAAGTAATATATATGATGCGGTTCGCCACGCTGGGGCGTCTAATTAATTGGGCAATATTGGTGGTAGTTCGTGCTGCTATCCGTGTCAGTATCGTGGCAACTCGTCGGCAGGATCTTAAGGTTTACATGCACGTTTCGTTCTTGCTTAGACTAAGTAGATTGGATCATAAAGACACGAAGCATTCAAATATTCAATAAGGGAAATCCCTCTTAATAACCCGTTGGACACAAATCATTCGCTTTTCCTTGATGCTTTATTTTTGCTTGATGCGCCAAACTAAATGGTATGCTAGTTGTTTTTGGTTCGAAACTCGTCTAACGCGGGTATTCAAAATCATATAAAATGTATGTGTAGCCAATAATTTTGGAGACGCAAGGAGGAAAAAAGGATATGAAAAGAGTTCCCAACATCCGTTAATTCAAAAGCCAGGCTGCTCTACTCCAGCTACCATGCACTCGTGCCATTCCCCATTCCAAACAAATGAAACCTGATGGTGATCGTACATGTCGTCATGCCTGTGTTGCAGATATATATAAGGAAAAAGAGAAAAATGACGATATGTTTACTACTTGCGCTTTTGGAGCTGGCGTCATCCTTTGAAGAAAAAATATGGAGTTTATCCGTAAATTTCGTTTTTAATCGTTAGTTGATTTATCTTGATAGCTTGGTTTTCTTTTATCCAAAAGGTGCGTAGTTGGAATAAGAGGGGTGGTGCTGTGGTGCTGGTGGCCTGAATGTCCTTCGGTCTCGTGATGCAGCAGCTGGGGCAGGAGTGCGACGCTCCATAAGAGCCTCGCGGTCATGAAATTGTGACGGAGGAGCTATAGCAGGAGGAGGAGCAGGAGTGCCGGCACTGGCACTGATTGAGCCGGCTCGACGAGTCGGCTTTCGGGCAGGGGCCGTCAATGGTGGATTCTTCACGGCTGCCTCATCATCTGCAGGGAGAGTGAGCTCGATGAGGCTGTAGAAATACTCGAGGACCTCGGGGTAACGTTGTACGCTGGCCTGCCAGTCCTCATCAATGCCTCGCTTTAGGGTGGCCTGAGCCTCAGCAATCTGGTTGGGGTGTGGCGGCGCATTGTAATGGTAGAAGGCGTGGGCGGTGATGTGGTCAAGGTGAGCCGAGTGGGCCGTCTTTCGTCGCTCAGCGAGTTGACGGAAATACTCGAGTATGTAATCTTGAGCATGGGCCCTTACCCACGAACTATGGTTTGAATTGAGTTAGTGGCGCTAATAGTAGACATTGATTATGAAGGCGGTGAACAAACCGTATGTCGGTATATATGGATCGCATCATGCGTTCCTCAGCCTGTTTAACGGCCACTTCGAGGCCCTTTGCCTCGCAGTCACAGGCCATCGAGGCCGGAGCATGGCAGATTGCGCAGTCCGGATCCATCCTGATGATGGTCTTGCGCCCCTTGGTATCTCTGGTGTGCATCTTAGCAAAAGGGTATCTTTGGGTGAGACGATTGTTTCTTTTTTTGCCTCTTTTAAAGGCTGAAGTGTAATTGAGAGAGTCTTCCAGGGAGAGATGGGTATAGAACAGAATACGGGCTAGTATTACACAATGCAGGAGCTAATTCAGGCACACAAGAGAGAGGGCACGATCAAGGTTTTCTTTTGCTGGCAGGAACAGATACGGGATGGGGTTTCTTCAACCGCAGTAGCAAGGCCTCGCTCCCCCTTTGGCAAGCCCATAGACGGGCTTCATGAGTGACGGAAGTGGGACAGGCGGAGAGCGTCGCAGATGGCGGAAGGGTGATTGGGCATATGAAGATGGAGGAGAGGGAAGTGGAAGAGGAAGAGAGGATAGGAAAGCAGAAGAAGAAAGAGAGAGGAGGAACGAAGGGGGAGGGTCATTGAGAAAGGAGAGAGAAGACAAGGAGACTGCTTGACTGACTGACCTAGTAGAAGAAAGGATAAGACAAGCAGAAGTAACGATAGGCTCACGCCAGGCGGTAAAGGGAATAGAGGAATGCCAGCGGAAGAGCAGAAGCAGGAGGCGGCGTCTGTGCTAGATCAGAAGGCTGACGCTGTTTCGCAGATGTATCCTGCAAGCAGCAGCAGCAGCAGCAGCAGCAGCACAAGCACAAGCACGAGTACAAGCACGAAGCAGCAGCAGCTCGGAGCCAGGATGAAGCTCTCGGAGGGGACCAGACGAGGGCCTTGGGAGGGACAAGATCTCAATGCCCGGAACCAGAGCGTGGGGAAAAGCCAGAGAGCCGGCTGCAGCAGCACGAGTCGAATGAGGAGGCGGCGGGTGGGTGACGGGCCAGCTGTCGTGGCTCGAATGCGGGATCGAGGAGCCTATGCAGGCTAGCCTAACGAGCAGCGAACTGGCCCAACGCAGGGCAGCAGAAGGTGCCCAAAGAGGTGAGCAGCGCTGTCGAGCAGGCCGAGCTCTGCAGCGGTTGAGTGGCAAGCGGGCTTTTGGAGAAGGCGGAGCGAGCAATGGCGGGAGGAAGGGAAAAGAGCCGCCCGGGCTGAGTAATTGGAATTCCGAAATCTGATCAGACCAGGCCCGGCTTACCGTGCAAGAGGCCGGTTCTGCGCAGCTGTATTTGTATAGCTGTGGCGGTCCGCCGCAAGGGTTTGCTGAAACCGAGAGTGTCCCGCACGCCTAAAAGGCGTCTCTTTGCTGGCTGCGACTTGTATATGTGGCGTTTCGTTGTCCGTGCAGCAAATGGAGCCGCTGGTGTGACACAAGCAGGACACGGCAAGACACGACACACACACACACACACACACACGCACACACGCTCGAGAGAGGAGGTTGGTCTGGTGGACCGATGGCCGAATCTGCTGGCGCTGACTTGTTGACCGTGGTGAGGAGATTGCAGGAAAACTCAGCAGGTGGCGGATGGAGCCGGCAGAAGCAGCAGCAGCTCCTCGAATTGTGGTCTCACCAATCGGGTCAGGCTGCCCTTAGCGAGAGAATTGACACTCTCTGTACGTGGGTGATGATCCTGCCTGCAGCAGCCCCGTCGTCTCCGTACCGGCGCCTGTCTCTGGCTACCCCCGGCAGATCTCGTGCTTTTGGCCTCCCTTCGGCCTGCCTTTGGTGCTGTTTGTTTGCCTGCGGGCGTGCTGATGTGCTGGTGCTAGATGCTGTATGTAAGGTTTATGTATGCATGTGCCAAGGTGCTGTGCTTCCGCGGGAATGCGGGCAAACGAACGATGAAGCTTGTCTCGTCTCCAGCTAGAGGCAGAGCAATTTCACCGCACTTTTTCGCAGTAGCAGCAGCAGCAGCAGCTTCAGTGCGGGCTTGAGCATGCACCGTCGAATCACGAGGAGGGGCGGGCCAGGCATGGACGAGGCCCGCCGTTGGCCAGACTCGACCCTGTGGACAAGGCTGCGAGGAGCTAAGAAGGCCTAGCTGGTTGGTCACGATGCCGGCGACTGGCGAAGCTGGTTCTATGTAGTAGCTGACGAGATGCTTGATTGATGCTGGTCGCCAGAGGGAACGAGTATAGATACCGTAGTAATAGCCGCAATCTGCTCTCCTCCTCGTCTTTCTCCCATCTTATTCACATCTCTCCTCTTCTACGGGAAAAGAGCGTCGCATCAGCATGCCTGCTGCTGTGTTGGTCTCTGCGCCTGCGACGATCCAGCACCGGCAGCAAATCAGACGCTGGCAACGTCAGCCTCTTTGCCTCATTGTGCGTGCTTTTTCACTTTTCACACGCTGTCCTGGTCCTGCCCGGCCGCTGCCACAGGCTCAAATCGACATGGGGGACGGCAGATGAGCAGGGTCCAGTGGTGTTGTTTGGCCTGAAAGCGGGGGAGCCGAAAACTGGAGGCTTTTCTGCCAGCTCAGCGGTGCAGCTTCCCGTTGGTACCTGCTAGATGCTGTGCTACTGTATGTGCTGAGTCGTACCGTACCACGTATGCATGGATTCCATACCCAGGCACCTCTTATTAATGCATCTGCTAGGCACATGTAATCGGCCATCACGCAGCTTGCAAACAGATTACAGATTTTCATTTTCCCTCTGAATATGGATGGATATTGCTTCTTTGTAGAGGTAGCATGTATCAACAAGCAGCTCTGCTCCAGCGCCACCCACTGCTGCGATGAGCTAAATCCTCTGATCGGCTCCCTAACCCCACTATACCCGCCGCCATTCGGCGCCGGTGGGGTCAAGCCTCCGGCGCTGGCTTCTGCTAATTTACACCACTTGCGTGCAGGTGGTCTTATCTTATCGGCGCCATTTCCAGTATCGGAATTTTTAAATGCATCTGCCAAAAATCGATGTTATTCACCACGGCCAAGGCGCATATCACGACAAATTGATTTTGATTTCGACATGCCGCCCCGGTGTCCCGGTCCATCCCATCTGCCCCTGGCACCATTCCTCTACCCTGCTCTTTTTCGGCCCCGATATGCCAGCTCTTCTCTCCTCCGAACGGCGTTAAACCGCCAATCACGCCCCTCCTCTTCGTCATCATCATCCTCAGCTTCATCGTCTTCTTCACCCTCTAGCCTCAATAACCTCCCTGAATCACGCCTGAATCCCGCCCCTGATGACTACGCAGCCCCAAGCTTCGCCGACAAGGCCGAGCTAACGCTCTACGCCGGCCGCGGCGGCAACGGCTGCATCTCCTTCCACCGAGAGGCTTACTACCCCGATGGACCTCCCAATGGTGGCGATGGTGGCATTGGAGGCAACGTCTACATCCAGGCGGCCCACGGCGAGACTTCGCTGCACAAACTCGCTCGCAGACGCTTCATCCGCGCTGGACGCGGAATTCACGGCCAGGGAAGCGGCAAGAGTGGCATGCGTGGATCAGACATCGTCATCACCGTCCCAGTAGGCACCATCGTGCAGGAGATTGAGCGCCATGATCCGGCTGCTGAGGAGGACATGGCCGTCAGGGCGTTCCAGGCGCAAAAGAAACAGAGGCGGCGAGAGCTTTTGGCACAGCAACAGCTACAGGTGGAAGTGGAAGAAGAAGAGGAGCCTCAAGAGACCGACCGGCACTCAAGGTGGAAAAACCCTGAGGATGACTACGACCCAGATGCCGACGACCCAGAGCGCGGCAAATGGCTGCTCTATCCGGGCATGTCAAAATCTGATGTCAAATCAGCAGAGTTTCCCAAGCTCCCTAAACGAACTCGTCTCTTTCAGCAGCCTCCCCCACCCATCTATCTCGACCTCTCCAAACCAACACCAACGCCTATCCTCCTAGCCGCAGGTGGCATTGGCGGCCTTGGAAACCCGCACTTTACCTCACGACAACACCCAAAGCCAATGTTCGCCACCAAGGGTGATGAGGCTGTAACTCTTAAGATCTCACTGGAGCTCAAGCTCTTGGCCGACGTAGGCCTCGTGGGCCTGCCTAATGCCGGGAAAAGCACTCTTCTACGAGCTCTCACTAATAGCCGTACACGGGTCGGCAACTGGGCCTTCACAACCTTACAACCAAACATTGGCACCGTCGTCTTGGACAAGTATTCCGGCCGCCCCAGCGTCAAAACCCCTCAACTCACCTCTGACGATGGTACCGCCCTCGGAGGCCCACGAACGCGCTTCACCGTTGCAGACATTCCCGGTCTCGTCGAAGGAGCACATCTCGACCGTGGCCTCGGCATTGCTTTTCTGCGCCACGTCGAGCGCGCCGGCCTCCTCGCCTTTGTCATCGACCTCAGCGCTGGCAACGCCGTCAAGGCCCTACAGTCCCTCTGGCGTGAAGTCGGCCTCTACGCCGAAATGCGACAGGACGAAGAGCGCTCCCGCGAGATCGAGTCCCGCGTCGACTGGGACCTCGTCTCCCAGGCCAGCCGCGGACCGATCAATTTAATGGGCGCTTCGTACGGAACGCCTCTGCCGCCGATTCAGGAGGCACAGACGAGGAAGGCTACCACTCCGGCATTGGAAATTGCTGGCAAGCCGTGGTTTGTAGTCGCTACAAAAGCTGATCTGCCGGAGACGCGAGAGAATTTCCAAGAGTTGAAGACATATCTTGATAATGTCACCGAGGGGCGAGAGCCGCATCCAAGTGGTGTGGAGGGAGCGTGGACGAAGAAGTGCGCTGCTATTCCCGTCAGTGCGATTAAAGGAAAGGGGGTCGACCGCATTGTGCACTGGACTGTTGGACTTTTGGATGAGTAAAATTGTTACTTTGAACAAGCACGAAACATTGTAATATTAGCCATTTGTACAAATAGACAACGACTCTGTAAAACTAGATAGTAAAAGAAACGTTTAATCTGTAACTTGGAGCAAAAAGCACTTGTATATATAAATTGGTACCCAGTTTTACCAAATATGCCCATACCGGAGCCCGATGGTACATCTGTTCTTTTCCCCTCTTAATTCTTCATCCTTTACTTATCCTTGTTTTAGAGATTATACAAGATTTAGAAGGTTAGGATGGTCCTCCACACCAATTATGTCTTAATCAGCTCCCTCAGGCGTGGGAATATCCTCCACATCAATCTCTTCGTCCTCCTGCTCTCCAGCCTCCTGCTCCTGTTCCTCAGCCGCCTTCTCCTGCTTCTCTTTACGTTGGAGGCTGATATTAATCAATGGCGACGTATCGTTGAACACTCTGAGCAACATGGCAGAGCGATCTTCCTTTGGCAACATCAGATTCAGCGAATGAATGCTCTTCCACAGCGGGAGAGCCATCCTCTCCTGCCACTCCGGGTCGTCGCCCTCCGGCTCGACTCTCAGCACGCAGCATCCCATGCCAATGTCACGCACGCGCTCGCCAATCTCCTCAAAGTTCTGCCACTCGCCTTCGTTAATCTTGGGGAACATCTCGATGAGGAGCTTGTGCAGTGTCTCCTTCTTGCGCAGGCGCACAACGCGAGGCTCGCCGACGTAGCCCTGTAGAATGGGCATACCTTCGGCCTGGATACGCCAGCGGCAGACCTCAGCCGAGGGAGCGTCCTGCTTCATGAACATGCGGACACCACCGTGGATGAATTTAAGACCTCTGCCTTCGTTCTCCGTGAGGATGTCTCGTGTAAGGGCTGTGGTGTAGTAGATGGCCTTGGCAGGCTCTCCCATTTCGTTTCTCACCATGTATCGGTTGGTGGGGAAGCGACTAGACAGTCTATAAAAGTCCTTGATGTTCTGGATGACAGGGTGGGAGGGGTCGAGGTACTTGAAAGGCTCTTCAATGGGGCCGTTCCTCTTTGGTTTGCCTGGGCGGTCTTCGCGTTCAGTTGCAGTAGCGGCAGCAGGGGCCGGAGTAGTGGCTGCTGAGCTTTCCTCTGCAGTCTTTGTCTTTTTGGCTGGCTGTTCTGCATCTTCTTCAGTCTCCAAGGGTCGCTTGCTAGCGGCGGGGGAAGCGTCCTCCATGGATTCGTCTTCCTTCTTCTCTTCTGGCGCAGAAGCGTCCTCTGGCTTTGTCTCAGCCGCTGGAATAGCGGTAGCAGCATCCTCCGACGCGCCGTTAGTCTGGTTAGCCTGCTTGGGCTCATTCTCGTTCTTAGCCTTGAACTCCGCCTTCTTCTCCAGAACTGTAATGAAAAAGCCGCCAGTATCCTGCAAGTGTGGGTAGATTCTCATGCAGCGCTCCAAGGGCAGAGTAGTGCCATTGGGATCTGGGAACATGGATGGGACAAGTCGACCAGGGGTCACGCCATCTTTGCTCTCCTTGGTGAAGTTTTCAACCTCCTCCCAGCTGTTCCAAATCTTGCCGCTCTTGTCCATAATCTTCCAGGACTTGAGGCCAGGTCGACGCACGAGACCATCTAGCTTGTCGCTGGAGTCAACGATCTCCACATTGTCCAAGCCACCACATCTCTCAATCGCAGCAGCAATGATCGACTCATTCTCGACAGGGTTCATACTGCAAGTGGAGTACACAACACGACCTCCGACTTTGAGAAGCTGCAGAGCTCGAACAAGAATGCGGATCTGAGTGATGTGAAGGCCCAAGGCACTACCTGGCTGCCAGTCTTTCCACAGGTTGGCATTCTTTCGTGCTGTTCCATCTCCGGAGCACGGGACATCAGCGAGGATTCTATCAAACTTCAGGTAGTTGTTCTTGTTTGAGTTCGGATCGGTCGAGGGCAGCTTGATGGAGGGGAATTGAGTGGCATCGTGGTTCATGACAAGGAGATTGGGCGATGACAGTCTCTTGAGTTGATGGACTAGAAGATGACCACGCTTGTAGTCGGCATCGTTCGCGATCAGCAGACCTGTTGCACGGCCGGCATCAGAAGGATCAGCCTCCAGATCCGCCTCAGCCTCTTCTTTGGTCTCGTCACCGAGGTCTAGGCCGTCTTCCTTGGCGAATTCTCGCAGAACTTTCCTCACGCGAGATTCTTCGCCAACGTGGAGCATCTCCAGCAGCTGGGCAGACTTGCTGCCAGGCGAGGCGCACATGTCCAAGACGGTCATGCCTGGTCGGAGATCCATCAGCAGAGGAGGGATCATGCTGACGACCTCTTGTCTGCTGATGTTGCCGACGCTGGTCTCTGACACGAGGAACTTCTGGAAGGCCGCAAAGGGAGGGAACTTGCGGACAACGTTCTTGGGGGTGGTCATCCACCAAGCAAGCTCGTCGGGGTACCAGGAAACAGGCTGGGGAGGGTCGACGGGGCGGCCATCTTGGTGCTCGATCTTAACGATTTCGGGAATGTATCGGGATCGCAAAAGTCTCTCGACGGCCAGCGCATGGCTATGCGACAGAGCTTTAGGTTAGCAGGGGAAAACACAATGGGTCGAAGCAAAAAAACGAGGATAAAGTTGACGCGCGCGCAGCAAGTTAGACGTACCCCTTCGAACCGCAGAAGCGGAAGCTGTTGGGTAGCTCGCGCCTCAAAGCCTCCCAGAACTGCGTCTTCTCTTCGTCGGAAAACTCAAGCAGCGAGTCGTAGTACTGTTGGAGCTTCTCGTTCTCCTTCTTGAGCGCAGGATAGTCTCTCCAGCTGTTTCCGCGCTCGCCGCCGCCGCCACGACCGCCTCCACGGCCACCTCCACGACGGTTCTTGCCCTGTTCGCGCGCGAATAAAGAATATATGTTTAGCAATGGTCTTCAATGAGGTCGGCGACTATCTTAAAATAGAAAAGTGTTACTCACTCTGAAGCCCTTCTTGCCCATCGTTGCGGATTTCGATCTGCTCTGGCGGTTGGAGCTTGTGACGAATGGAAAATTTACAAAATTCCGGGCCAGAAAATCTAAAATTGAAATGCCCCGCCATATTCGCGGGTAAGAGCGCGCTAAAGGCCTCTGGAGGGTGTGGCGCTGTCCAGTAAAAATCCAGTAAAAATGCGAAGCTAGAGGCGCTAACATGCGGATTGGCGGAACCGCCGCGGTTGATCTGGCAATGGAACCGGGGGTCAATATTTGGTTTCTTCAACGAGGCCCTATGCCAATGCTCCTGATCGTGCCAAAGCATCTGTATAACTCATGTTTAGTTCTACAAGAAGCAACATAATGAGTACTTGGACACTATTAGGGAACAGAGTTAAACACAGCCAGCGGAGATTTGTCAATGAGGCACTACGTACATGTACCTAGACCCCAGCATTCAAAGCCCTGCGATATACCCCTGCCGACAGGAAGTGTAATATGCAGTTGGTAGTCGACGACACCTTCCCAACACCACCTCGCTGCTTCAACCAATCGCATCTACTAGCCAAATCTCCGTGGTAAGATCGACTGATAGGGCCGATGTGATGATTTGGGTCCGAGGTTAAACCGCAACCGCCGCGCGAGGCATCATATTAACATCGCGATTGAGTTCCGTTCGCGCGGTATGCTCAGCGCTCCCAGCCTTCGTGTTTCTATATGTGTCTTCAACTCGGTGTTCAATATGACTATGCAGCCAAAAACTCTCGAAATCGATCCTGCAGGCGATACTCTCTTCATCTTGCGTAATGCAAATGCGCCCTTTGCTGTGGACAGCTCTTTCAGAAATTGGGATACAGCTCTGCCACAATACTGGACAAAGACTCAGCGACAGGATGAACAGAAGTTGAGAAGCTCAGCATTGGCTGAAGCACCAGCTGCCGACAACATCCCGGAGATACATATGCGGCTTTCCTCGAAACATCTGACGCTGTCTTCGACCTATTTTCAGAATCTAGCGGCCAACGACTGGGAAGAGACCAAAGCGGAGGGTGGCTACTCATACAAAGTCACTGCCGAAGCATGGGATGAAGAAGCACTGACAATTTTGATGAACATCATACATGGCCAAACACAGAAAGTACCTCTCGAAGCTAGTCTCGAAAAATTGGCAAAAATAGCCGTGCTTGTTGATTATTATGATTGCCAAAAGGCAGTGGACTTTTTTGCAAAAGTGTGGACCAGTCGGCTGCAGCCGCCTCTTCCTGAGTCCTACAGTCGCGAACTTTTGCTGAGGCTCTTTATATCCTACGTGTTTTCCGAAGAACATGTTTTTGAAAAGCTTACAAAGACCATTATATATGAGAGCAGAGGTCCCATCCACACATTGGGCCTACCGATACCAAAGAAGCTAGTCGGTAGGTTTAACAATCGCACCCCCTGATTCGAACCAATGCTGATGTCAGAGCTTCAGATGCCCTTGATAAAAACCGACAGCAGCTGGTTTCCGGATTTATATCTGACCTCAATTCGTTAGAGACCCGGTTATCTAAAGAGGAAAAAGAATGTTCTTTCGAATGCCTGTCGATGTCGCTGGGCGCTCTCATCAAAGGTATGAGGGCGATGCGCCTCCATGACCCCCGGCCAACGGAACCATTCAACGGATATAGTGTTATGGCTATGGAAAAGGCCCTTGACAATATTAAGATACCGGAATACAACCAACCTCTTCATGTTCGGCCGATCTTCCCGTTCGGCAACACAACTAAAGGATCTACGGGCCCTACGAGCCTTGGGACCTTTTCTTTCAACATGAAGAACATGTGCAGCCTTGAACACAAAATAAAGCCCATCATCGATCTTCAGCTGACAAAATTGCAGGGACTGCAGTTGAGTCCTTTGCTGATAGAAATCGAATGAAGGGGAAGTAGAGGTGAAAAAAAGCAGATCACATGGATAGGTTCCAATAGCTTTGTGGTATGCATGTACCTATACCTGGTAGGTAGGTAACAAAAGAGCGCATAAGAGATGGAAGACTACCTACATATAGTAACATGAAGATAGGTAGCGTTAAATGAACATGATGCAATTCTACTGCTACTGCTGCTACCACCTATGCTCACTTATCCATCATACATTGGACTCCACGATATGCGGAAGACAAGGCAAAGGCCTGAAAGGACGAGGTAGTGCACGAAATGCTTCTTCTCTTCCGGCATCGTTAATATTCCCATTGATAATGCGACCATTCTCTCAGAAATGAAAGCTAGCCTTTCCCTCAAGATTGAAAGCGTGACATGCATACACGTATTTCAAGCTGCACTGAATACCCCACCACTTATACGTACATGTAGGCTAGATACCTAAGGTACCAATCATTTTAGGTACCCAGATTATGTATATTCCCATGCTGTTTCTTATTTTCTTCTACTTTTCAGTGTCTACAATCCTTTTTGCCTTCTTCCTTCCCCTTCTTTGCAGGCGGATACTCGTTGAATCGATCGCTCATAGCTCAGCTGCACCATTATCAAGAAAGCTCACCGATATTGAGCACAAGATAAGCAACAACACAGGCAGCGAGTACAGTAGAAAGAAGAGGACGATATAAACGGTCTTGTGATACAATGATGGTGCGAGCAGCAATAGAGATGTGTGCTAGCGATAATGTACATGTATATATTAGGTACCTACATGTAGGTAGATGGTATGAATGGGAAATAGAATTCTGTGCCGCTATGCTTGTATTTATTATCTCAAAGAAAATTACTTTTCCAATTCTACATGTTTTATAAAATCACTGGCAGAGCATATCATTAATTGTAGCGTATGAGGGCAGACATAATTGTGAAATGTTCAGATGCACAGTACATTGTAGGTCAACAAGTCACTCTATTATGATTGGTTCTTTGTGCTGATTTATATTTCTATGTGATTGCATGCAGCTTTCACCACGATCCCGCATGACGGTGATGTTCCTGAGAGTGACATGCCTTGAACTTTTTGATGAACTTTACGACCAGTGCTTATTATATGAAAATTCTTGAACATCCAATAAATCTATTTTGAGTGCCACAAATGAGTCAACAATACTTACACCAGACACCTCTACCATATACGACAGAGATACACTCCTGAGACGACTGCAAAGACGCCACCCTCTGATGCCTGGGACGGCCGCCGCAGCGCAGTTCCCATGGCGGGAAATACCTATAGCATCTTCCTCCGGAGTACTCATAAAGCTATTTTGATGACTGAAGATGGCGGGGCTTATGTCGGCCGATATTGACTCTGATCAATTCAAGAATGGCACTTGGCTTTGTGTTGAGAAGAATGGATATTTCGGGTTCACACAACTAGGAAGATATCTAGGGCACGCCATAACCGGGCATATCCACGCTTGGGCCAATAATCTTGAAAACTGGGAGTTATTTACGGCCAAAAAGCATCCAGATGGAGGATATCAGTTGTTGATGCCGCACTGGTGGTCTTCGCTCAAGATGCTATGCTGCGTTGATGGAAGTGGACCAAACCTAGAGTTGAGGGATCACGGAACGGAGACATGGGAGTTTGTTAAGATTGATTTGCCTTGAAAAGGCCTTCAATCAGTCATTACGGATCCTTGATATGCTACTAGGAGACCTATTATTAGAGTAGGAGGCGAAAAGGATGTCTCGGACTTATATTCGAAACCTACCGATCTAGTACATGTATAATACGCACACATCTATAGAATATTATTGTGGTTGTGGCCATATCAGCTTGCTTCTCTCTCGACGCCATCATGCATGGTCAAAAGCGTAAGTTCCAATCCTGGGATAAAAATCACGGCGCGGCATACCTAGCTGTATCAAGAATATATCGTGCTATTAAATACCCCGCCACTTGCCATTTCAGGTATGTACCCAAGCACCCATGTTAGGCATCCTTCCCCACGTTCTTTTTTCTTCTTCTTCCACCTCTTAAGGCTTCGCATCCTTTCTTTCTAGCTTTTCTCTCTCTTATCTTTGTAATTGGATATCGCTCATCGACTGCATTGCGTTTTTACTACGAAAGCTCACCGAGGTGGTGCACAAGGTACTCAAAGCAGGGAAATCAATCTTGGGATTAGGCAGTCCAACCAGGTTGGCACCATTCGAGCAACAGAAAGCGAATACTGTTTGGTAAACGAGTCACGAGGCCATAGGTTTCATATTTAACCGTAATCCGCCTATACACAGCGGTAATGGGAGATCTGAGCACAAATGCTGCAGCCAGCTCCGCCTACCCCGGGCCGGCTCTTCCAACGCCAAATCACATACGCCTCGTCTCCCTCCAGCCGGGAAGCAATGAATCAATCACCTGTGAGCTTATAATCGCTGAAATTGGTTCAAACATCTCTTATGAAGCATTATCATATACCTGGGGAGACCCCAATGACCGCCAGACTGTCTTCATCAAATCTGATGAGTATGAGCGACCAAAAGAATTGCTTGTAACTTCTAACTGCGTCTCTGCTCTTCGTCGTTTACGGTATCAAGACCGTCCGCGTAATTTGTGGATAGACACTTTGAGCATTGATCAATCGAATTTGGCAGAAAGAAACCACCAAGTGTCTCTTATGGCTGCGATTTATTCTAGTGCCGCAAATGTTGCCATCTACCTCGGCGAGGCTTCACAGGACAGCGAGCTAGCGATTGATTTCATCATTGAATGCGATAAACCGTCTTCAGATACAAACTCGCTGAGCTACCCAAAATCTGTGGAGTTGGTTCGAGCATTAAGCAATTTCTTCTATCGACCATGGTTTACAAGAGTATGGGTTATTCAAGAAGTCGTACTACCAGCGACTGGTATGGCATATTGCGGGAACAAAACACTATCCTGGTCGACAATTAAGCAGTACAGTAGTTGGAACACAACCAACAAATGGCTACAGCAGCTGCCATTTGTAGTTTCTGCACCTAACGTCTCGCTGACTGAGCACCACATAGAGCCGCCGATGCTCAAACTCCTTATTCACGCAAGACATTGCGAAGCAACAGATGCCCGAGATAAGATCTACAGCATGCTATCGTTGCTAGACACATCAGATAAGCAATTCAGCCTCAAGCCACGATATGAAGATCCAGTCGCCAAAGTCTATACAGACTGCGCCCTTGCCCTCATGGCTGATAGCGGCTACCACCTTCTCAGTGCTATGCAGGGAGGTTCAACGATTGATGATCTACCATCATGGGTGCCAGACTGGAGTGTCCAACCCAAACGCGAAATTATTGGGACATCTTTGCGCATAGCACGAAACAGACCTCGGATATTCCAAAAGCAAGCGGATGGTCCTAAAAGCCTACAGATTATCTTGGACGAGTCAAACACCGGTATGATACAGGAACCTGCGAGATTACGTATAGCTGGCTACGCATGTGGCAAGATTAAAAGGATGGGCTCACCATATCTTGCCGGCCAAGGCCTTTTTCCATTACACGAGTGGAGGTCTCTATTACAAGATGATACTATGGTTGATAGAAGAAGGGCAAACGTCGTTCCTCAGTACTACCATGGTAACGACTCAAACGAATACTTCTTTTACAAAGTTATAAGCACTTATGGCTCTGGATATGATGAAGCCATTCTTCGATTTGTCGAAAGCGAGCGAGCGCTAGAGGGCGACGCATCTGCACTGACTTGGGAGTCTCGTGTAAGGCAAATGGCTTCGGAAAGGCGTTCTGCACAAGCCACAGAAGATTATTTGTTGCCATTTACAGATATTCCATTCCGTCTTGCAGCAAGGGATCAACCTCCCAGTTACCGGCTCTATGTCCAGGCCATTTTAAGGCATTGCCACTCTCGTCGCTTTTTTATTACCGACACAGGGTACATGGGCATTGCATCGGAAGAGGCGAAAATTGATGACGAAATCTACATTTGTGTCGGCGCTGCAGTTCCATTCGCATTTAGGAAAATCCACGAGAATGGCAACACCCAAAGTCCGAAAGTTTTCAAGTTGGTAGGGGAATGTTATATAGATGATAAGGCGTGGAAGGATCTGGAAGATCAAATCAGCTTGCCCCAGCATCTTGATGTTGTATAACTGAATCCAATACTTGTTCAATTTACATTATGCATCTATGGATAAACAATCTCGGATCCACCAATAATCATGAAAGAGATTATAGAGTTCACTGGAGATATTGTGCTTCGAAAATATACTATGCTTATATAAAGAAACCTCAAGAGCTGCGTTGCTGTTACAGTTAAAGGCAACATAGGTAGGTATATGGGACTTGAGAGGATGACTATGCTGGTCAAGTTGACTTGTAAGGGATCCTTGACTATAGGAATATATTGATATATTGCCCTAATCATAAGTACAATACTAACACACATGTAACAGCCTATACATGTAACCGCACTACATGTGCTTGTGTGACAGACGCGGCCCGCCCCGTATGGTTCTTTGACAAGCCCCGTTAAGGCTCCTCGTTTAACGCAACGACCAATGATCCGGAGTCATCAGGTCGGGCTCAGCCTTGCAGCACCTTATCCGGCGTCAACAAACCGGGACACTGCAAGTTTAAAATAAATATCGCGACACCTCCGCACGGTCATCGCTCCGAAACGCCAGCGAGTTTCAGATCTTGCGAAACCACCATGGCCAGCCCTCCCGCTCACAGAGATGAGTTCGAAGTGGCAGTCATTTGCACAAAGGAACATGAGTACGACGCCGTCACTCTGCTCATAGACGATTGGTACGAAGACGGCTGATTTGATAACGCCCTGGGAGATGAAAACATATACAAGCTTGGGCGGATGGGAAACATGAATATTGTGCTACTCCGCCTCGAGAAACTTGGCAAAGTAAGTGCAGGAACAGCAGCTGCGACTCTGCGGTCGAGCTACCCAAATTTGATGATGCTGCTGTTGACCGGGACCTGCGCTGGCGTACCAAGCACTATCAAAGATCAAGATCTGCTGTTGGGTGATGTTGTCATCAGCAAGAGTCTTGTTCAGTACGACAACGGCAAGCAATACGATGGCGCATTTGAAATAAGGAAAGGCATCGAAGACAGCCTTGGCAGGCCGACGAAAAGGGTCCGCAACTTAGTTGCCATTCTGGAGGCGGAGCACTGGCGTGAGCAACTGGAAAGCCAAGCAGCTTCCTTTCTTGAGCAGCTTCAGGCGCAAGCATCATCTAGGCAGCGTGGAAGCATGTACAGCTATCCTGGCACCGCGAAGGATGTGCTTTTTGAGTCTGGCCATGTCCACAAGCACCGATGTTCGACTACACAAGCTTGCGCAGAGTGTTGTCACTCAACTTGTAATGAAGGGCGACGCTTGAGCTGCGAAGAACTTGGATGCAGCGACACACACACAATTATACGACGACTGCGTCTGGAGTCAAAGCGAACGCTAGAGCATGATGGGGCAATTAACAGAGCTCAGGCACCCGCCGTAGTCTTTGGCCGTTTTGGGTCGGCGGATACAGTCATGAAGTCTGGGGAAGAGCGCGACAGACTCGCGAGAGAGCACAAGATTGTGGCCTTTGAAATGGAGGGCGCCGGGGTGTGGGAAGAGTTTCCCTGCATTGTCGTCAAGGGAGTCTCCGACTACGGAGACAGCCATAAGAACGACACCTGGGAGGCATTCGCGGCTGCAACAGCGGCCGCAGTAACAAAGGCGCTGCTGACGCTTCACATCTGGTACATGCTTGCCCGCCCACAGAACAGCAGAGGACAGTCAGCAGGGCGTGCCGGTAGGCCTCAGAATGCCAGACAGATGCCGAAAAACCGTGGCCTTGGAACAGGACTGCGCTGCTACCGCTGTGATTATGATACCCATATGCTGAGAGACTGCTATGCGTATGAAGCAACTGTTGAAGAAGGTCGAGAGATTAGGTTCTATGAAAACCGATGCTTGAACTGTGGAGAAGAGGACCATTATTGGGAGTCGTGCCGCTGGCAGAATTTACTGAGAAGACGCAGTGAATATCGTTACCGCTAAATAACATTGTTTCTTGAAGAGATCCATGAGAGATAGAGCCGTCATATCATCAAGATCAAATTGAAGTTACTATAGAGAGAGTGAACCAAGCGCAGTGGCAACAACATACAACAGACAAGATCTGTACTCAAACACTTTCTTTGCATCAAGACCGTGTATCCGATTTTACCATGAAAGCCCTTTCCAGTGCCTTCTCCACGGACGACGAGATTGCTTCGTCCAAGACTTGTCCAGAGTAGGCAACCTCGTAGCCCCATGAATAAGGGTATCGCAGCACCTTTTTTATATGCATACACAGCTGCTTCGCTTCCTCTAAAGAGGAAACATCAGTAATGATGTTGTGTACAAATTCTGATGCTCTATCAGCATACTCTGTCAGAGAGAGATGCACATCAAGACAGTTCCTAAAATCGCCCAGGTAATTGGATTTCACAAATTCTTTCCTCAAGAAAGCCTCGTCTCCGCCATTGGACCTTCCGATCAGATCAGGTAAAGGAGTAAAGGCAATTAATGCCTCTCGAGGGACCATGCTCCAACAAACATATTCAATGGCATTTTTGGCCCAACCGCGGAGCTCTAAAGGAAAACTAACAGAGCTCTTCACAAGTCTGCTGTCAAAAAATGAAAGCATATCTTCTACCCGCCAGACACGCACCCCACTAGAGTCGATCATTGCCGTTTTAAAGATGGCCAAGCCAGGTATTTGGTCATTGTTTGTCATTCTACCAACCCGGCAGATTCTTTGTGTTGTCCAACGGAAGTCGCCGCTGAGAGAGACAAGGCAAGATAGGAACGGTTGCTTTCCATCACTTGTTGGCTGATTATTGATATTGGTCTTGTCTAGATGAAGGCTTAGCTGGTAGAAGAAATCTTCGACGGTGAAGGTATCCATCAGTTCGCCTATAGGCATGGACATTTGCACCTGCGCGTCATATTCCAACGAAAGATGAAGGTCAGAAGCGAAGTTATCACTGTATTCTCCTTCCAAAGCGTTCACCCATCGAGGGAAAGGATGACCGTGAACATGAGCTCGGTATAAGTATTTCAGATAAGGACGATTCCTAGCCTTTTTATCCATAAAGCTATGGACTAATTGCCATTAGTAAAGATTGTGGTGGGACGTTTAGCGAGGCTTCATACACTCTCTCCATTGTGATCGTGCTCCGTCTCCTTCAGCATTATAATCCCAAGGGTCCGGCGAGTTGGCAAGACAAGAAGACGGCGATCCGGTTTGTGCTTCTTCCGTAATCTTTAGTACTGAGTGGAAGTTATCACTAAGCTCTTGCATTTCTGTCATTGTGGAGAGCTGGAGAGCGAGCTACGGTTGCAGGAAATCGATGGAAAAGCGCTACATCTGGTGAGAGGGGAAGAATGAAAAAGAGAATGAAAGCAACATCGTGATTAGGCATGCCGTAAACGTGATATTCGGCTCAGTCAACCAGGCTGAATCGGCATGTTTTTGCCTTGTCCTGCCTACACTGCCTCGAAATTGACTGCTAAATCCAGGGTAGATTTACATATTGGCACATGACAAATGGTGTTAACTGTGCATCCAATTCTATGAATAATGAAACAAAGCATATACATTAGTTCAGACATTTCTAATTTAAGTGATATAATTGATATTGCGATGTGAGAATAACAGATTTATTTTGATAGAAGTAGATAAATGTAGGTCTATCTAGAAGCTCGTCGAACTTGATTCCTCCCCACCATAAGTCTAGAAACACATTTCGTCGTCTGTTACTGTACAACCTGACAACTTATGTCGTTACTACTGTAGTATCACTCATCGTATGTACATAATAAAAAAGAGTGAACGTTACATTAGAACAATCAAGCCACAGCCTGGGATAATCTGTAGAGAGAGGGTCCAATCTACTCAGTAGACTCTATTACTCCCAAACCAACGATTTCGGCCATTGCCTTGATGGGTATAAGTGGCATCAGAACAGGCAGCAGCTCCTCACCTCACGACTAGAAAGCTACTTGAAAGCTACAAATTGACAACCCTCGTTAAATGAATGCGAATACAAATCATATAGTTAATTTCATACACGGAGCCTGATGTTTGTGTACCCGCAAAGTAGAAACCAACATTCGCCCTCAGCCCTCTAGGCAGCAGCTGCACCTGCCCACTCACACCAAAACCTCACTCTCACTTTCCCTTCAACTTTCCCTTCACAAAACTTTGACCGCCCATAGCGCACAGACCATCTCCTCATCTATATAATCCCTTCTTCCCTCTCCTCGGTCTTTGGATTTTTCTTCTTCTTTTCCTTCTCTTCATACTTACCTTGTTTCGCATTCCCAAGATCAAGATGCTGGGAATTGCAGTGCGGAGGACCTGCATTGCACATCGCGGAGTCGGCTCCTTGCTCCATTGTCCTTCGGGGCCATGGGAGGCGCAATTTTTGATTTTATTTTCTCCTTTCTTTTTTCATTGTGTTGCTTCTGCTTGCGGAAGCCACGAAGAAGAAATATCAAGGACTTGTTTGCTAGCGCTGCGGGGCTTCAGAATGGTCGGTAGTAATAAATACGTGCCTGGTCGTTAGAGCTAGAGAAATGTAATCGTGGAAAATATAAGTACGTATATATGGATATACATCAGTGAGACCTAGATTCTTTCATCCGCTAGTCTTTCCCATCTATTATTTACTATACTCAAGAATTATGACTCGACGCATCATGTTCGCGGGCTTCTCAAAAATGTGACCACGCCACTGCAGTATCCAACTAAATCATCCAGCCTATTGCACTCCTTCTCCTGCTGTTCCTTCCACTCTTCAAGAGCTTTCAGCAGCGCCTTATTCTCCATCACTATATCAAAGTGAAGTCGAAGGAACACTGTCATCCATGCCTGCGTCAACTCGTAATCTTTTCGCGCTTGTAGTCTAGTGGTAAGCGCCCGGATGAATAGCAGCAGCTCGTTTGACTCGTCGTCTTCGCCCAGGGAAAGTGATCGAAGCTCCAGATCAGCGCTTGAGGGAGAGAGGGACTTGAGGTGCTCGATGAAATCGTCGTCTGTAGTGAAAAAGATTAGTACTTGTCCACCCCCTTGAAAATAGGGATAGAAAACTTCTATGCAGGATACTTACAGTTATTGTTTTCGGCACCAGCACGCAGCTTGGACGTGAACGCCTCCTCAAAGCGAGCCTGGTCATACCTCGAGATACGAGACTTGCTATCATTCTCTGTCTGCTCAGCATCGTCCTTGAGCCCAGGCACTTGCGCACCGGAAGTGGATGGCAAGAAAAAGGGAGCCTTCTCGGGAAGTTTTGGCGCCTCGGTCGGCTTGTTTCGCTCCTTGATCAAGTCTAGATGGAGCAGCGTCTGCCATCTGCTCTTGGGAACCAAACTCAATGTCATCAGGTCTGAGCTGATCTGATCAATTGAAGGCGCAACAACACCACTATCTTCCTCCTCCTTGTCTTCTTCAAAGGCGGCTTCCAACAGGCCTTGGTTTCCTTCTCCAGCCGTCGTAGGTGCGGCCACCAGGCCAATCTCTGCTTCGGATATCTGGCGGGTTGGAACGTGCTTGTACAGGGCCTTGTTTGTCCATATCGTAACACCAGGGCTATCCTCGAGAGCGGCGGCGAGATACTCGCCGGTGTATGACATGGCAACAGCTTTACAAGGCTTCTCCAATCGAATAGCATCGATAAGGTGGCTGGTGGGTAGGTCCCATATTCTTATCACGGAATCGCGTGAGGCAGCGATGATCCACCGGCCATCGTTGGAAAAGCAAAAGTCGTTGATGACATCCTTGGGGCCCCAGAATTCACGAATTGTCTTTTTCGTCTCTAGGTCGACAACCCTAATAGACAAATCATCGCAAGAAAATGCCAAAAGGTTGTTAGCGGGATGGTATCGGCAACCAGTTGGGATTGTCATAGGTGCCCAGTCTAGCTGCTCAAGGAGAGTTCCCGTCAAAAAGTCCCAAAACTTGATCTTACCGTCCAACCCACAAGACACCACCGTCTTGTTCATAGAATCAACAATCAGACCAGTAATGGCCTTGGTGTGTTTGCCGACGCCGGCAGGATATTTTCGGTTGCCTTCGCTCTGTAGCTGAACAACATCATCTGCTTGTCGAAGTTGCTGCATCTTCAGCTGGCGAGCTTGTGCCGGCGTTAACTTGGAGGGGAAGCGCTGGCGGTGGACACCGGACTGAAGATTGTACATGTCGATGCCACCAGCTCCGGAGCCGACCAGCGCGAAAGTTCCGCAAGGGCTGATGGCAACAGTGGTAACGTCGGTGCCGTCTCCTGTCGGGAGTGCCCAGCGACCAGCTCTCTTTCGGCCCCAGAACCAGGTGCGGGCGCAAGGGTCGCCCTTGTGAGCAGTGACAACACTTTCCCAACCCGTCATGCCACTAAGCTCAGCATCCATCTTCTTGCTGAGGTCTCGTCCCTTTTGCCAAATCTCCTGTTTCCCGGGTAATGCACCAATGCCGCCGTCGCGGTTGAGCGAAGTGGCAATACAGGTGATTTCGGGGGCTTTGAGGTCTTCCAAAGTGGTTGTTGGACCGTGTGAAAGTGCGTTGGTAGCTAGTATACCAATCTTCTTTGCCTTTTTGCGAATATTGCCTTGGCTGAGCTCCGTACTCTGGCCATCGCGGCGCATACTCCATCCCCAAAGACTCCTATCTTTGCCACCGCTGATAATCCACTTATTTCCAGCCTCGGCGCCGTCAAAATCGGAAGGCAAGAACTGTAGGCAGTTAACCGGTCCAGAATGTCCGCTACGTGAGTGCAAAATTCTCGGGATGGGTGAAAAGGGTGTCTCGTCGAAGATCCACGTCTTCAGTGAGTTATCTCGGCCGCTAGAAACGATGACTGCCTGCCCAGACAGGAACTCGACTTTGCTGATACCGCCAAGGACAGCACCACCCTCGCCTGATGGTGGGTTGTGAGCGCTGCGCAGGACTCCCATCACACGTCCTCCACGGTTCAGATCCCAGAAGGTGATGTCGCCTGAAGCCGGGGTAGCAGTGGCCATGACGCCATCTTTTCTACCGTCGTGTCCAGCTCCCAAGCCATCGGTTCGGAAGGATATTGAGGTAACGGGGGCGTCTGAATGTCCAGCTTCGACTTGAAGAACGCGCTTATCAGTCAGAACATTGGTTATGACCAGAGAGCCATTCGAGTATGCGATCGCCAGCATTGAGAGAGCTGGAGTTGGCTCGAGGCAGGTAACAGCGCCGGAATCCGGTGAAGGCGGCAAAAGGGTGTATATCAGCTTTCCGGTGCTAATATTCCAGATTTCAACCCAGCCGTCTTTGCGACCAACAAAAATTTTGTTGAGATACGTTGGCATAGTGATGACACCCCCCGTAATCTCATGGCCACCTTTGGCAGCAGCCATGGTGTGAATGGTGGTGTAATGCTCAAGCGTCGCTGTTTTGAAAACCTCAATTCTTGTCTTTGCGCAAGCAATGAACCAGGTTCCAAAGATGGCGATTTGTTGAATTGGCTCCGCCAAGTCGCTTGGGAGGGCTACCTCAGCGATCTTTCTACCTCTCTGAAAGACCCATAGGCCTTGAGGCTCACTATCCTGCGATCCACCCCATGCCGCAAAAACTTTCTTTCCCCAGGCTAACGTAGCAGTGATATCGGCGAGCGTTTGTGGTCGAGTAACGAATACGAGGTTGAGACCGCGGAGCAAGTCGTACGTCTGCAGAGATCGACCAACTGATGTTGTGATTTGGAAAGTTGTTTTACCTAACGGAACCGAAGTGAACGGGATATTGGACGGGGAAATTAATCCAACAGTCTACACGGTGAATAGTTAGAAGTTGCTATGCCAGTGATTGAAAAGCTACAAGAGCATCGTATGAACGGACTCTGAAAGGCGCAAAGATTCGCGAGGAATTGTTTGGAGATTCGGGCGCATTGGCCAAGGTCGAGACTTTCTGGCGCTTTGCCAGCGGCCCATCGGGATCGGAATGCGGCATCTTGGCGCTGGTGTTGTGGTGCAGCGTTTCGCAATCTCTCGTCGAGAACCTGTCGTCGAATCTGTAAATTTTTGGCGGTGATGGATACTGCCGTTTTCTGCCGCTTACCTAAGGGCGGTAACTACTACGCCACAGCAGCTTGTGCCCCTCCACACATGACACCGCCACATGGCAGTCCATAATCTGGGATCAAATCATGGTATGAAGTATTATCTACCTATATATTTGAGAAAAGCTAATGTTTTTCGATTACATGTCGTCTACTTTTACTGCGTATATGCTGATTCTCTTTATATCGATAGGGCGCCTTTGGAGCGTGCAGAGTGAATTTGATAAAAATTGCTGATGAATCTTCAGCAAGGCACACCGGTTTCGAAATGCTTGAATTCCTAAATGTTATGATCACAATCCATATAGATCACAATTATCGCTACATATTTGCACTCAGTCAAGAAGGGGCTGCTGCAAAGCCAGATGCCAGCCTTATGACCATTTCTTACACTCCATCCAATCTTCCTTGGTGTGGTTACACAGATGATACCTACCTGCTGGCACGACGATTGCAAAATCCGCGCCAACTTACAGCTTCTAGCAGTATAGCTAACATGAAATTTCCTTGCTTTCGATTCTCTCAACTCGAGCGACGGCTTCACCGCCAAGTGGGTTTCGTGCCACGCAGCAAGTTTTAGCTGGTTATTTTTTGCACTTTGCTCAGGGCACCGGCTGCTTCCATTCGCCAATCGAGCCTCTACCCCTCCACCTACTCCATACAGCTCGCTGTCTTTTTCTTTGTTTTACTTGGGGTGTCAGGGCAGATCCTTGTCTTTGAGCCCCTCGATGGCTGACGCTGCATGAGCTCTGAGCCAATTAGAGTTCAGGAAACGTCGAGTCAGAGACCGAGAAGGGACCAAAAAGAAGTAGCAGAGAAGAAAAAAAAATTGTTTTGTGAGCAGCGCCACCAAGAAGCGCGGTCTCTGCAGCGACTAACAGCAAGTAGCATCTGCCATTGGATTTGCTATATCGACATTCTTCACGTTTACATGTATATCATTGAATCGCGTCGAACCTCTGCATTTGCATTAAATTTCAAATTTATCCCTTCCTTTTTCTTCGTCTCTCTCCCTTCTCGTACATTCGATTAGCCTCCCTTGTCTCTGGTCCCCCTGTATGAATCCAGCCTCCAAATGATGTCACCGCCCGCTTGACGCTTGCAGCCACGCATAGTCAAGACTAAAGACCTCCGACGCTTTTCGACCGAGTGGATTCTCTCGGCCTCAATTTCTTCCCTCTGCTCTGCTTAACCTTTAGACCGGCCGGCCGTTAGTCGACAGACTATTTGAGTCCCCCATACAGTAGGGCCGTGCCAAAACCACAGCAACAGAAACAAGAAAAAAGTTCCAGGCCCAGTTCTGTGTCCCGCTGGGCAGCCTCCGCCACCGCTATCAAAATCAAAATGGACCCCTTGGGCGCCTCTGGCTCGGCGGCCATTGCTTCTGACGAGTCTCCGCAGCAACTGCCATCGCCCTCATACGAGCCCAGTGCGGCCAATTCCTCGCCGTCGACGTTGCCGTCCCAACCCTCGAGGCACTCCCGCAGCGTCTCCGTCTCGTCCTTCACGGGGTCGGTCAGCAGTAAGAAGAGCCGCTACGCCGAGCCGGGCACCTCCGATATCCACGCCGAGCGATCCAGCTTTTCCAGCAACCCTCACTCTTCCAGTCTATTGAGGAGCGGTCGTTCGTGGCCGTACAGTCGACGACACTCTGCCGCTTCCGAGGCCTTGACCGAAGAGCTCTATCTGGGGGAATCGCAGCAGCAGCTCTTCGACAACGATACTCCTCGGATGCGTCCCAACCCAGATTCTGCGGGCAACCACTCGGCCCTCCCCGAGCCCGCCCTGACCACGAGATCATCATTTTCCGATTCGTATTCGGTCCAATCCAAACGTCTCTCGGGAACGTCGTTGTATTCGTTGGCTTCCGCGCGTGGTGTGATCGCCAGCGCTCCTCCATCCAATCGAGCCTCTGATCAAGGAGAGCCTCCGCGGTCGGTACCGGGCCTGATGTCGCCTGCAAAAGGGACAGCGTCGGCTCCGCCAGAGGCTGCACTGTCCAATGTGACAGTGACTACGTCTTCGACAGCCCAATCAGGACATGCGTCTCCTAGCAATCACAGCCTGGCAGCCAGAGACTCGCAGACGCATCACGATCTTGTCAGGCGAAACCAGCGGTCCGAAACCATGCGAAGTAGCCAACCCGATCGCTCTCGGAGTAGAGCTAAGAGACGATTTAGTGGAAGCACTGCCTATAGCAGTCAGAGTCCTAGTAGCGAACGAGGACCTCATCATCGAGAGAAAGAAGAAGGTGCGTTAAGAAGGAAGGGGGGGATTCATATCTCGAATGAGATGGAATATGGGCGACGTCTAACAGTATAATTTTAGCCAAACCAGCCCCGTTAGGCGTTATTGGTATATGCGCACTTGACATCAAAGCCAGAAGCAAGCCAAGCAGGAATATTCTGAATCGCCTTATCGCAAACCGCGAGTTCGACGTGGTTGTTTTCGGCGACAAGACGATTCTTGATGAAGGTACGATACGACGTTCCATTGAAATGCCCCCACCCAGGAGACACCGAAGACCAAAAAGAAAAAAAAAAGACAAACATCCGTATTTGTCTTCGGTGTCTCTAAAAAGCGAGAATTTTTTTAAAAAATAACAAAGCTGACAATATTTTCTATTTGTAGAAGTTGAAAATTGGCCCATGTGGTAAGTATTGAAGATCCCTCGGTAACGTCAGAGGATAGTGGCATGTCCCCTTGCGTTTTCAACCCGATGACAGAAATCAATACTCCAAAGAGCACGCGACAATCGCTGACATGTCTCAAGTGACTACCTAATATCATTCTATTCCGATGGATTTCCCCTTGAGAAGGCCATCGCATATATAAAGACGAGGAAACCCTTTTGCGTCAACGACGTGCCTATGCAAAAGATTCTCTGGGATCGCCGTGCATGCCTGCGTCTGCTAGACAAGATCGAAGTTCGAACGCCAGAACGCCTTGAGGTCACACGAGACGGCGGACCAAAGGTTCTGAGCCCAGAAATGACGAAATATATCAAGGAGATATCAGGCGTGACCCTGGAGCCCGCTGATCCGGAGAACACCTTGCCACCAAGCAAGGTCGAGCTCATAGACGACGGAGACGTCCTCAGCGTCGATGGTGTACTCCTCAAGAAGCCTTTTGTTGAGAAGCCCATCAGTGGCGAGGATCACAATATCATCATATATTTCCCAAAAAGCTCAGGAGGAGGTGGACGAAAGCTGTTTCGAAAAGTTGGCAACAAGAGCTCGGAATACATTCCCGACTTGAACATCCCCAGAGCGATTACCGAGCCTGAAGCCAGCTACATCTACGAAAGCTTTATGGAAGTTGACAATGCCGAGGATGTCAAGGCTTACACCGTTGGTCCTCAGTATTGTCATGCGGAAACTCGCAAGTCGCCCGTTGTCGATGGCATCGTTCGGCGAAACACCCATGGAAAAGAGCTGCGCTACGTTACCAGCCTGAGCACAGAAGAGAGAGACGTGGCTCGCAAGATCTCAACTGCTTTTGGGCAAAGAGTCTGCGGCTTCGACTTACTGAGAGCCTCGGGAAAGAGCTATGTCATTGATGTCAATGGCTGGAGCTTTGTCAAGGATAACGAAGACTACTACGAGCATTGCGCCAGCATTCTCAAAGACGTTTTCCTCAAGGAACGGCAGCGCCGTGGCATGATATCGCCGCCTATTGCCTCTCCCGCTCCATCTTCAGAGGTCGATCCTATCGCCAGAGCAGGACAGAACATGGAGCAAGGAAGCTCTAGCACCGTTACTGTCCAACCCATCCCCGTAGCAAAACAGAGCAACCGCTCGTCGCAAGCTGAACAGTCCGATCAAGCAGAGTCAGCAATTGCTCCTAGTGGCACAGCATCGCCCACTGTACAGAGCACGCGGACGTCCGTTGGTCAGAGCACATCAGGCAGCCCTTTGATACCGCAGCCATTGCCGCCGCCAGCTGCAGATATTCTGTCGCCAAGCGTCTTGTCGTCGACTCCTGCGTCTAGCAAGGATGCATCACAGTCTTCTCCCGCCGGCGCCTTGGCACAGGAAGAGGAAGAGGCTGAGCCTTCACCCCCTCCTCCACCTCCCCCAAAGCACTCGTGGAAGTTGAAAGGAATGGTGTCGGTCATCAGACATGCCGACAGGACTCCAAAGCAAAAGTACAAGTTTACTTTCCATACTGAGCCCTTTATCGATCTTCTCAAGGGTCACCAAGAAGAGGTGCTACTCATCGGAGAGCCGGCCTTGGCGAGCGTGATACAGGCCGTAGATGTTGCCTACATACAGGGTATTGAAGACAGGGAGAAGCTTAAATCTCTCCGAAATGTCCTGGTAAAGAAGGGAAGCTGGGCTGGAACAAAAGTCCAGATCAAGCCCATGTTCCGCAAGAAGAAGCCGCAGCAGGTGCCGGAGTCCGAGGAAGCTCCCGTGACGGCAAACCAGACCAGGGACAGCACGCCCTTAATGCCAGGAGGCGATGCTGCAGAGTCAACTCCTGAGGGACGCGCATCGAAGAGGCACGATTCGGTTTCAGAAGTGACCATGTCCAAGTTTACCGCTGCCGAAGAGAGCCTTGTCCTCGACAAGCTTCAACTCATCGTCAAGTGGGGCGGAGAGCCGACTCACTCAGCCAGGTATCAGTCACAGGAGCTAGGAGAAAACATGCGCAACGACTTGATGCTACTAAACAGGGATATCCTCGACGAGGTCCATGTCTACAGCAGCTCCGAGAGGCGCGTCACGGCTAGTGCACAGATCTGGGCATGCTCGTTTCTAGGCCAAAAGGAATTACCGGAAGACTTCATCACCATCCGGAAGGATCTCCTGGATGACTCTAATGCCGCCAAGGATGAAACAGACAAAGTCAAGAAGAAGCTCAAGGGCTTGCTCCGTGAAGGCAACGATCGTCCGGCGCAGTTTGCCTGGCCTGAGAACATGCCTGAGCCGTCCGAGGTGCAGAAACGAGTTGTTCAGCTGATGAACTTTCATCGCCGAGTTATGCAGTACAACTATGGCAAACTCTACCCCAGCAACGCCGCGACATCTCTCAGCGCAATCTCCAATCCAAGCAGCGAGAAGCTCAACGGCGAGGGCTCCAGCACGTCGTTATCGTCAGCACTATCACAGGCTAATGCAGTGAACAACATTCAGCCCAGGTGGTGCTGCGGGGAAGACGCGGATCTCTTCCGGGAGAGGTGGGAGAAGCTGTTTACGGAGTTTTGTGACGCGGAGAAGGTTGATCCCAGCAAGATCTCTGAGCTCTACGACACGATGAAGTTTGACGCCCTGCACAATCGGCAATTCTTGGAATGGGTCTTCACCCCTCCAAGGAGCATGCTTGAAGAGGAGTACGGCGTCAAGGATGGCAAAACATCAACTAGCAGTACAAAAGATGGCGAGGACGCCAAGACAACAACGGCAGACGACGGCAAGGCAAGCTCAGGGACATCCCCCGACAATTCGGACAAAGCGGAAAGCTCCAGCCGATCAGCCACCGTCAAGAAGCTCTTCCGACGACGATCATTCCTCAACAGCCTTCGCCACATTAACGACGAGGCACCGCCTGAGCAGTACTTTAGGCTATACAAGAGCAGCAGCGTCTCGGCGGAGAAGCCAGACCCGCGGAACGAGCCGCTGCAGGAGCTCTACCGGCTGGCCAAGATCCTGTTCGACTTCATCTGCCCCCAGGAGTACGGCATCTCGGATAGCGAGAAACTGGAAATCGGCCTGCTGACGTCCCTGCCGCTACTCAAGGAGATCGTCCAGGACTTGGAGGAGATGCAGGCCTCCAACGACGCAAAATCCTTCTTCTACTTCACCAAGGAGTCGCACATCTACACCCTGCTCAACTGCATCATCGAGGGTGGCATCGAGACGAAAATCAGCCGGAGCACCATCCCGGAGCTCGACTACCTCTCGCAGATTTGCTTTGAGCTGTACGAGTCGGAAGTCAGCCCGCCCGCGGAGGGCGCTCCGGGCGACGGCGAGCCCACTTTTGCTTATAGCATCCGCATCACAATCAGCCCTGGGTGCCATGTCTTTGACCCCTTGCACGTCCAGCTGGATAGCCGGCACTGCATCGGATGCGCGCCGCGGCGCAGTCTCACGCCCCATCTAGATTGGCTGCAAGTGATCAAGACGCTACGTGCAAAGTTCAACCAGTACGTTAACTCCCCGTGCCCTGTTTCTCTTTCCCTTTTCCCTTTTCTTTCCGAGAATTACAAACTCTTTTTTCTTTCTCTCCTTCGTATAAACACTTTCCTCTTGCTCGTATAGGAAATTGTTCCCGTAAAGAGTTATTAACTAACATTTTGTGACTTTTTTCCTTTTTTTTTTCTTAGGGTTAAACTGCCAAAGACTTTCCTAGCCATCAACTTATCAGATGCCTTCAGCTTCGAAGAGATCGATAAAATGGGCAGCGACCTTGAAGGAGCAGGAGAAATCCTCGAGATGAAATCGGTCTCGGTCTCCACAAACGACGCAACGCCCGTAGCTGCCGGCGTCGAGGCGAGCGAAGGCTGTGCAATCGTCGACGACGAGGACGAGGCTCCTGCTGCTGTTGCTCCTAGCCAATCAGCTAGCTAAAGTAGTACATAGTGCCATCGACTTGTTTTAAAAGCACGGCCCGATTATAAGCTCCCGGTCTAATAAGTGGTACCTACTACTACATATTACACAGCTAGCCCTACAAGGCGAGCGAGAAAAGAGAGACGGAGACAATGAACAAGATCACGCCCTTTTGTCTAAAACGCCGGTGGGCCGGCTGATTTCAGCGATGACGAAACCCCCCTTCGACATCCAAGGACAAAGCGGGTTTGCGTCTAAGTAACCATGTTTTTCACCAGCGAAAGAAAAATAAATAAATAAACATCAGCGGTCTCTTTTCTTTGATTACCTGGGGTATCCATACCCATACACACAGTAAGCTCTCTAAAAAGGCTATTTAGCGGTCTAGTCTCGGTCCCTACTTTTAAGAAACGACGGATCTTCAATTTCAAAAGATTTGTTATTGCAAAGAACGAGTGGCAGGGCATTTTGCATACTTGAGTTGCCGACTTAGCCGGCGGTTTTTGTCAGGTTGCCAAATACTTTCTTCTACTTCCTATTTCTGATATAGGCAATGTCAGAAGAGGCTCAAAGGAGAAGTAGTGGCTGATCGATAGTTGAAAAGTAGATACATTAGCGATTGGCTCGCGCGCGGTGAACCAGGGGTGGAAAGTGGGAGTGTCAGGGACTTTGTGCTGACTAGGTATTAGACGGAAATAGAAAGGGTTATAGATGGAACCTCTTCTCGGTTCGAGGACGCGGGATACGGTTATACGGACAAGGGCGTATTGTATTTAGACGGTAACTTTTACAACTTCCCTTTCTAGGGAGGATTTCTTGTTTCGTCTTCTATTCAATTTCAAGTACAATAAGTATGCCGATAGCTCGTTAGATTGTGTCTTATTTCGAAAACCAGGTATTAGTATGTGGGATAGCTGATTACTTTAACCACGCGGTTGGCGTAATCACTGTACCAGCGTTACTGTCTCCAACTTATTACCCCCATTAGACTGCATGTTGGTACAACAAGCACTCGTCTCGTAATCATGGAAAGAGGTGATTCCATAGCCTCTGTTGGCGTGACATTAGTAATTGGCATTGACCGCAATCAGCGGCCACAAGCGAATCAGAACTCATAATCAAACATGACAAACACCAACATCCCTGCAGCGTGAAACGAATCCTAGCTGGACCGGGCTTTCTCTGTGTACATCGTGTCGACATCGTCATCTAGGCAGACGTTTAAGGAGCCCAGATGTGGTAAAGACGGCGGCCTCGACGACGCGCTCGGGCCAATGATCCCAGTAGGCGAACCGTCTCATGTCCAGAGACGGCAGTATCTGCCACTGATCAGTGACAAATGACTGACCCAGAACCAGAATCTTGGGCTCGGGAAGAGGCGCACTAGCGCTGGTTCAGGCCCCTGTCTAGCGTGCCGGCGCAGCGGTGCTGGTAAATGGCAGCGTGACACGGCCAAGCTAGAGTATAAATGACAGCAATCCTGTTATTACAGGAATCCAGGAATCCGGAGCTCCCGTCCAGGGAGGGTTCATGCGGTAATTGCGGGCACTGCGGAGATGATGTACTGCTCGTACAAGTTTTTGCTAGCATCGTGTTCATTGCGAAGGTGAAAAGTGGTGTCGTTGATATAACCGAGCACGTGGTATTCAACGTTACTCTCATCCTGCTGACGGTTCAAGTAAGCAAACTATGGATCTTCTAAGCCTTGTGGCTCCAGTGCCAAAGATCTCACGACTGCCCTGTTTCCGGAAGGGTAAGCACTATGTATTGCCTTATCTGAATGTCGACAGAGGCGTATGGCAGATATTTATGTATATGATAGATTATAGAATATTGTTCCCATGGGGGGTGCGGATTCCGTAGGGAGTAATTAACTTGACAGAGAAGGGATTCTCGCCAAGACCTGTCGCATGATAGATGATCACTACGTCACGGTGATACCAGCGAAGAAACCAGGCCTCGGGCAAACTTAGCTACAGTTAGCTGTTTACCGTAAGACGCGTTGGTTTGCAGTCTTCATCTATCGCCGAGCATGCGGCGCAGCGAACAAGGGGTATCGGCGAGCAGCTGTGCTAGTCGGAGTAGGAGCGGCTAGTCGGAAGCCATTGGAACGTGTCTAATAATAAAAATTCCCCACAAGCAGTGTTCTAGAAAACTCGGCGTCGAGGGTGACATTATTGACACTTCCCCCACAGTCGCCTTCGACGACAGCGTACAGCATGAAATGCGTATCAGTGATGAAAAAGCCTGTGGAGACGCAGAACTCAAATTTGTGCCGCTCAAATGAGTTACGGATAATTCATACCCGCTCTTTGTCTCGAAAACCTTACAGCGTGAGTTTGTAATCTGTCCTCAACTGTTCTGTTCCGTGTATGTCGCGAAACGAAATGTCGTCAAATGAGGAAAGGACGCGCGAGGCACCACCTGCTGCCCCGAAATAATGGTGCAAGGGGTATCATACTGGCTAAAGACGCCACATCTCGATATGAGCAAGTATATTTCGAGCTATCGTCGCCAACTCCCAAGTCACCCCTTTTGAGTGCACATGCGCCGCCGTCGGATGAAGAGCTCATTACGGGGCTCACGTCCACGAGGTTTCGGGAGGTGTGGGCCCAATTAGTAGCAGCGCCCGACGAGGCATACCGCGCTCTAGGTCTCAGATCTGCATCCGCTTGTACTTTGGTATGAAGAGAAGGCGGAACTCTTTTTGGAGCGAAGAGCAAGTGATGGGGTTTCGAGCAATAGCCCGGAAATGCTATCCCGTATAAAACGGGCGAGAGGGTCATCTCCCATGACTAGAATCACATGATGGTATCCTAGTGCGGGTAATGACAGAGAGGAGAAGCATAGCCTGGAAAGCCGATCTTTATTAGCTAAAGCCTGGGAAAATAGTTTCATCCAGTGCCCCAAAGGCTCCGTACGCCGTTGCGCTGCTCATAACACAGCGATAAGGTCTTGCCCTGTCAGCCGATAGCCGGGCTCCATGGTAAGCTGGGCCGGAATAAGGTACACAGTAGTAAACCCGCTCATCTAAGCTTCTGTTAAGCGCGAAATAACTTGAGCCAACCGGATTTAAGTGCTTCAATTGTCAGATCGCCGACATATGTCGCTTCCGGAAACAACCCATGATGATCCTCGTGGCCATTCCTATTAACTTGTACGTATTGGCATGGCTATTCCAGAAAATAGGATTCAGTTGCTTCGCGTATGGGTTATTGAAGAGCAAGCTCGTCTATAAGCGTCGACGTCTGCTATATCCCGGACATGGCCGTATAAGTGGGCTGTTGCCGCCTCGTAAAGGTTCGTAGAACGCCGCATAGAGGAGCACATGGTCCAGAGGATGACAAGCTTGGGGGAGAGTGACACGAAAAGGAAAAGAGCAGGAAGTCCATACAACAACAGTGGCGGCGTCACTGGTCTTGGCCGCGTACAGCAGCCCCTCCCCCCTATTCCCCGTGAATACTTGGTATCGCTGTACTAGTATCGAATCAAGTCCAAAACACTTTGCCTGCGTGTTTCAACGAATCGCGCCATGGCATTTGTATGTGTATTCTGGACGCCTAATGCTTGCATTGCCTGCAGCTACCCTGGTGCCTGCCAGGCTAGGAGCTTTAGAGAGATGAATGCAAGGTTAATCGATGTAGCCCTGTAGCCTTTAAGCAGGTGGCCAATGCTGCAACCAATCGCTTCGTATAATCAGCCGCTTATGCCTCTACGATCCATCGCTTGGAGCTGCCGGGCTTGGCTTCCGGTCATCCGCCAAGCAAGTCTGGCCCTGCGACGTCGAGTGAAAAAGCCTTTGTTATGGATGTTCCAGTCGATGGCTCTTTTGTTATCTTGCCGTGGCGAGGTTTTGGATCATCCGTTGGAGAAGACGACATGTCGCTTGCTCGACGTGGCATAACCCTTGAGACAGGCAAGTTGGATTATGTGTATGGCTGGCTGTAATGCAATGATTCGCTCGGATGCGGCACCCAACATACAAGCCGGTCGCACATTTCGCGTAGGCAGGGGTATGCAATACGTAAGTCTTCCAATAAAAGACGAATCAGCAGAGCAGTCACATATCGACCACACTAATAGCTCAAATATCCTGCATGCAAGAACAACAAGCCGTGTTTGAGCTCGGCATAGCCAAAGTCGTATGGATAGAGGGCTAGATTGCACCCACAGAGCAATAAGATGGGTGGGGGTGAGCGGAAAGGCCAATGGTAGCTCAGGCACAGCCAATGAGCCGATATTGCATGCATGTGCTGGCTGCGAAACGTGTTCGATCCATTGAGGAAATAAGAGATGGAAAGGGCGCGCGCCTTCCTACAACACAGAGGTCTGATTCATTTGAAGCCCAAAAAGAGGGCAATGACGACTTGGATAACGCAACGTAGCGCAAGCCGATCATCGAGGCCAACAAGTTAACGTGGTGGTGAGAGCATGAATGGTGGCACCGGCTACTGCGTCGAGAGCTCGTAGCCGCTCAACCAGCGGCGGCTCGAATCGTAGATCGCGGCTGGGTTGGCAGCCACTGGAGGGCCCATCAGGTCGATCTAGTTGAAGCGTATACATCGAGATGACTTATGTAACTTGGTTTGCCGCATCCCGTAATGCGTGCGCAGTGGAGGGCCAAGGGAGGGCCAACATTTCGCCTACGCTGCTGTTAGTCTAAGATGCCATCATCGAGATGTGCCCGTAGTGCTACGGTATGTACATACTGCTGCTGAGGCCCCAGTACTTGTAGGTGCTAGGTATGTAGCTGCATACTGCATATCGATTGCTCTTTTCAATGCCAGGGATCCCCCGTCTGCTAAGGCAGTACAGCTCGACAGGGGGCACCGGAGTGTTTGTCAACAGCGCATGCTGTGCGGGGGAACTTGAAAGACGGTTGGACGGGTAGATTGATTGATTGGCAGCAGAGATAATTTGGCCACAATGCTGGGAGGCAGTGACCAAGGCGCCGTTTGGCGAGATACCTGTTTACTCGATGCTTACGGAGAAAAGGGTGGGTGTATCAAAGAGTGAAGAGAGAGTAGAATGCGATGACGGCGAGGGTGAGCATGAGCATGAAGCACGAGCATTGAGCATGAACAGTCCAAAACAGGGGCAGCTGATTACAAGACGTAGAGAAGTAGAGAGGTGGAAAAAAGAGAGTTTGAGAGTTTAACAGGACTTGAAGAAGATCAGCAAGAGTAGGAGAAGAAAGAGGGTATAGAGAAGGAGCAACTGGCTCTGATGAAGAGAAGGAAGGAGCCAACAGGTTACTCAACTATTGTTTTATGTTTTCACCGCAGCAGATATCTTTTTTCTTCTTTTGATAAAGATTTTATCATGGCATCTTTCTTGAATAGGTATTCTCAATCTCATAGCTTAAGTCGCGATTTTGTGTCCCCCCCCCCCCCCCCACCCTTTTTTTTCTTTTTTCTTTTGTTTCTTTCTTTGCTTTTTGTGGTGCAAACTTTGGGAGCGAGCCAGATTAGGCGTGTATTGTAGTTTTTAGAACCACTGTAGCTAAAAGAAGGGAGCAGCCGTACGGACAAAACGGGGCCTAGCGGCAGCTTGCCGAGACGCTCCGATACGGAAACAGAAACAGTGAACCCTGTCTTGTCTCGCAAAGTTTGTTAAGACCCTTTCAGTACTCTAGCCGAATACTATACAAAAATAGACACAAATAATCATACCCTTGAGCATGTCATGGTCTCAACGATGCTAAACAGTGCTACGGAGCGCGCGACAAAAACACGCGGTTCAAAAGCTGCCCGTCCATGTTACCTGAGCAGGATACGGATCTCCCTACCGTAGGGCCTCAGGCGCAGGCTTATACTGGCCCTCTTTGTAGGTAGTATATATCATCATAATGTTTCGAATCGCACTACTGCTGCCAGGGACTTACCTCATATAAAGTAGGAGTGTGCGCCTTGTGCCGAGTATTACAATAGCACTAGAAACCTCGCTCGCATAGCCCTCTATTTCCCCGATATGTGCCCGGGGAACCGCGGGACAAGACACGAGGACCCGGATGGGCGCGTCTGTGTTTCTGTACGTTGCTTTTTCTTACCTCTTTTCTCTTCTCTTTTCTCGCCCGTTGTTTGCGTAGCGTGTAAGCGAGTCCTGGTCATCAAACGGTTGATGTCACTTTCGAGCACGCCTCGTCCCGCAGCTACCTAGCACCAGTACTTACCGTTTCGTACATGTAAGCATTGAAACCTATACAGATGTCGTAGGTGGTGTGCATAGTAAGGGCGGATCAGGCAATTCTCAGCAGGCCATGGGGTGGCTTAAAAGCCAGAACGCTTCCCGCTATCTTGATATCCGTATTGAGGGAGGGGAAATCCCACGGTCTGAGACAGTACCCTGAGACGATACCGTGGTAGAAACCCAGGCAGCCGGCAAGTCAGTATGGACAAGATGATTGCATCTCCCCGATTTGGCCTTAGATGCGGGCTACTGGCAGCAGTAAAGACCGGCCCAGACTATATCCCATGCATCCCAGGCCAAGCTTTGCCGATCCATTTGCTGGCATGCCAGCCGTCTCGCTCGTAGCAGCGTGAGTGACGGGTAACTTGATCGTAGCAAATCAGCATATCATACGAATACCTACCTACCTACACGGAAAACGCAATAGCCTATAGCGAGGCTGGGCATTCCAAGAACGTACTGGTCTCGCTGCGAGTTGTACCCAAAACGACCTCGTCTGCATTTACCGCTAACACCGCGGATGTACTAGCCACAGTAGGGAGCTGCGGCAAACGAGCTGGCTGAGAAAACAAGACTGCCAGCATATCTCGGTCGCATTAGGCTCTGGGCTGCATATCGGTGAGCGGCGTGCATCGAGCTTCTGCAAGCCGTGCAGCAGTCTCCGTGGGGTCTAGGTCGAGATCTTCCGAGGCGTGGCAAGCGCTGTAGCGTGTAGGTTCTTTAGGTATCTCGCCAGGCCTCTGCGCCGAGGTACGACAGGGTGTACATGTACATTGGTTGAGAAGCGTGCGCGATGCCCGCTTATTGGTCAATGCCACTCGAAATTACTGCGTTTGGCCATCCGCTACTCTAGCCGGCGTGTACCTCTGCATTTTGCGTGCCTGGGTCGGATGCAGGCCACCAAGTGCTCACAGCAAGCAACCTGCCACGACAGCTGTGCCCCAGAGCAAGAGAACAAGATGGCGCTGTATTTTTCTTTTGCTCCATGCTTGGAAGCCTGTTTATGAGCCGAGCCTGCTGCAGCGGCACGGAGCATGCAAGGCGCTGGAAAGCAGTGCATTTGCGTTTGCATTTGCGTTTGCATTTGCATTTGCATTTGCGTTTGCATTTGCATTTGCATTTGCATTTGATACCCAACTGCTACTGCAGGCGTTCGAGTACACGCCTACTTGTACGTACCTCGTTCCAAGGCCATGTTACGCGCATGCATGAGAGCAGCTAATGTAGGTATGAGGGGCCTTGTTTTCTAAATGGCTGCAGGGAGATCGTCAGCCCATCAGGCCGTCCTAGTGTTTTGGTGCTCTGCCAAGTGCCAGTAGTAGTACCATGATGAACATGGCGTTTGGCAGAGCACCAGAGCACCAGAGCACTCCGATCCATGGCAGACTGACTCAACCCAGGCTGCTTCAACAGACATTTTGGCGGCTTCATCTTGCTCCGTGTTTTCGGTCCTGTTCCAAGGGTTGGCCGTCAGTCTCCATCGGCCTTTGAGCTTCGGCTGCAAAGGGCGCTGGCAGACACGAAGCCCTGTCTGAAGTCGACTCCACTGGGAGAGCCCTAAATGAACACCATCCGACAGGCCCCACGCCAGCCCGGCCGAAGCGGCGATTTGGCTGAGGAACCAGACAGAAAAGAGCCACGACACCTCATGGTCGGCAGACGTGTGTGACTGCTCACCCGTCCGTCTCACTTGGCCGTCGCACACGCACTCTGGCCTTGGGCGTATGGTGGTCCCGTCTTGGAAAAGTGCGTCAAAACCGGCCTGGGCGTGGAACTTTTTCTTTTGGACTGCCCCATGTGGTAGGGCTACATACATGGCTGTACGTGCAAGCAGTAGGTACTCGTGCATCTGATTTGAAGATGAATATCATTTTTTGGTATGGCCGACTGGCTATATACTTACCAGAGCAACACGGATTCTCCAGCAGCACATTGCTGCTACTTGCGCCTATCGGTGCTTGGACGTACCAGATTACTACTAGACTACTAGTAGCAAGGCATATGTGGAAGGTAATTGCGTGTCCATTCGTCACGTTCAGGAGGTCAAACACCCAGCCGCGCAGCTTGATGCAGCATAAATCTGCCTGTCCCGAGCCATGACCACAGCCACAGGCATCAAGTCTATGCCGGCCTCATACGCATCAAACGTGCCTGTGCCAAGCAGTCGCCCTACGAGTTCGGCTCAAGCTCTCCGTCGGCGCAGTTTAGCTCTTAATTAAGTATACCGTAGCGTCCTTGATCCAAGAGACAGGTCCCAGGAGTGGAAACCCGCGCTCCCGTGTCTCCGGCCAAGTCAAGTCAGACCCTCTCTGGCGTAAGAGAGTGATCCATTAACGGCGATGGCGGGTCAGCTTGGAGACGAGGGGTACTGCTAGTAGTAAGTAGCGTGAGTAAGTACGAAGTAGCACCAGCTGTCGTATTGCTAGCAGCAGTAGTAGTATGCTCGGTTCAGCCACGATGACGATGGTCTTTTCCTTCACTGCCCTTCTTTTTTTTTACAGCCGACGTTTGACGGGACTGGGGTCCCTAGTTGTTTTGGCATGTTTATGCCAGGCTGCGGCTCTAGTACTAGCAGCAGTAGTAGCTGCCAGACCCTTCCCGGATTGAATCGCCCGTGGCCAGGCAGCTGGAGCGTGACCAGCGACATTATCTGCTTTTGCGTCGTCAAAACTTGAGGCCAGACCAAGAGCCAGGACCAGGATGCAGGAGGGCTGTGCGGGCTTGGTGATCCGATTCCCATCCCACCGGGTCGCCGTGGGTTTCCAGGTTTGAGATGGATAGAGATGGACTCGCATGATCAAAGGGTGAGAACCTCTACTTTTGAAGTCAGCGATTAAGACAGCGCCAAGGTTTCGATACTTCATGATGCGTACCTGATGCTACATTCTGGCCATACGAGAGAGATGAAGCTGAAGTCAGTTCACCAAACTGTATTATAGTAGTTTTGGCTTTATTCAATCTTCTCTGCTGCCTCAGCTGCTGCCTCAGGCTGGATCGTTGAAAAGCCATACCAAGCCAAGTAGTACCTCTTTGCGCACCCAGAGCTACTCGGGAGTTACGCGGCACGCGGCGTACCTTGCATGTATAGCGTCGCCATCTACTGCGCTCCTGCATGTACCTCTGGCAGATGGGCATCGCCGTGCATGCTGCACGCCGTAGTCTCCCTTTTTAGCAGGGCCGGGCCCGTTAGTTAAAAGATGAAAGTACCTGGTACATGTACATGGCGCTCCTCCCTTGCGTTGGCCTCTCTGCTCCTTCTCTCTCTCTCTTTTCTTCGTCCTTTTTATTTTCTCTTCTACTTTGTTCTTCTTTCATCCTTTCACCATCCTCTTGCTTGACCCTTGATCGTTTTCTACCCCTCTATGCGTCATCCCTCCTCGATAATCATAATCCTTGCTCGTCTTTCATCACGATACTCGCTCCTTCGTCAGCAATTGTGGATGGGAAGACAGAGACGTGAACACAGCCTGTGGAAACCGAGAACCAAGCAAACCCAGCCGTTATCAATCACTGCGAGGCCGCTGTGGCTCTTTGAAGTCTCTGTTGCTGTTCATTGATTCCATCGTTTGTGGTCAACCGCGTTACCCGCATCCCATCTTCGCCGTTTTTTCTAGAACCAATCTCGGCACTTCCTCACCACCGGAGCTGGCTCCGGCGTTGCACCAGGCTGTCGGCACCCGCTTGGCCAGACCCCCGTCATTTCTACCCGCGAGAGCCTGCAGGTAGTATCAAGCAATAGACGTTGACCCTGTTCTATTTTTGAACCCCAGCCGTTGCTCATCACCTGGGCGAAATCGCCACCCACGGAGCCTCTTTATCGGCATCTCGCCCCGGATTGATATCTCACGCCCGCTTCTACGCCCCGTCGACAGTCAAAAGACACAACACCCCCCCTTTGCCAAGTGCTTGCAGGGGCCTTTGGCCCGGTCTTGTGCTTCCCGGCATCTGGCTTCTCCCGTTGTCCGCCACCTTGGACTTTACTCTATACCCTGGACTGAGCAGCAACTGATCAAACCTGGATTTCGCTAGCACGAGAGCAAACACAGGCGGAACAATTCAACACAGTACCTTGTCACTATATTCTCTTGCCGGGGTGGTTAACCGATCCGTGAGATTTCTGAAAAGTGCTGAGATTCGATATATAAAACGCCCAATTCACGCCCTTTACTCAGCCTTCATCACATCTTTCCACTCAACCATTCACTCCTCATACATGCAACTCTGATTATCTACACTGAATATTTATTGAAGACTCAAACGACTCAGGAAATACTTTCCAATCCCGATCAAAAACTTTAAAAGACACGCCTTCCTCTCCTGTCAGCCGCCACTGCTGCTGACAACTCATATCAACACCTTATTTCGCCCACTTGCACTAGTCACCTTGACCAAACGTCACAATTTTTTCACTTTATTGGAACTCATACTGCTCTTCATATTAGCAGTAGCTCAAGACTCGAATCTGTCTGAGATTTCCATCTTTGACAGATACCCAACTCGCTTCACTCAACTCAACAACAACAACCGCCAACACGGCTCAACGACAGTCTTCCGCAGCAATGGCAAACTCTTGTGCTCATTCCTTTGTCATGATCAAATCTGACAACACTCTTGTTGAGTGGGTTTGCCAGCACTGCCGTTCGGGCCCTCACTGGGCCATTTACGAATGCACTTATTGCAAGCTTCACTTGTGTCGCCCTTGTACCCAGGCTGCCTAAGCTGACCACAAGGCTACGGTTTACATGGAAGCAACAACCAAACGATTGGCCTATCCCATGGCGGGCCCACTGAGAAGACCAGTCGTGATTATACCTGCTCACGTTGCTGTTTGGGATGGTATAACATCTTAATCGCGACGAATTATGACAATTTTATTACGGTTTGCGAAGCACTCGCTTCTTTGGCAACGCTTCTAGACGGATACGATTCTCACGAATCATGACTTTCGCTGTTACTGATTTTTTTTTCCCCTTTGTCTTGACTGCCTATCCTCATCCTTCAGCACTTGCCTTTGTTGGGCGCTCTTCAGTTACAAGCGTTTATTGGGACCTTTCTTACATACTAGGATAGTCTTCCATTTGTCTATAACTAGGGGTCAAATTTCTTCTCGTCCTTGTTTTGGTTCCGAGCATACGATGGATTTTTGTTTTTGTTTTTGTTTTTGTTTTTATTACTGCGTTATTGGTCTGATTTTGCTTTGTATTTTGGGTACTTTGGATGGTACGGTTCTCTCTTCTACTCATTAGCCCGCGCTGTTTTGAGATTTAGATGGATGGACGAGGCTGGCTCACGTACCTACCCACAGATAGATTGGCTGCCGTAAGGCAAGGAAACCCCCACATGAATATGTGAGCATGGCACATAGAGTTAGGATATAATTGAATTGTCAATTACTTGTTTTTATCTAGACGACTGTGTTCGTGAATCTTCTCAGTGCATCGTAAGCCCTTTAAAGCTACTCGAAAACAAGCTCTATTATGAATAATGTCATAGTCGAAAGCAAGTAGTAAGGCAGTAGAAACAATCCTCTGTTAATATACCTTTATAGTAGTTTACCTAAATACGGAGCTTCTTATTCTTCGACAAAATCCCATGGCATTGATAGCGTACTTTCTACTGAGTGGTTACCAAGTAAAGGTGGAGAGAATATGATCGAATCTCGTTTCGTCTTTTTCTCCTTTTCTTCCATCCCTCTTCATCTCCTTCTTTCCGTTTGTTTTTTTCTTCATTTTGCGCGTTCTGTAGCACGGATGCCGCAAACCCGAAGAATAACGGCCCGTATGTAGCACAGAGATCCGTCTTGGCGTGAGATCATCTTTGTGTGCTTGTAGGACGCGGTATATAAGATTTAGTTTGCCATAGCGGCTACGGCATCTAACTAATCTGCTTTTTTTCCCTTCTTACCAACATGCAATTTACTCCAGTTTGTAAGTTTGTGTGATTCATACTGATAGGATATACTTTGCTTGCGAATAGGAGAGGGCAGGATAGGAGGGAGAAAGAGCTTGGCAGAGACATAAAGACCCTCTAGAGAGGCGATACTATCGCTCACCACAGTCAAATGTCATAGCTTGACTCAAGGCTCACGAATAACGGTAGAAGCGGGCAATAGTCTTATCCTTGTACGCCCAGTCAGCCGCCGGCCGCTCAGCCGTCCTCTTCGTCACAACCACCTCGTCTCCGACCGAAACGTCAGCGCCATCCAGGTCGTCCACCAAAAAGGCGTATTTGCCAAAGACAGGCTCCCATTTAGCGCCCATGTCGACCCGTCGATCAGCCATCAGCTTCTTGAGCAGCGTGCCCTTTTCTCCCTCGCCAAACCGCCCCGTGTCGTAGTCCACGTTGAGGGAGGTGCATCGGTCGCAGAGTTTGGTCAAGGCGAGGACGGGGCGGCCGCCGATGGTGAGCTCGGCCCAAAAGTCCTCGTCGAAATCGACCTCGCCATCTACCACGATGTTGGGACGGAACTTTACAATGTCCACGGCGTTATTGTTGTTGGAGAAGCGCGCGTTGACGTTGCGAAGCGATTTCTCCGTCACCACGAGATAGGCGGCCATGTCGGCAAAGGCCAGCCAGTCTGGCTCGGGCTTTGACTCGGCTTGGTATTGATCTCGCCCACCCCATATGTAGTTGTACAGATAGGGGAGCCAGCCTTGAGTAGGAGGCACAGCAGCAGCCGCTGGTTGGCTTCTGGGTGAATTGGTTCCTAATACTGGACGACGCTCATCGCCAATGTAGAAGAAGATGGTTTCGAAACCGAAGCAAGCAGTAAACCACTGGTCAAAATGATCTCCCATACGGTAAGCATTAACCAGTGCCTGATGAAGGTTAATCACCTGCTTATCGAGACTCGATAAGTCAGGATCGAGGGGCACACGAAGAACGACACTCTGCTCCGGGCATGATGGCACCAGCGGCACCTCTGGAGGCATATATCGAACGTGTATTTCATCGCCTACAATCTCTGGGATGAAGCGGCTGCACGCGGGAAACCTATCAAGCTGCAACTTCTGCAAATCTCCATTCTCTTTGACTTTGAAAAGCATGAACCGTCTATCATGCTGTACTCCTGAAGGACCTAGGCGAGCGTTGTGGAGCGGGATGCCGCGAAGGCCTTTGATAGGGTAGACCCAGATCTGGGGTGAGACGGTTTGTTAGTGGTAAGCAACCTTAATCTGATTTCACTCCGCGTTTAGGTAAGACGCTTACTCCTGTGACTTTCATGGCCGGCGAGATTGGGCGATTTAACGGAGTAGATATTGGCCCGCTCGAGTGGTGTGATTAGAAAAAAAGAAAAGGTTATGACTGCATTCGAGATGCTGCTACTGCTTCTTTGCCTCGAATTCTGAGCCGCGGTAAGACACTAGTTGTTGTTTTAAGAACAGAGGCTGGCCGTTGCCTTGATACATGTAAATCCCAGATCATGTTTGCTTGTACGGTACGCCTTGTGTGGCGCGCCCTTCCACGGTAGTTGGCTGACTAGGCTATAAACCGCAAACCTCTCCGCAGCAAAAGCGACCCATAATCTCGCTGGTTTTTGCCTCTTTTTTCTATTTTCTCCTTCTCTGCCTTTTTCTTAAGACGTGGGGAGCAAAGGAATTACATCGATCGACCAACTTTTTTAAAGGTATGCTGTAAAGCAGCAAAGACCAGTAAATAAGCAGCAACGCAGAAGAAATGTTCTACTTTAGGGTAATATCTGTGAATCTCTAGTTGCCAAAATAGACGTAGGCCGATTCAAGTGGATAAAAAGCACAAACAAGCTCAGAGAGACAGATGCAGATCTTTGCAATATGATGATACTTCATTCCATGAACATATTGTTCGCTGATATTCCCATAGAGCACCGAGTTCTGCCGGAAGGCGATTGGATCCTGACTGCAGAGCCTAGACCTCTGCTTTTGGACAATCTGCTCTTGCGCATTATGCATACTTTTGTAATCATGGATTCCATACCAAGCCCAGGTTAGAAATGGCCACCCCGGCAAGCAAGAATTATCGCATAATTCTGCTGCCTCTTTGGTGATATTTCGCTGTCGCTTCTTATCATGAATGCCATTTAGCCGAAAATAACTCTAATAAGTAAAAGCTCAATGTCTCTGCTTCTATGCGATAAAAGAGAGCTAGCTTTCTTTGGTTGTGTGGCAGGAGCGATATGTTATTGTAAAGCACTGTCAAGCATGAACCAAGTATGTTGAGAAGAGATGCCAGAGTCAATGATAAAGATCTTATCGGAAATAATCCTGACCCCTCCTTGCTCTCCTAATTTATGCGTAAGGACGAGTCATTGCCACTATTCAATTGCGTTGATCGACTCTTGGATTTGCTTGATAGCTCCAGGTATTCTTCTGTTTTGGTATTTACATGCAAGATATTCCATCGTTTGCATCATCTCCCACTTGCGGTTGTTAGTGAAGGAGGGGGAAAGGTTCGGCCAGGCCTTATCGCTCTCCGTTTTAAGCATGGATGTTGAAACGGAATCCTCTCGCTCCCAATGTAGAAACGCGTATGGACTCGAGGACAGGTCTGTATCATGAGACGAGTATCGAACCTCAGGGCGGGGAAAGCGGGATGCTTCGGTGAATGGATAGTACCTAGAAAAGCTTGAGTGAAAGCTCTAGAAGCTGCAGCTAGTGTTGCCGCGGATCTGACGTATGAAGGTGGACACTGGGCAAACTCCAAGCCGCTTATCCATCGATCACTGGGGACCTGGTTGCACCCAATGACATTCCATATCTTTTTCGTAATCCGTTGGGTCACTACCGGCTCTCACGGCGAGATGATACCGAAATAAACTGGCACAACATCATCATCGCGTCTTCAAGTTCCGTTCAAACCGTCTTGGCATCAAAATGAAGAGGCTTCAGCTGTTCAAATACGAAAAACGTTGGTGCTGTTGATTCGGACGCGTACGCTCTGTACGTCAGCAGTGGATCGGCCACCCTTGCTTTTCTTTTTGAGGGGAGGATCCCTTTGTTAGAGAACGTTGCCGCGGAGGATGGGGGGCGATGCTAGCTTGATAGCTTAAGTGGCCGGGTTACCGAAGGATTTGAGTGATGACTGGCTTTTGATTTCGGTGTTGATAGTTTGTGCCGCTATATCACATCACATGGTAGTTCTTCTATGCCAAATAGCTACAGTAGCACAAATACTAGCGATGAGTGAATAATGCCTAGTGGTAGTGAGCTTTACCCGCGCCCTCGGGAACGGGCATGTGGGTTGATGTGATATGTCAAATCATTCTTTGGGCGAGTGCCCGGTATGTTTGCTGATTCGTTCAGCTCTTTTATCTTGCAGTGTTGTGAGTGGGCCGCGACGGGATGTATCCAACCCTGATAAAGCAGACGTTTGAAGCACAAGAGGGGGGAGATATGATCCTTCACACATGCTTAGCAGCCTAGGTATGTTGGTCTTGTATATACGTATTCACGTATGCATGTGAAGGTTGATTTGCAGGGTGTATTAGATACGAGCCAGTAAGAGATGACGGTTCGTTTTGATCAAGATAGCGGATAAGAGCAAGAGATGCCGGCCACTATATTCATTCACCGAAGGCGTCAGGCCTTTGCACACCTGCATATATCTATGCGAGCATGAGCAAGTATGTGCAGTGCTAAATCATGGTGTGGTGCACACTGGGCGTCCAATCCAACCGGCTTGCATTATCTTCATCGCTCCATCTGTAGCTTGATTTGCGCAATTTGGACCCCGATAGCCGTTCTTCTCGGCATCCCTGATAGCCCTGAAGATGTGCCCATGAGCTCGAATCCGTAGACAGGGCCAGGTGAGGGGAGCGGCTTCAGATGGTGGCGTGCAAATTACTGCTACTGCTGTTGGTTGACGCCTCGTTGAATCTATTGGATGCGCATGAGGAGTTTTTCTCTTTTCTTTTCTTTGGCCTGGCTTATCGCGTGCCCCCCAACCCAGCTAACTGGGGGCCCAGACCATGCCTCGAGGCATGAATTTGGGCGCTTGGGGTCGCTAGTCTGGCTGGGTCCCTGGTGGAGAGAGGCGGCTGGGTTTGAAACCCCAGGTTCGTTTGAGGTTCTCCAGCAAGGGTTTGTTTTTAGTGCCGTGGATACGCCTGGGTCGTATGCGAGCACGAAAGAGCCGTTTGATGAAAAATTCGTGAGCATTTGAAGATTTGAAGAATTGTGGAAGATTCAAAAGGCGAGAAAGGAAAGAACTTGGAGGTAGTACCTACCTATTTACTGTATGTAGATAAGATAACACGCTATGTACCTGAGCCATCGCTGCTGGAGCCAAGCAACGGTAACTGCAGCACTTCGATCTTCTAAGTGCTCTACCTACTACTATTCTGCTAGCACTGTTTTGCTGTTTGATCGTCTGCTCTCTCCTCCTGATCCCATCTCCACCACCTCAAACGCTCTCCTCCACAGTTCAAGCACTACTAACGGCATGTGGCATCTTGACTTGTGCTTGGCCAAAACGATTACTTCGACAATCAGCTAACAGGCATAGTATGGCCAACCAGCTCACGCCACCAGCTGCTGCTCAACAACCTCAGCTCAGCTCTATTTGCTACAGAGTTTTGTGTGGAGGCCAGAGAAAGGTCTCAAGCCACCGCCCGCTTTTACACACGCACTATTAGCACGCGGACATTTCGACGGGCAAAACCGCTTGCATTGTTTTTCTAATTGCTAGCTCTTGAGTGGATATCAGTACTCGATGCATCTATATTTGAATCTCTTTTGCTAACAAACAAGGACGAGTCAAGTTTTTGCAGAGCAGACTACTTGAACGCCGTGGGAGGCAGATGCTACAGTACATGGAGCCGAGAAATGCTAGGGGTACCATGTCCCCCGTCTCGCCTCGTCTCGCCTCGCTTGCTTTTTGGCTTGCATAGGTACGCATACGGGTTACAAGGTTTTTTCCTTCTTTCTTACATGAGCCAAAATTCTGTGTGTTGGTTCGTCGACGGGCACTCCCAACCAATAATAGATAGACCTGATAGCTATGGCGTACATACGGAGCAGATGATGTAGATCTTGTAAGGGGAAAGAAAGGTCTTTTTTTTTCTTTTCTTTATCAATCCTTGAGTCCCCCGCCTCCAGATTTTGCTCCTCTCCCCCCCTTTTTTACTTCAGTCTTCCCACTTCTCTTGTGCATCTGCTCATGTTTGCTGTTGCTAAGCTTGCCTCACTACTCAGTTTTCTCTCGCGTTTGGGGATTCCTGAAACAAGCAACTTGTTTTAACCTTGTTGATCCCCTTTTGTATCACTTTGATTATTTATATACTTATTTACTCGCGCTACTCAGCATACTGTAGGCGCCTGTCACATCTCATCTATCTTTGCCCACCATCTCGCAAGCGTTTACATCTCGTTCCACAACGAATATTTAGAAGACGCACTTATCCGCACCACCTCTTCCTCTCTGGAGCTCGCGCCAGGCCTGGAGCCCCAACCTTATCTGATCTCCATAATTCTCTTTTCTCTTTGGCTTGTTTCTTCTTTATATTACTCTCTGTTTATCCCTCTCTATATCTACTACTGCACGCATAAATCTTCTTGTTTCCCGTTCTTTACTCTTTCGCGCTACACCTTTTGGATCGCCCGCCAAGTGCTGCGGCTAAATCGATAAAAGAAAGCTTCCGCGCTTTTGGAAAAGGACCCTTCATACAGCGGGTAAAAGGCATTCCCGCGGCAGTTTGATTGTTTAATTCATAGCTTCAGCGTTATAAACGGAAGAGCATTATTCTGGATTAGGGAGGTGGTAATCTCCCACCGCATGTTGTAATATGGAGGAAGCACATCGTTTCGTGGGTGGTGTGCGCGAGCTGGATCTCGCAAACTACGGATCTGTCCCTGTGGTGGACAGAGTTAATATTGTCCAAGGCCTTAGGACCAGTGCCGGTAAGACTTTTTCTCCCCTCTTCTTTATTGTTTTTATCCTCAACACCTTTGATTTTTGATATATACACACAAATATTCTCTTGATAGTCCGAGGAGTGCAACAAGGATGTTGCTTCAATGTCCCTCAAAAAATTTTCTTACTCCCCCGCCATTTTTGTCAGCGTCTCTTAAGAGTATAGCTTCAGGAAGCTTCACAGCTCCTTAAAGCTCCAAGCTCTACTCCCCACAACCTTATTCTACGTCGCCATTTTCAAACATCTAGATCTCCTTCAGCTTACAAGACACCTTTAATTCTTCAAAGCTCCCTGCTAACCATACCGCAGCATTCTTCACATTCCTACGCGCAAATCTAGCTCTCAGCGCAAGCGCACCCTCTTCGCCCATCTCCTCCCACGCGCCGACACCACATCTCGAGCCCTACTCACACCACCAGTTCCCATTTCCGCCATCTCCCTCGCCCCTCAGTTCCTCGACCTCCTTCTCCGACTTACACTCCTCCGCCTCCGACGCTGATGCCGCTTACTATCATGACCCTCTCGACGACATTCCCCCGCTCTCTCTCGAGCCGCTGCTCACGTACGACGACAAGGTCGCCGGCCTGAACCTCATCGCGGACTCTATCGCTCAGATGAAGCAACGAGCCGCCCGATCTTTGGTTTTCCACCCGCTGTGCTTGGCGCTCTTGCTCACCGCATGGGCTGGCGTCTCTCGATGGGCGTATGTGCCCTCATCTGGGGATCCGAGCCTGGCTCTCCTGCTCTCTTGCGGTATAGCCATGATTTATCTCACGGCTATACGCTACTCCACGGAAGGCTACGCAAAATTAGCAGAGGACATGCGATGGTCCTGGCTTGAGGGCCCCGAAAGCATCGAGGGAGACCTCGTCATCGGCGCTCGCTACGGCGGCGCTTTAATCGGAGCCCTGATTCTCAGACTTGAGCCTCGCTTCTCCCCCGTGTCGTCCATTGGCGGAAGGCGCAGAAACAGGAGCAGGAGCGTGAGCTTCCGCGGGGGCAAAGGTGTCATCCGAGCCTGGACGACTCGCCTTCGCTACCGAGGAAAGGGGATCGGCCGAGACCTCCTCGATGGCGCTATCCGTATTGTCAAAGATCGCTGTGGGAAGGATGCCGAGGTGGGATTCGCACAAGAGCATGCCAATAGCACTATGCTGCTGCCAGCCTTCTTCAACGGAGCATTTCGTCGAGATGAAGTACGTGCTGCTAAAGCTCTGGAGAAGGCGCTAGAGGAGTGGGAGTCGAGCAAGAAGAAGAAGAGGTAATGGCATCTAACGTCCTGGAGGAGCTGAGAGCAGAGCGAGAGAGAAAGGAATAGGAGAGGATATATCGGTCAGCTAACCCTGGAGGAGCTGTATAGGTTCTAGGGAGGACTGGAGGTTGGGATAATATGGTGGAACGTTCTTTTGTTTGAGATACCCTTGTTTACATTTGCGTCTTGCTATCTAATTCATTATAGCGCCTGGCCTTTTCATTATGTATTATCATCTAATATACACACAAAGCCTCGTTTTTGCTGACATCTTTCTTTTTCCTTGGACAAAATTCTGACTTGCTAAATCATCGCGCCTCGTTGCTGTCGTTGTTCATCATTGCTCGTTGCTGTCATTGTCCACCATGAAACCACTAGGACTATCAAACATGCTAAAAAGAAAACAGACATTCCACCATATGTTGAAAACAAAACAACACGTGAAAACAAATATCAAGAAGCCGGTAAAATCAGCGAGTATCGAGAGTGATCCTATCAGCGCGATAGAGAGTTCGTCTACCCCGCTGGCGCCTTTGGAAATCTTGGTCCTCCTGGTTCTTAGGAACTGCCCAGGTGACTGGATCGAAGCCGTAGAGGGTGCGCCCGCGGCGTTGAAGACTATGCAAGATCTGAAAGGTTAACAGCAATTAGTACCTCCTTCGTACTTCAGTAATCAGTTGTAAAAGTTGAAGTTACATACATCGTGAATGGTAACTGTCTTGGCATTACGGTGCTCCACATAGGTCACGGCATCGCGTATAACCTAGTACAAGAGGAGAAAGGGAAAGGTTAGTTGATCCAATAAGTGAAGCAAAACAAAGCAACATTGTCGCACTTGTCGCATCTTACCTCCTCAAGATAATCCTTCATTGCCTTTCTAGTATCCTCGTATACCATCGCCGAGATGCGTTTGACTCCGCCACGGCGAGCCAAACGTCTGTATCAAAACGGAATAAGTAAAAACATAAGAAATCTCAGCGAGTCACACAGAGTGGCGTTATTACCGGATCGCTGGCTTCGCTATAATTCTACGTTTAGTATTCTATCAAAGTATCTCCGAGGCAAGAGGAAACAAAATCGAAGACATACTGATTCCTTTGATGGAGTCTCGAAGAGGTTTACGATGGCTATTGTATAAGAAGTATCAGCACCTGAAATATTCATGTAGAACAGATAAAGGTTTTAAGCTTACCGTCGTGGAGCACGGCCTGTTGTCTTGCCTGCAACAATTTGCCGGAAGGCACCTACTTTCGACGACATGGCGATCCCTGTTAACGGATGGGAAGTTAAAGGCACTACCTATGCTTGTAGAGAAGAAATAGTGGAGTAGATACTAGCGTATCATCAGCGGGCGCTAAGTGGCATCGGCTTGACAGCAAAGCTACTCACGATGCTGAAGATGCGATGTGCAAGGTCGCTTTGCAGAGAAAAGAACGGCGATCGTAGAGAGGAAATTCAGGATAAAAGATCTCTCGTTTGTGTTCCGGGTTAGGGTTAGTCCGCTTTTTCCGTCTGTTGATCTTTGAATTGTTCAAGGAAGGTGAACTGGGATAAATAACAGATGTTGGCCGCACCTGACACGCACCTGGCGGATCCGGCGGCCTCCTGGCGGTTACTTGAGGACTGAGGTATACGCTGCATGCACTTGAGCTCTGAAGAATCGTATCGACTGTTCTCAATAATCAAGAGAGAATAAGCAATTCAAGTGATGGTAGTCGAAACATTGGCACGCAAATGGCAAGAAGAACACAAAAGGCGCAAAAATAGTTCTATTTGTTGAGAATATCAAATTCAACTTTTCATTTTTCACAACACACTGCCTTTTTTTCGATGCCCTGAGGCTTTTCACTCCTCCTACTTTGAGAATCTGACTTTGCCTTGCCAATCACATTCCTGTGTAGCATTGTCTAAAGCCAAAACGAGGGTATCGACCATCTCCGATTGTTTTTTGCCTATATTAAAGCCGTCCTGGGTCGTTTATTAAAATATTGGGGAGAAAAGAAGAGAGAAATAAAAACAAAGAGTTGCGACAATAAAAGACCATAACGCCAAGGCATTTATTTTCATCGTTTCGGCACCGCGAAATGAGTAACCGGGTTTGATGCGCTTTCTCTTCTGTGCATCACCGTTGACTGATATCAAATCGGGTTTCGTACAAGGGTATTAAATGAGCAAGATTCGTCAACATATACCGGACATCCGCCGCCGCCGCGTCCTAGAGCAAAATGAAGAAAAGAACAGAAAGAAGGATTATTGTTAATGGTAAAGCGTATTGGGATAAGGGCCCTGGGGCTGCAGTAACGCTGCAGTCGACAAAAACGGAATCTAAGCGGCGACTTCTGCGGGAGCGGCAGCACCCTCTAGTTCTGGGGTAGCTTTGTTTGTGTCTGCCATAACGGGCTCGGATGCCTCTGGAGCTGAGTCCATCTCAATTGTAGCTTCGGCAACAGGCTCCGGAACAGACTCTGTGGTAGGCTCCGTGGGAGGTTCGGCAGCAGTCTCGGTCACTGCCTCAGCCGTTGGCTCTGCAGCTATCTCCGTAATTGGTTCGGCAGCTGTCTCGGGAATCGTCTCTGAAACCGTCTCTGTAGCTATTTCCGTGACTGTCTCCGCTGTATCTGCAGGAGCCGTTTCTGCAGCTAGTTCTGTAGTCATTTCTACAGATGGCTCGACAGTAGGCTCTGCAAGGGCAGAAGTAGTAATGTCGGCGGAGTCATCCATTGAGATGCCGGGAGGGAGTTCTTCGTGCGCTTCAACAACGGGCTCGGTGGCAGGCACTTCTGCCATATGAGCGTCAACCATTAGCTCTGGAGCAACGGCGACTGCGACTGCAGCAAGTGCATCAGCCGCTTCGGCCTTGACAGCTTCGTCAGAGTCTATGGTGCGTGCTCTTTTATAAGGCCGTGTGTCTGCCTCATTAAGAGCTTCCTTAACAGCCTTTAGCTCAAGCTCCAGGTCGTCCAGACGTCGTTTAAGAATGTTTTCTCTTCGGTGACTCTCCTCGAGTTGACCTCGGAGTTGATTTTCGGTTTCCCTGCTGACGTCTAACTGAGCCCGCAGTTGAGTATGCTCGACACCAGCTACTTCTTGGCCCCTGAGAGCTTCAGAGGCAGCGGCTTCTTGCTGTTCAAGCTGGCTGAGACGACCTCGGAATAGTTCATTGATGAACTCAAGTTCTCTGACTCTAGTCTTCAAGCTAGAATTATTCGCAATGAGTTGTTCTTGCGTTTGCGGGGAATCAAGGCCACGGTCTCCATTCATTGGCGAGACGGCACGTCCCTCCCCACCATTGAAACCACCGACACCTGCTTGAGACGGGTCGTCCACCATGAAAGAAGGCAGACCATGATTGTACATGGAAGGAGTACCGGTGCGTGAGATTGGGGAGTTGGGGCCCTCGCCATTCGCCTTTTGCGCTCGTCGAATTGCTTGCGCCGCAGTGTTCTCAGCGCTGTTGGGATCTGTCGAGAGAGGGAAGCCATGTCCATGTTGTTGATGCTGCTGCTAAAGTTTGGGCGACATCGTTAGCAAAAGGGTGCGATGCACCACACGCGCCGACATGTCACTAACCTTTCTCTTTGGCGCAAGGTCTGGGCGCATCGTCTTCACACGGTTCCGACTCTTGATAACGTCTGTCTTGAGGGATATCGGTCGCGGCCGTCCGTGCAGCTTCAAGAAAAGTCCACATGCATTGCAGAGGACGGAGCCAAACTCGTCACGTCGCCATAATGGCGTTGTTGACGTTCCGCAGTTTTGGCAGACCGGCTGCGTTGATCCATTAGTTGCCATCATGATGCCGGCTAGTGCTGGGAGATAGGGATGCGATTAGGAAATCGATTAGGGAGCGCGGCCGATAAATATTATCATGATCGATAAGGATGACGGAACTTGAAAAAAAAATTTCTGGGTCCCCGGTCGCCCGATAAGACAAGGATAAGCCGGGGCACCAGCGCGGCTTAGCGCAGAAATTTCTTGCGATAAGGCACGTGATTGGGGTGATATGAGATAAGAATGGTAAAAGTTGGAATATGGCGACTCCAATTGGCCCGCTGTTGGCTCGGCAGTTTTTGGTACCGGAGGCGCAACAGAGCCGGCGCCATGCTATAGATTGAGATGGGAAGACAAGAAGGCCAGGGGAGAAGACGGAAAGAGAAGGAAGATTGTAAGCTTACCATATTGCCGTTGTTGCCGCCGCTCGTAGCAGCAGGGGAGACGCCATGATACATTTGCGGCTGAGGAATTGGAGGTGGTCTAAGGGATGCGAAAATCAGCGTCAAAACAACATGTAATGCCAGCCAGCTCGCCACGCGGCGTGGATGCAGCCAAAGAACAAGGCATTGTGCGGTTTCAAACGTAGATGCAGATGTAATACCTTTGCTGCTGCGGGGGCTCAGCGGTCGCGTTACTTGCTGCAAGGGAGGCAATGCCGGGCAGTTGCTGCACATTGGCAGATGCAGAGGTTGACGTCGAGCTTGGTCGAGAGATGGGCTCGATCGGTGGCGGCGGCAGAACTTGCGCTTCGTCCATCTTTGGCTAGGGATTCGACAGGGTTTGCGGACAGGTAGAAGGCCAGCGAGGCGAGTTGCGAGTTCGAGGGGCCGCCAGCGTGAATAGCGATGAACGGAACTGCTTCTTTTCTCTGATAGAGGTGGGTGATTTTTCTTTTTTTCCCTTCCTCAGGAGAAAGCGAGCACCAGCCACAAGATCGCGGGATCGCAGATTTCGGCTCGCGCTATTGATGATGTAAGGAATTGGCGACGGGCGTGGGCGGCGTTGCAGAAGACGAGGCTAAGGCGCGGCACAGGAGCGTGGGGAAGGAGAAAAGAGAGTAAGTGAAGCGACGAGGAAAAGGTATGGTCTGGAGGAGTATCGCGATGTAATTATTGCTCCCCCTTACAAAGTCGAGTACACAAAGTTTAGAGAGGAAGTCCGGATACGAGTGGTAGGAAATGCTGGGAAGGCACGCGCGGGAGGGAGGGGCAGCTGGCCGTGCATGTACATGTACCCAGAACCTCTCGGCGCGCTGGGCAACGGGCGAATCTGGCTGTTGGGCCGGCGTGTGCGCTGTACAGTGACCGAGCTGCGTTGGCCAGAGCCCGAGCGCTCGCTGAAGTGACACCTGGGCTGCAGCGATGGCGGGCGCTGATTGGCCGGCTCAGCGTCAAAGAACCGCCAGGGTTTAATTCCACAGCAGTGCAGCCTTATGAAGGCTTGAAGTCCAGCCTAAACGGCCGAGTGTGGCAGCATCCCAATCTTGATCTGTCCCACCCCACGACGGCGATTGAAGGTATTGTCGCGGTTGCCAGATATCTAGCCGTGCCACGATAGTGCGCGCATATCCTTTTGGGCGCTGCTTCAGGGGAGCCGAGCGGGAGGGGGTTGCTGATGGAGTACTGGAGCAGCCTGTAGCATCGTCAAACTCCATGTAGGTACGTCTGATGAGTGTCGCTGCATGCAGATGACAGTCGTGGATGCATGTCATTGGCACTTGGTCAGCTCCATAGTTGACAGAGCCCCTCCACCGGCGGCAAGCGAGGGTGAGGGGTTTGGGGCTTCTCTCTCCAGAGAGCAAGTGAAGAAAGACGATGTTTTTGTGTATAACACAGCTTGATAATGGCAAACGACTGGAGCCTTCTGCCTATCTGCCTGCGAGCCTAAGGCGATAAGGCTGGAGGGCGTACGCAGATAACGCCCATCTGGCAGCCACATCAACCTATCTAATCGTAGATAATCAGAGACAACACTTGAAACTACGCACGTATAACAACCAGCAGTGCAATTGAGCCAACACGTCGTGCGAGTTGATTTGTTCTTTTTTCTGGCTGCAACTGCCGACGGAGATACGACCCGAAAGAGCAGTTTCTGCGTAGACACATGTGTACGAGACGTCCATCTCGTAGCATCAATGGCACGTCGTTGGAGGAGATTTGGTAGCGCTGCTGTGATTTTATACGTAGGTAGATTCGATGCCAGTCGATGCTAACTAGTAAGCTGTTGGGCAGAACTCGAGGCTCTTGTTTTGCCTTGTTTTGACTTCCTATCACTTATCATAATTTCACTATTGCTTGTTTTTCCAGCCAATGGACTCCAATGCGCCATTCTACCCACTCATCGAATGCCCAACTTTGATGCCTTCACATTCGTATCCGTTCTTCTAGTCGTTGCCTCACTTTCATCTCCGTCTGATGGCGCCAAAATCCCAAATAACGGCTGATGCGTCTATCAAGCCACAACCCCTTGGCCATCGACCCACCGGCCCGGTAATTTCTGGCTGCTTTAGCGCCTTCCAGAGCCACCGCTGCCGCGACGCTCGGCGTCATCAGGACCTCATAACCGCCAGGCCACAGCGGTGTGCGCCCTGTAAGTGCCCGAGCGCAGCGCTACAGCACTAATTTACGGCCTTACGCCGCGGAACTCCATAATATCCCGTGAGCTACCTTCAACCTTCACGTCGGGCAGTACTCCATCTACCGGCCCTTTCGCATCCTTTTTCCTCTTCATCTACCTTGTTCCTCCTCTCGTTCATCACCACCGCCGTTTATCTTCCAGAATTTTCGCTCCTCATCCGACGTCCCTCCCGCCAACATGTTCAACTGGGCAAAGCAGCAGTAAGAAGAACCCCTCTACCGACTTGAAAACACACGCCCCGCCATTCTTTTCGTCCCCCCCCTCCAAGATGATTTGCCCGCGAAATCAAATCATCATATGCTAATGGAAAGCTGCCAGGCTGGCCAACGTCGCCGGCACCCAAGAGCCCATCTACGGGCCGACTGCCATCAAATCGGTCGCCCAAGAGGCAAAGGAGACCGGCACGCCGTATTCCGAACTGACCAGAGCCGACCACAAGTGGCTGGCGCTGGACAAGACTTGCGTCGAGAATCAGGTCTTCTACTTCTTCGCCGAGGACGGCACCATCGCCTTTGTCCAGGTCATCTATAGCAACGTTGCGTATGTTTCATCATCTTGGTCTCTACTTTCACCCTTGCTAACTTGACTTTTTTTCCACCCTCTACAGCGGCCTTCGAGTGACCTGCCAATTCAACGCAAAGATCTTCTCTCGTGATCCGGCCAAGCCGCACCTGTGGTGCTCAAACCCCCTCAAGAACGTCGCCTTCAACGAGGAAAGAACATCTTTCTATGCCGATGACTGCGCCGTCGAGCTGTCCGAAGATGGCAACTCCTACACAATCAAGAGTATGAATGACGAGAGGGCGCTGGTCAACCTCAAGGTTACCCGGGCAGCGCCCGGCTTCCAGGCCGGAAAGACGGGCACGACGCTATTCGGCACAGACCTCAAGGACCCCTGGGGACAGATGCGCCACGCATTCTGGCCCCGCTGCACCTCTGAGGGCACCATCACCACCAAGAACGGCGACGTCAACCTGAAGGGCCAGGCCATCTACATCTACGCCCTGCAGGGCATGAAGCCGCACCACGCAGCTGCGACATGGAACTTTGCCAACTTCCAGGGCCCTAACCACTCTGCCATCATGATGGAGTTTACCACACCTCCCTCTTACGGCAACACGGTCGTCAATGTAGGCGCCATCGTCAAGGATGGAGAGCTGATCGCCGTCAGTTCCGAGAACAACAAAGTCACGCATAAGGCCTCTAAGAAAGACACTGCCAATGACTGGCCCGAGCCTACCCAGGCCGAATACGACTGGACAGCATCCACCAAGGACGGCAAGCCGGTCAAGGCCGTGATTGATGCCACCCTGGGAGACCGTGTTGACAGGATTGACGTCATGGCCGAGGTGCCCGGATTCGTCAAGACCATTGTCAAGGCCGCTGCCGGAACGAAGCCCTACATCTACCAGGTTAGTAATATGCTATCTTGACTTGTCTGCCCCCACCTCTTGTGTACAAAAATGCTGACACGATTTCGCTCGCAGTACGCTGCCAAGACCACCCTAAAACTCAAGATTGGCGATGAGGAGATTTCTGAAGACGGTCAGCTTTTCAGCGAAGCCACGTTTATTTCTGATCTCGCGCACTAAAGCATAAACTAATGTGTGTGTGTTTTTTTTTCGGTTTTTGGAAAGAAATTAAAGGGCATTTTTGCAAACAAAGAATGATTGATTGAGAACACGTTTGGGTATTACCTAATCTGAAATAGGCGTTGGAGAAGAGAGGCTATATATAATACTACCACTACTAATCGCTCGTTCTTTTTTTCCCTCTTTGACCTAATTGCCCCTCAGCATGAGCATAATACAATGGCATATTAGTCTGACATAATTGAGAGAAGAAATCATATATATCAATTTGTACCTATCTAAGAAATGGGATTGGCCACTACTATCGACCATAAGTGAGACTGATGGACGCCAGTGATGAATGACAGAAAGTGGAGATGAATGTAGCCCAAGGTGTTACAGACCTTGGTGCATATTCCCCGTATATAAATATAAAGTGAGCCGTGTAGTTCATAGTTTCATACATCATCTTCCTCATGTACATCCTTTTTATACCACAATTTTTGTATAAACCGTCCTCCCCACCTCCGTCTATGCCCCAGATCCCGTATATAATTCAAGCCGCCCCCTCCACACATATCGAAAATACACCGGAAAGTAAAAACCCGCTTATACCAGGCTCCCACGCCCATTGATGTAATTGAACTCGTTGATATCATCATTCGGCATTATCCCTCTTTTTTTTTCCCCTTTCCTTACTTCTTTCTTTATCATGAATTCTTGTCCTTCTCCTCCGACTTTTCAGTTTGCTGCTGCTCATGTTCCCCCTTCTCCAAAGCCCTCTCAACCTGCCATATCGCCCTCTCCAGCTCAATCTCCACCGTCGGCAGGTTGAGCGTCTCTGAAAAGTCGCGAATCTGCTTCTGCGTGATGAGCATCTGCTCCTTGCCGGATGGCTCCTCGATAGGGGCCTGGCCGTCCTTTGTGTATAGCTGGTCGAGGTCCTTTGAAGGGGAGAGCTGGACGAGGTTGTTCTGGATGAGCCATTGGACGTGCTTGCCTCCGTTGATGGCTCGCCAATGGGACCAGGCGCGGTAAACTAGGTAGAAGAAGGGAATGTTTGGTACTCTGTTTTCTCATTGAATTCCGTCAGATCCAAAGACCACATCAACAGAGAGGGGCACTAGAAACTTACACAGGCACCAGCCCCAACGGCGCCGTAATAGGCATTCCCACAAAGCACCACAGCAGCCTCTGCCGATGCAGCGCCTGCCTCTCCGTCGCCAACGTCCGCAGTACGCCCTCGGCTTTATGCTCCGGAATCGCCGCTGGTGGAAAGACCAGCTCAACCTTATCACGGCCCCGCAGCTCGTCGTCGCGGCGCCGAGCCGACAGCGGCGGCACGGACTTGAGCCCCCACTCCTGGAAGGGGATGCGGCGGAAGGCGTGGTTGCCATAGTCGACGACTTTGCGCTGCCAGCCGCGCTCCATCTTTTCCCATTGGGCCCATTTGCGGGCGGCGAAGTCGGCGCCGCGGTCGATGTAGCTGGTGGTGGTGCTGGAGCTGGAGCTGGAGCTGGAGCTGGAGCTGGAAGAGGTGGGAGCTGAGGCCGAGGTTGAGGCTGAAGATGGCGATGCTGGGTTGACGAAGCGGCTGGCGTAGAGGAGGGTGCGTCTCGTCGAGACGGGGAGGAGGTAGAGCCTCATTGCAGGCTGTCTGTCTTTTATGCCCGAAGGAAAGAATAGGTCTTTGTTTGTTTATTCTCCGATATGTTATGATATGGTGAGGCTGAAACGAAGAAGGAGAAAAAGAAAAATACTAAGATATCGATCTGCTCTGATCGCTTAGCTGCTGGGTAGCTCAATTAGCACGGGCAGCTAAACTACGTCAGAGGGCGGAACGAAAGCACTATGCCTTAAACAGCTTTGCCTTTTGCAAAGTCCTGTTGAACGTTTCAAAGAAAAGAAGTAGAAACAAGTTCACGCTTTTAAAGAAGGCAATAAGAAACTTGGAAAGAGAAATGGTAGTTTAACCTGAAAATCTTGTCTTTTGCTTGGAGAAGTTAACAATAGGCAGATGTTCGTCGTAGTTCCAGAAAAATTAAAGTTGCGACAGAGAGGCTAAGCCTAAGCTCGATTAGGGCCGCTGTTGTGTTCTTTTTCCTTTTTTTTTTTTCCTTTTTCTTTTTTTAATTGGAGCGAATATTGTCTTATCCAAGGCCGGCGAACCAAACAGTGACGCACATGGGCGTCATGGAGGGCTGTGGTTTATTTTGACAGCATTGTGCTATGCTGGCACTTTTAATTGGACACTGAGACTTGAAAGAGTCATTCAAAAAGAGACTTTTCTAGAGATGTCTACAGGTATTCTAATAAGAATTAGGAGACCAGTGTATTGACTGACGCACATTTCATACCCTGTGAAAGTACAGCTATAGCTCGGTATCTCGGAATTCACCTGGATACCGAGATGCAAGGAATATGATTATTTACGTAGAGCAAAAGACAATTGTCAAATACAAAGTGTCCAATTGGAATTGCTACCATCGCTGATGAATATGGCTTTATAGAAATGGACCTCTAGACTACAATATATACACATATACATACTCTGGCCCTACGTTTTATTTAACACCATATCCTACCCTATTCTTTGCTATCATGTCTTTTTTTTGCCGGCAACTAGATCAAAGAATACTGATACTACATTGTTATACGTCATTAGCAGAGTGAGGTCCAACATTGAATGGGCGGATGGTTTAGTGGTATAATTTTCCCTTAGCATCGTGCAACCTTCAGGTAGCATAACCGCATGGGAAAGGTCCGGGGTTCGATTCCCCGTTCGTCCATAAGTGTTCTTTTTTACATTTGCTAGCAAATTCTAGGGCTTGCTTTCGGGTTTTCTTCTTTCTCTTCTTTTTCTCTTTTTTCTTTTCTCTTTTCCTTCTCTTCTTCAGCTGCATGTTAAGCAAATGATGATAATGTCTTCTCAGACTCTAAAGGTTCTGAAAAGTTATTTTGTTATTATCCCTATATCATTCCTACCCCGCCGCTGATTGCTATCCCCATTAACCAACTACCTAATCTATTCGGTGTAATACGAGAGGGTATATATGCGTAAGTAAATAAGTAAGTAATAGTATATAAGTGTATGAATATCTCGCTGCTTGCTTGCACTCTCATTCTCCCCTCACTTTACGTCCACTTCCATCAATTTTCACTTGGTCCTTTCTATCACAGGACTCTTGCTTCTTCCCCTAGTCGCCCCCTTTCCAACAATCTTCTCCGTCCAGTTCCATGACGACGGACTTAACCTTCCACCCTGAGCATCCTTTGGTTTATCTAGCTTCTTATCGCCATTTGTGTCGTTCAAATAGTCGAGCTCGCTCTCGTTTTCGCTGCTAGCCCACTCGCGCTCGCTCCATGACATCGAGTCCGCCCGATCCCCTTGATGGCTATGAGCCAGTAATGAAGAGCGTTCCGTGTCCTGTGTCTTAGGCAGGTCGGGTACTTCATCAAGTGCTTCTCGTGCCTCGCTGGCATTCGCCGGCTCTGGAGCGATCCCACGGGCCTGTTGCATAGACACTGTGATGGTCTCACCGCCGTCTGCTCCAGGGGGCTGATTAATGTCCAGTGCTCGTTCGCCCATATACTCATCCTCAGTACGCAGCCGTGCGACTGCAGAGTCGCTAAAGTGAGCATCGACTAGGTGCTTGACAACCGGCCAACCGTAGGCATTGGCAAACATGCGGCGGACGAAAATATTGTTGTGGGCATCCGGTTCTAGCTTAACAAGTACCTTTCGCCAAGACAAGTCTCGATGGTATCCGCGAGAAATCTTTTCCTCAACACGCATATTCGAGCCATCAACAATCTCATTAGGTTGCTTTTCAGGGCCTGTATTTGCAGTGTCATCGTAGTCCTTGGTGGACGCCATCGAATCTTCGTGGTTTATGCCCGTATGTGGTGTCGAAGCACCACTACCACCTGGCGATAGCGGCCCAAATAGTGACGATGACGAAGACTTGATTTTCATCTTACTTAATGCTGAAGTTCGCTTCTTCAAAGGCGGCGGAGGAATATCTGTGGGATGATAAACTCGATCATGGAATATGGTCCGCGGCCGCTTTGATGGATCAACGAGCCACTCTACATCAGGAATCTTGGGGTTCAATAAGTCGCCCGCAGATTCGAAAAAGGTAGTCCTGGGAGGCGCCCTCAGGCCTTCGGGATCATCCTCCAACTCGTTACCTGACGTTGCTTTGCCTATCCGTCTGCTCATATCTGAGGAAGCAGAGCTGCCAGGAGTGCCAGAGCCATCTCCGCTAGCTTTCAGCGTTTGACTCCTGCGCAGTATTTTCTTCTGTTTCTCAGAAGTAGGATGCTCTTTTGGAGGTTCGTTGCTTCTGAAGAGGTTGAAGAATCCGGTGAGCGGCGTGTGAAGGATATTTTCACCTGGGCTTTCGAGTGGCTCATCTACAAATACTGCCGGGACAGAGCGGAGACTGGCCCGGTCATCTTCGGCGAGAGCATCATTCGAGGGCTGCGGTACCTCACGGCTGTCATTGTTATTGTTGTTGCTGTTGCCATTTGCATTGGGAGTTGTGGCCCCTGATTCTGCGTCATCATCGTCTGGTGGCATCTGCAGTTTCTGCCGCGATGATCCCATATTGGCACCTGTTAGCTCTGCCCAACCAAAGCCCACCACTGTCTCGACAAGGCCAGCATCTCGTCTTGCTTTACCAACTCGTCCGAGACCTTGCCAATCCAAGAATAGTAGACAGCTTGTGCGTAGTGGAACGATACCGTCGTTGACCACATTGGAGTAGACCGTTCTATTTCGGAATTTCTTGAGTGCGGTATGAGCAGGTCCTGAAGGCAAGATTCGCAACAGAGGCTTTGATTCGGGCTGAGATTCTCCATAGACCTTCTTGTGCGCAGATTCGCCCAAGTTGCTCACAATAGCACCCCAGCCGCTGCGTGCAATCGTCGGCGCTCTCCACGTCAGACCCAAGTCCTGTCCTGTTCTGCCCACAAGACCAAAATCAAGAGCAAACTTGACGTAGAGAGGGTTCTCGTTGCTCAAGCCTAAAAAGGGCGTGGCCAGTGCAATAAAATTGATGGGTATTATGAGATCGAAAAATTGAGGCGAGTGCTTTTGTATGTATGCAATAGCGTAGGTTTGGACCAGCCCGCCCAGTGAGTGGGCGATAAAGCTGATGCTTGTGACTTTGTAAGGTCTTCGATACTTGCTGGCCTCGCTGGTCCCATCTGCATCGGCTGCCTTGTTAACGGTACTATGCTTATGAGCCTGTATCAATTCGTGCGCTTTCTGTTCGCCCAACCCGTGTGTAAAGCCTTCCATTGCACCTTTTCCTATCGGTAAGAAAGGCTGATCCGGGTACGTCATGGAGAGAACGTATCTGGCCAGTCTTTTCCCAAGGTATTTGATACCCTTCTCTGTCTTTGTAGCATTCCCCGAGTATCCTCGCACAATGACTTCTTCGTCCTCATCTTCCTCGTCGTCTTCACTTCCTGTTGATGAAGATCCATCTTGCGCCTTTTTGTCGGAGGCGGCCTCGTCCTCTGCTCGCTTCTTCGCTCGCCTAGCTTTTGCATCAGCCTTGGCTTGCTTTGCAGCAGCATCAATACTCTCTTTCATAAACAACATGTCGGCGCCCAGATTGCTGTGTAAACCGTGTGTCAAAATGACAAGGTGAACCTTCTTCGGCTTTCGTGGAGACGGTTCCCCTTCCTCTTTGGTCTCTGGATCGCCAGTCTTCACCATGCTCTCGACGGGCTGATCGGCGGTAGGTCGGTCTTCCACTCTCTTATCGCCTGCATCGTCCCACGACGGTAGCCGGGGTGTGTTCCACAGCGTTGCTGTATCCTCCACTTTAACATGTATAGCTTTTGAGAAGACACCTCGAGGCTGTGCTGGGTGGTGTCCGTCTTTGGCCCCAATGCTCTGCTGATGGTCTGTCAGCTTTCCAGGCTGCGGAACCTGGGCTTGGCCGCCAACAACCGGAACAGACGAGCCGAGACTCAATGATTTCTGCTCTCTCGCCACCAAAAGCTCGTACCCGACTGCCGCGGAGGTAGAGAAGATGACCTGTGAAGAGATCTCAATCACCCAGCTCGCACTTTCAAAGTCGTGTTCCGGACCGTTGCCAAACACCGTGTTATTGCCTCCAGTGCCGGCCATCTGCCGCACATCTTCCGGAACAACCAGCTGGGCCTCCCAAGAGCCTCCAGCCTTGAGCATAGGCTCGAATTCAGGAACACCATAGCGGCGGGGGTTGGGAAATCGTTTGTTTGGGTTGAACTTGGCGGAGTATGTCGCCACGCTCAGCGTATATGGACCGTGGACAAAGGCCGCTCGTAGGGCGATGTTGGAGGTATTGCGTATTCGCACATATAGCTTCTCTGGTGAAGGGAGGATGCGATCTTGCGAGGGCGTGTAGGTGACGGTGTAGCGGACGACCTCGCCGATTTTGACGCTGCCGGTCTGGTGGAGGAGCAGCATCTTTGCCCGCCGCTCTTTTCCTACTTATTCCAACCTGTGTCAGTCTATTTAGTCGAATGGCTCGGTCGTTGGTTGGTCTTGGTCGAATGAGAGGCTGCTTAGCTGCTGCAGCGATAGCAACAGCGCAGCTCCAATCTCTTCGTCTTCTTTCCGGAACGCGGTTGGAAAGGGGTTGATGAATAGGAGAGGCAAGATCTAGCAAGCGTGATGATAGCAGAGATAGATGATAGTAGTAGTCGTATTAGAGATTAGACGTGGGACGCATTAAAACGCCAACACTATTCTGTACCCCGGCTCCCGAAGCGAAGCGATATAATGATGCAGGGATCGCCGAAGCAAACGCTCATTTCAAGGTTATTTTTTCAACGACGTGCCTGGATCAGGGCAGAGAAAAGGCAAAAGATGGGATTGGCATGCAGGCGACAGGTCGAAGGTATAGGATGGAAGAGTGGCGTTCCTCTACAAAAGGGGATCGAAGCCTTTGAGGACAGGAAATGGCGGCGATCTGGACAGAAGCAAAAGCCCGTCACTGCCTTTGCGGAATGGTCGGGGGGACCCGCCCCGTTGGAGAAGTTTTAGTGGGTGCCTTCTGGAATATGACGCTGTGGGTGCTGGATTGCCGCTGTTTGTTTCGATGACGGCACGCCTGGATCGAAACAGCAGCCCCCAACCAGTGCGCTGGGGCCACGGTTTTAGCGGCCTGGCAGCGCCACATGCACTGCTGCGAAGCCTTACAAAAGGCATGAGGCACGAGCTCATGCTTTCCTTTCTGGCGGCGGTGAGTGTGGCGTCACGCGACCCGACTTTGTCAGTTTGATTTCCATCAGCATGTGATAAGGGCGGGCGCCGTTGGTTATATCAGCATTGGAAGTTTGATGACAGTCATGGCAATAAATCTGCTTATGGCCTATTTCAGTGCATTATACAATTTTTCTTCTTTTCTTTTCTTTTCTCTCTTCTTTTAAAAACCTAACTTTATAGAAGCACGATAATACGTAGCGTATTGACCGTCTTTATTGTAAAGGATTTTATGCTAGACGGAGCGAGTGCAGTTCTGTCTACGTGTAAGCGAATATCGCTTGTTGAGGAGGGCGACGCGAGCACATAGCCGGTATTTTGATCCGTGTCACTTCTCAGGAGTTACAAAGGAACTATCAGTAATAATGCACAAGACGCTCAACGTGGTGATAACTTCATTTAATCCAGAATAGGCGGCGATGGTTCTAAATATTCCGAGAGAGAAAACAAATGAGACAACATTGAACGTATAAGAAAAGCTGTTTAGGCATTCGTTAAAATCTCCTTGCGGAAGGCTGAGCATTTCTGATGTATAAAGAGTGTGCCTGTGCATGTCTTTGAGAGCTATTGATGAGAACTGAAAAGAGACTAACATGGGCCAGGAGAGACTTGAGTAAGAATTCCAGAGCAATGAAGGGCGCAACTCTCTCTATCGTTAACTTAATTCACGGCTTAGAGCATAATGCGGGTTCGATTCAATGGGCGCCGAGAATCGCTGCGTGATCGTCGGTCTCGGAGGAGTCTGACGCTTAGTCGCAGAGCTGAAGCTGCCGTAAGGTAGCAATGCTGCATGTGGTTCATGGTTAATATTGGGCACAATTAAAGAGGCTTCTCCACTTGTGGTTGTAGCCGTCATATGAAGCTTATAGAAACTAGTTCGCCGTATTGATTGAAGTTTGAAATACTAGACGTAGCGGCGCCAGAAATGAAATTCTAAGACCCAATTGATATAAACGATATGGAATATTACCATTTTGCTAGAAACTGCAATTATATTTCACAGCGTCTACTTCTCATCCTACCTCTTACACTGGGCTAAAGCAAGTACCCGCTTTTGCGAGGGGAACTGACCTAAAAGTGGTGAGCTGAACATCTGCAGCTAGACGGAGCAAACGCCTTGCAACTTGTGAGCTGAACATCTGCTGGCAAATGGAGCAATAGACTTGCAAGTGGCGAGCTGAGTGACTGCAGGGAGATGGGGCAGCCGTTGTGGAGAGAAGGGCTTGGCTGTATTGATTCGATGCTTCATGTCTCCATTCGACTTACACATGTGATAGTGTCTTCAGAATCCAATTGCCGTCAAGCGTCCATCCCGAACGTGCATGGACTCATTGAAAATGCCGTGTAAGCAGACGGAATCAACTGCGGCACAGAAATCCCACGGGAAGTGGACTGCATGGCCTCATTCATCCTGCGTCTGAGGCGGGCACCAACCAGAGCGACTTTCAAGTAAGAAGAGCAATATTCAGTTGACATCAATTGGGTACGATTGGCCACCCGAGGCTGAGCTTGAGTGCATTGCATGATGCATGCATGTATCAGTTCAAAATTCTTCTGCAAGCATCAGGGTATTCTATGAGTAAGCAATTCTTTGTATAAAGCGCAATGCCTTGAAAGCGAAGCTATTTCTATAAAATGGCCATGTCGACGCTTCATGCTCTTTCATCTTCCATTACTTCAAGTCCTGAGCGACATCATTGAGTTCCTCATAAAGTCTTTTGTTCCTCATATTTACAATGGCCACCGCTGCCGGAAATGTCCCAGTTGCGGATCTCATCCTTCAACAGCCCTCCGTCGAGGACTGGCAGCGAGACACTGATGATGCTCTAAGAAGCGATCTCAAGGCCAGCGATCTTGATCCTGGTGTTTTGGACCTTGAACTTCTCAAGTTGACCACGTACCCTAAGAGAACCAAACAGTCGCCAGCACCAGGAATACCTGATGAGTCTTGGCACCACCCAGGCGGCAATTTCCGCCAGTCTCCTGGGTCATCTGAACCCATCAAAGGCTTTCTGGGAACCCCTTACAGAGGCAGGTCGTATCATTTTGAGCCTCCAAAGAAGACGCCTAGTTGGCATCGTCCTGGCCAGTTTCATTCTTCCCCCGGAGAAGAAGGAGATGAAGATGAGGACGAGGATGAGGACGACAGTGAGCAAGGTGGAGATGCCAAGGGTGACGATGCTTCAATGGAGCAGATCCTAGCTCTTGTGACGCAGCTTTATGGCCGAGTTGAGCGAAGGTAGGGCCCTTGCAAGACATTGTAATCTTTTCAAGTCTAACCTTTGTCTAGCTACAACGCCTATCTGGACGTCGTTGAGGTTGAACCAACTTGGCCTCGGTTGCTCAACCTCGATCAAACTTCGGAGATGTTTGAATGGGCTACACAAGTGCCAGATGGAAAAGGCGGTTTCATGGAGTACCCTCCTCATCTCAAGGTCATTCCGGATGAAGACGATGTCGGCCTGCTCAAAATATTTGATAAGCTCGGTCTGCTGGAGACGCAATGGATCATCAGCCCCTTCATTCCCGACTCTTGGTGGGGAGACATTATCGAGAAAGGCGCCGAATGGGTAATTAAAAGAATCAGACAAAAGACGGGAGACGTTACCGCCTGGGCCAACCAAGACCCAAATTTCAAGGCCCTCGAGTCCTACAACGAGTCTCATCGCAAGGCCGCGACTGATGTGTCGGAGGGTAGAAACCTCGGTCTCCTTGGTGACTGGTACAGTGACCGTCGCTTTGCTGAGCAGGCTTTTACCGGCACAAACCCTACGACGCTTGTGAATATCTCAAAGACTCCCGGGAACCTGTTGCAGGAGTTCATTGATACTGCTGAGCGCCTAGGATACAAGGAGTGGCATGGAAGATTGAGCACAGCCCAGTCTAACCCAGAGTCACTCTTCGTTCAAGACCATCGCCATTTCCGTGAGGCCTTTGGTGCGGCACCGGATGAGGAATTGAAACACCAAGAACCTGGATCTGAGCTCAACTGGGCTTGTGCTGCTGTGACGCTCTTTGAACTTCATGAAGACGGGAGACTCCATCCTGTCGCCATCGTGATCGACTACAAGGTCAGCATGAAGAATTCAGTCACCATATTCAACAACAGACTAGAGCCCCGCGAGCCTGTTGGCACTGGCGCCCCCATTCCCGAGGAAGAGAGCGACTGGCCATGGCGATACGCAAAGTCCTGCGCTCAGGTCTCAGATTGGATGCGCCATGAAGTGGGCGTCCATCTGACTCGTGCTCACTTTATCGAAGAAGCCATCATCGTAGCAACGCGTCGCACAATTCGCATGGACAGCATTATCCACACTATCCTGTCGCCTCACTGGTACAAGACACTGTCTCTCAACGCCGCCGCAAGGACCACGCTCGTTCCACAGGTTATCAAAGATCTGGTTGGCATCAGCCCGGAGTACCTCCAAAAGTACGTGCTCTATGAGTTCGAAAACTTCGACTTTGTCAAGCATTACGTTCCCAACGACCTCCAGGAACGTGGCTTCCCCAACACTGCTGAAGGCCTGGCAGATCCAAAGTACAAAAACTACGCCTATGCGAAAAACATGGTTTCCATGTGGGCGGTAATTCGCAAATACGTGTCAGCCATGCTGTTGACCACGTACAAACAGGATACCGCTGATGCAGAGATATCCAATGACACTCACATTCAGAACTGGGTCAAGGAAATTCGAACAAACGGCAGAATCAAGTCTTTCCCTGAAATCAAGACTCTGGATGCCCTCACCGATGCCCTCACCATGTGCATCCACATTGCCGCACCGTTCCACACAGCCGTCAACTATCTGCAAAACTTCTACCAAGCTTTTGTGCCAGCTAAGCCTCCCGCCGTCTGCCAAAAGCTGCCGGCGTCGTTGGAAGAATTGAAATCGTACACTGAGCCAGAACTCATCAATGCACTTCCCATTGGCCGCGAGCGACAATGGCTTCTGGCTGTACAAGTACCTTGGCTGCTCAGCTTCAAGGTCGCAGACGAGCGCAGCTTGATCAAGTTTGCTTATTCGCAATCGCGAAACTACCGTAGTGGCTTTGGTAAGAAGGCTAGGGCAATTCGTACAATCAGCGGTCAATTGCATGACGATCTCAACAAGAAGTTGGGGCCGGAATTCGTCCTTACAAGTCAAGGGATGGACAAGGGAAGCATTCCTTATATGGTCTTGGATCCAAACGTCACGGCTGTTTCTATCCTCATTTAAGCACAAGATATAGTACCTAATCTACATGTATTGAACATAGGGAAACAATCATCCAGCACCCAAACTCTATTATCAAACACCTCAGCTGTAGCTTGACAAAGTACATGGAATTAGTCCATAGGCAAAAATTTGTTGGAATAATTATACCTACCCAGGTGCACAATTTAAACGAAGCAGTAGTATCAGAAGTAGCAATGTAACTACCGGGCTCTTAACAAAATTACCTAGGTATAGCATAGACTGAGAGCTAGCATTAACAACTGGGATGTTTCGCCTATACCGAAGGATTTGAAATCTCTTCGAGTTTCCTATAGGGTTGTGCCTGTGAATTATGTGCATATACTTGCTTTTAAACAATTGGACGAAGCGACTAAAAAGGCGCAGCCTTACAATACGTTTTCCCTCCCCTTTGTAATACAAAAGCTATTTGCATCACCGGATGAGTATTTATATCGTTATTAGGAGAACCTGAAAGCCTTGTAAGGCAGCAGCATGAGAAATGGAAGCGGGGCCATGCCTTATGCATGAAGGCAGCCAATGGTTACATGTGTATGGTCGACGATAAGCATGAGGGGTAATATTGAAAAAGAATTACAGCTCAAGACTTCAGATTATCAAATATTTCAATCAAAGTATGTAAATCTTCGGTATCTCATATTCCCGGCCCTCTGAAGGATCAGTGTCAAAATCTGCCGCGGATCTACCACCCAACCTCTCTCGACGACCTCCATCTTCAGAGCGTGCTATGGGGCCTCCAATTACCGTTGAATCCCTTTGTGAAAAATGTCGCGAATTGCCATGGGCCATCTTCGATGATTATACCAGCTCTAGGGTATACCAACCTGTCGATCATCGCAAATCCTTAGGCGAACTTCGATCTTCAGCGACGAATGGATGTCGCACATGCCAGCTATTTTGGCTATATACCATAGCGAAAACCGAAGCGAAGGTGGACAATAACTGTGAATTAAATTTTACATGGATATATAAACGTTCCTTTGCTCAGATAACAATTGAAAATTTGTCACAGAGCTTCACACGCGAGGAACGTGAGAGGACGGCGGAAGACGTAAGCACGAAGCGCTCCCAATCCGTCATATGTAACCAACCTGGGGGAGACTCTGGAAATATCCCCATCTCTGGGGGCCAAGCATTCATGCCAAGCCCAAAAATCATCACCGGTGAAAGATCCACGATAAGTAAAAAATTCGTGGCGCGTATCAACGTTCATGTATTTGGTCATATTTCGTTTTTCGCAGAGGATAACACTAATTATTGTAAGTCCTTTAAAAGAAGAAAAAAAAGAGCGGGTTTTCAACGACTTTATAGGTTGAAATTAGCATTAACGTTTTCTAGATGGCGATTTAAAGTATATTATGCAAGGCATTGTGAAGCCGTGGGTGGATGACTGCGTCCAAGACCACCCTGGATGCCGAGGGGTGCAACAGCTCGAGTCTGCAGATTGCGCACCGACTCGGTTGATGGATGTTGGTACGACACACGACGATACAGTTAAGCTTGTTGATACAGGGGCCCTACCGAAGCCGCGATATTTGATTCTGAGTTACTGCTGGGGAACATCGAATGATAAATCAAAGACAACTCAGGCCAATATAAAGCAAAGGAGAGAATCAATCCAGATAGCCGCATTACCTAAATCAATCCGCGATGCCATTGCCGTCACAAGGCATATGGGACTGCAGTATCTCTGGGTTGATGCTATATGTATTATTCAAGAAGACAAAGAGATTAATGATGGCTTCCTTGACGACTGGAAGATCGAAGCCGCCAAGATGGCAAGTTATTATTCCAACGCACTGTGCTGCATCTCAATGTTGAGCGCTGGAAATAGCTCAGAGGGTTTTCTGAGAGAAGGGCAATCAGGGCGACAAAGAATATTTTGCTCCAAAGCGAGAGAAGCAGAACACTTCACGCACGGTGACCTAGACTTTAGTATCTACTTGCCAAGACGCATGGAATATTGGCATACGAAATGGAAAGATTCCCCACTAATGCGCCGAGCTTGGGCCCTTCAAGAATGGATTCTTTCCCGCCGGATTTTACATTGCACCAAAGTTGGAATGTTTATGGAGTGTGGCAGAGGTGTATGCCAAATCAATGACCCTTTCCCGGAACCAGTGGCAGCTTGGCATCACACTCATGGTAATGAACTTGGCAACATGTTAAGAGATAATGAACTTGGCAACATATTAAGAGATAATGAAGTTGGCAACATATCAAGAGAACCTTCCAATGCTCAAATTGGCGATTTGTGGACGAAACTTGTCACTTTCTACTCTACAATGAATCTTACCGATCCTACGGACCGCCTTGTTGCCATCGACGGAATTGCTCGTCTTTTTTGCGCAAAATACAAAACTGGATACTATGCTGGCATTCTTAGCTCTCACATTGTCCAGACGCTGCTTTGGAAACGAGATAGACGAGAGAATCGGAAAGACGAAGTAATCTTAGCCGCCAGTTTCCCTAGCTGGTCATGGTCTTCTACCGTAAATATTGAATTTCCCAACTCTAACGAGCGCGTATTTGGCATCCGTTACGTCCGATGTATCGACGATGACTGCTTTCTCCCATCCGACAAGGTGGTAAACTATGCCGACCCTTCGACGCGTCGATTCCCACTACAAGGCCCTATTTTGCCCTTCGCTGTTAATCTCGTCCGTGGCAGCTTGCATTCTTTCACGAGCTGGTCCCTTTTCGTCTACAATGGTCCTATATGGAGAAGAGCAGATATTAGTATTACCATTGACTCTACCAAGAAACATGCCGAACTTGTGGAATGCTTGGCAGACAGAGGGAAAGCGCAAGTATCACAATGGAAACTCCTCATCTGTTCAAGAAGCGAGTTAGGCTCATACCATGGGCTAATTATAAAAGAACTGGAAGGCGCCGGAGTTAATGCATACCAACGGATGGGGGTTTTTGAAGCAAGCTCTATTGTGATTGAAGCTTCAGATGGCAGTTTGAAGAAGTGGATGACCGACATTAACTTGTTCTAGATTTACCAAACAGTGAATATATGTTAAGAGACAGCTCTAGTTTGCAGAATATGGAGCTTGGAAATTCTTCTCGTATGGACCAAGATTTTTCAAACACCCCCATTTTCAGGGCTTGATAGACGACAAATTATTAAGCTGGAATAATCACATCTGAGCCATTTGCTACCGTTTAAGCATTCTCCATTTAGTATGAGTTCCATGCATAGAATTAATATGAAATGCTAGGTAGACATCAAACAAGAGCCAAGTACCAAAGTTTTTAACCTAGCAGTAATATATATATATATATATATATATATACATATTCAAAAAAAGAAAGAAATTAAAAATTCATCTCTCATAAGTCTCAGCTTTACGCAAGAGCTATATCAGCCTACGGCGAAAGGTCAAATTTATTTTTACATGTCCAAAGTCGTGACACGGCAGCATCAATCACTCTGCCTCAGTAGGAAAGCCCGGCACAACAAAGTTTCTCCACTCGGACACACGGTGAGCGCCCCGTCCATATCCAGTCAATCCCGCTAGAGTTGATGATTTGGGTCTCTCACGCTCTTCACCACTACGCCGTGATCTGCGGCGGGGATCGGGGAGCTCAGGTTCGGCAGCGTCCATGCCTCCATAGTAGTACGGATCGTGTACAGACTTCGGTGCTGTTGTATACGCATTGTCGTAGTACGCATCCCCTCCAAAGGGATTCGGCCGCATCATTCCTGGAGGAGGCATCGCTGACATTGGGGCATAGGCCGACGGTGGCGGCATAGCACCCCTACCCATCGCACCCATCGCACTCATCGCCATACCTATGCCCATATCTGTAGCAGCGTCTCTTTGATGTATAACATGAGGTCGCATGACAGGGGCTGGAGGAGACGGCCCTGTCGATCGGCGTCCTGAGCGGTTCTCCGACAACCGATCAGCCAGGCGTTGCTCCATAGAGTCACTGCGCTGCGGACCCCTCGCCCGATTGACTTCAGAAACATAGCCAGCATAAGGCTGCGGCGGCTGGGCCATTGGAGCAGTGGTAGATAGGGCCGGCATACTTGTTCGCCTGTAATCCTCAGCCGGATAGTACTTGCCACTAGGGAATCCATAGTCCATTTCATCCTCCTCTACATCTGGTGTCATTGGAGCGGAGATGGGAGCGAAAGGATTCTCGCGCTCACGCTCTCGTTCACGCTCACGATCTCGACCATGTTTTCGATTTCGGTCACGTTTTCGATCTCGATGACGATCGCGGCCATGACCGCGGTCTTTTTCGCGTTCATATTCACGTTCATCTTCGCGCTCATCTTCATACTCATGGTTATATTCGTCTTCGTGCTGCATCTTCTTTGATGAATTTCCACTGCGCTGCTCTTGGAATCGGCGAAGAAGTATCTCGTCTTCATAGTTCTGAGGCCTTGGTCGTACAGGCATCGAGGTAGTGGGTCTCGAATACGTTCGCAGATCTTCCATAGAACTTGGCCTGTTGTTTCGAAGAATCTTTCGTAAATCTTCTGTAGGGATATTCAAATCATCTAGTGCGTTATTTCGCCATGGATTGCTTCCATTTTCGTAATTGAACCATGGGCAGCTACATCCCTTCCATTTGGTGCCGCATAGCATACAGAATTCGGCTCCGCATCGACTTGATAATCACTAGTTGTTAGTAATCAAGAAGATTCTTTCGTCAGATGACTACCATTGAACTTACCAGGTCATATGGTTGCATCCTTCTTTGAGTTCTACCATGGATTTGCACTTGTAGCATCTCTTCCAGCCTTCTTCTTTGGCTTGATCAAGGAATTTGTTCGTCTCTTCGTCACGAGGACAATCAAGGGAGCTGTGCCACTTCGAACTGCACTTTGGACAAACTTTGGTATTGCAGCGACCACATCGAGCGACCCTTCTACCATCTTCGCCTCGGTAAAAACTGGTGGGTTTGATCCATTCACCGCATCGTTTTGAGGGGCAGTAGACTCGGTTGCCCGTCGAATACTCTGCAAACTTGCGATTCCATGCCCTCTTGAAAGCATCATCGAACAGCTTGTCAACATGCTTGAGAGGAATGTGAGCCTTTGTGCAACAGCGCGGTGGCATGTGCTGTGGATCGCGAATCGACATTTCAAAATTGCGTTTCATGCACGCATTGCACATTCGATGACCGCATTTGAGATCTGCCCCTTTTGTTGGTGGGGTATCTTCCATACAAATGACGCATGCAATCCTTGAATCAAGTCAGCTTCCATTGTACAGAACCTTCAAAGATTCAGTTAGAACTTTACCCCTTTCTTTTATCCAACTTGGTTTGTTTTTCAAGTTGGAAGAACTTGTCTGGTGAAGCAGGTCTAGAGAGGGTGTTGCCGAAAACGTCTCCCAAGATGCGGGCTGGCCCTGACGTCGAGCCATTAAGACTGCGAGCTGATCGCATGGTAAATGACCTTCGAGGAAGAGGTTCTCGATCCTCATAAGCCGACCCTGCCGATCTGTAACCTACGCCATCTCGGCCTGTCGATGTAGCACGCCTGGCTAGTTTGTTATTGGAGCTAAGAGCGTCAACATGGCCCGTGATAGTGCATAGGTAGAGATTGCTGAAGAAACATACCTTTTCCTTGACAATGGAGGCGGGCGCGAGCCTTCTGGACGCGAGCCTTCAATTGCATGCGTCAATTGGTAACGTTGGGCCTTGTGACGTGATTCGCTCCTCTCGCGCACTCTGGATGACTCTCGCGTATGAGAAGAAGCCGCTTCACTGTCCGATAGCGGGGAATCAGAGTCTTGCTCGTTATCGGAATAATACCGCTGCGGCGTAAACCTTTTACGGAAGCGGTCTTTGTCAATTGAGGAATCAAGGTAATCGTCATGGCTTGGCACACGCCGCCTGCTATGACGAGACGCTGCGTCGGGTAGTACTTCCTCCACCTCCAAGCCATCATCTTCATTGCCGCCGTAGGATGAAACGCTGGGTGATCTGTGAGTCGAGGCCTCAGAGTACGCTCCCGGCATGAGTCGGCGTCGAGGATAGTTAGGAGAAGAGTTTCTCCTCGTACGGCGCGGAGGTCGTTGCTCGTTGGCAGACTCATCCTCTCCGTCGTACGAATCCATGTGCAGTGTGCTTGGTCGACGGTAAGTTTCTGAAGCGACTCTGGCCAGACCCGGCTGCCATGGAGCGGCGTTTGAGCGGCCACCTGCAGCAACGGCGGCAGCAACAGCAGCAGCAGAAGTCGCGGGCGGTGGACCGGGCGCAGAAGTATCTGCAGCTTTTGAGCTGGTGTGCTCCCGCCTGCGAGTCGTCAATTGTGGTTGTGACGGTGCCTGTGTCGGATCCAGTCGTCTCTGGATTTGTACCGAACCACGAGTGTGAGGTGGAGGAGCTGCATCGTCAGGCCTTTGGCTCCATTCACTTGGCTCGCCTGGTCTGAGCTTGCGCCGTCCAGACTTGGCGGTAGCAGCACCAGTATCTTGACCTGAATTCAGCCTCATATTGTGTCGAGGGTAAAGAATTGTAGAGGATAGCCACGGCAACCTGTGCTTTTGACGTCCAATCGTTCCGTGAGACTTCCTCTGTTGTCTCACTGTCTCTCCGTCCTAGTCACAGGGAGCGGCAGAGTTGGGGTTCGATTCGATTGCCGCGCGATCACAGCGGCGGGGAAAGGTAAAAAAATAAATAAAAATAAATCAAAACAAAATCGAGCGTGGGCCAAGGCACGCACGTATCTTCGCGCTGATGGAGCAATAGAAAGGGCGCTTGATCTAAATGGATCCTCTGTTTCCGGCCTCTCTTTCGGAGCTCAGAAAATCAAGGGGTGGAAGACGAGAGGGGAATTGCAGAAAGAAAAGATGGTGTCGTCGGTTTATGCAGGAGCGATCGCAAGCCTCGTGGGCCAGTCAGGAACGTCCACGCTGCACCAACTATAGCATCCCACAAGTCTGTGATTGGAGTTGAGGGGTCACAGCGTGCATGACCAGCTTTGTCAGAACGCTGTTGGACAAGATACCGAAGAGGGCACGGCGAAGCGAAGCGATAAACGGCGAGATGAGGATGTAGATACTGGATAGACCAGCAATAGAGCAAAAAGCACGGGAAGGAAAAGGAAAAGGAAAGGCGCAGCAAGGGAGACACTGCTTTGTGAAGTTGTAAGAAGGCTGGGTGTTGTAGGACTTTTGAGCGTGTTTCACTGGCTCGTCTTTCGCCCTCACAGCTGGTACAGTGCAAGGGATTCTTGTGACTTCTGCCCTGGAGGATGCGCCTAGTAAAGAGGAGCCAAGCCTCGAAAGATAAGCCGGTGCTCCAGAGGCTTTACCGACGTGGCAGTTGAAGCGTCAATTCTCGTCGGCCTTGGAACCGGAGACACTGGGCCTGCGTCTGCGAAACACCCACCAAACAGAGTATGCAGCAGACAGAGCTAAGGCCGGCGCTTGCTGCGCAAGAGGGAAAAAAAAGAGGGGAGAGAGGCAAGAAAAAAATACAGCGCGATGGAGGCGGTTTAGAGGGGTTGAGACAAGATTTTGGCGTCGGCCGGCACGCTGCAATGGGACTGATTCAGCTTGAGGGTATGCAAAAAGCGCTATGTAGATCGAAGAAAAAGGACCAGGCGATATGCTCTTGAAGAGCTCAAATGGCGGTGGTTGGCATCCGTGATTATCGCAAAAGCTGAGGACTAGACATCACGTGTGGGGTTGGAGGGGAAGGTGCTGCCTGCCTTCCATTCCGTGCTTGCCCAGGACAGAGGCAGAGCGGGAGGCAGGTGCGACTGGGCGCTACCAAAGGTGCAAGAGCCATTCATATCACACATAATCCCGGTATATTGGGGCATATTCATTGCTACCATTGAAGTGCTGCTACTACCTAAAGCGCTTGTTTGCCTCATTCATTCATCCATCCATTGCCTTCTGGACTCGCACAGCAGCATCAACACCACCACCACAGTCGTATGCAGGCAATGCGATAAAACGCACACTTCACCTTGCATGAACAAATAGGATGCATGAACACATGCTGGAGGTCTCAATCACCACTGGCAGTGCTGCTGCTTGCTGAAGGCACATTCAATGTATGGTAGGTACTATGGAGCAGGTACCGCTTCTAGCTATATCACCTCTCGTCTGCATCTCTCTTCTTCTCGTCTTCGAATCATCCACCCGCCAGATGACTCGTGACCTTCTCTCTTAGCCCCATGCATCCGGTGCTGGCAACATGACCTGACTCTCTCAACCCCCATGTTCGCACTACAAAACTTGGTCCCTCAGGCAGCTTCTGACTCCTCCCTCCGATGCATCGCCTCCTCATGGGACACACCACTCGAGGCCCTCACGTGGAGACCTGAGCCGTCGAATCACCCGGCGTCAAGCCTCGAGCTAGTTGAGTGCGGCTCGGACCCTTGCGGCGTCGCCTCGCCGGCCCGCTGCCTCCACCGGGCGCCTCCAAAGGTGTACCTACTTTTCGCTTTCTGCGGCCTGATGCTGGGCTCGGTTCCGAAGCCATGGTACGGGAATTGAGGTAGGGGCTGTGCCTTTGGAAATCGGAAATGCTAATGAAGAATTCTCTTGTTTTGGGCATAATTGGCATGGTTTCTCCGGACAAAAGCTAATGAGAGTTTGCCCAATCTGCCGTGTATAGTAAGTAGGTGGGTGGCATTGGAGCTGTCGCATTACCAGATACGGTAAAAGCCTCCCAGGCGCCACCAGACACTCTTCTCAGCCCAGAGTACAAGTCGAATTCTAAGCCTCTTACGGCATATGTGCGGTGCTTCTGATCATTTATCCAGATAAACCACCATACTACGGATTATGAGTGCTGTTTCGACAGTTACATTGATAGTAATTGAACATCTAATTTGTGGGCTAAGCTGGGTTACAGACCCTCTTTAGCCGCCGGTAAGACCTCATCTTGTATGTGACGCTCTACACCACCTATATGTGCCTTTGTTTGTGCCTGTGAACTCAAGATTGTGCGTAGTTGCACGACAGATGTAGATGCATTTGTGCATCCCCAAATAGCGCAGTTCCGCGTACTTATTAGCATCGTGAATGACTTTCAGCGAGATATAAAGACATATTCAGAGAGACTGATGAGACTCAGTGATTTCCATATCTGGATACAAATGTTCAGATCGCGTCCGATATGGACGATTGAAAAGGCGATATAAAATGAAATAAAAGAACGCTTCTTTATGTAGAGCATTATTCAGCATGATATGAGAAATATCGTGGCGAAGACGACATATATGATAAATCGTATTTTCTCATCCACTAGATATATACATACTGAATCGCGATGCCCATCTCATTCCGATTATATACAATTCCATCACTTCATAACACATCACAACATATACAATCTCAAGTAAGATCAATCAGAAAACCCCGTCTATGGCTTAATGGCGGCCTGGTCAAACACAGCAGAAGTAATCTGGCCTGCGATATCAGCATACGCCACAAAGCCGCCCAGCAGACCAGTCGCCGGGTCGCGGTCAACAAAGACGACTCGGCCGTCGTCCTGCAGGCCCACAGCGAGCAGGTTACCCTCCTGGTTGATGGAGAACTGGCGCGGGAACTGGCCGCCGGCGGGGACGATCTGGAGGAGCTCGAGCTCGCCGCTGGTGGGGTCGATCTTGAAGTTGATGAGCGGGTCGGAGGGGATGGTCTGAGAAGGGTTGTCGAAGTCAGGGATGGTGGAGCTGTTTTCGGCGCGGGAAGAGACGATGAGGTAGTTTGTGTCGGGCTAGATATGTTAGTCGGGATAACTTTCTTCAAAATCCTTTTATACTGGAGGAAGAGAGAAGTAAACATCAAATTGGACAGTCTTTGGCTTACAGAGAGGACAACCTCAGACACGGCGTAGCTGCTAGGCTCAGCCGGGCCGGGGCCGTGTGAAGGAATGCTGAAAAACTCCGTCAACTGGATCTTGCCCTTGGGATAAGTGACTTCGTATCCAATGATGGTGTTACCCAGCTCAGTCACGAGGTAGGCAAAAGTCTTGCTGCCCTTGACGACAAACGCAAGGTGGCGAGGACCAGAGCCAGGCTTGACGCTGACGGGCGTGATGCTCGTCAACTTCAAGCTGTTCGGGTCGAAAGAGTACAGGTGGATGAGATCCATGCCCAGATCGGGGACGAGCAGGAACTTGCCCGTAGGATCGAGGACCGCCTCGTGAGGGTGAGGCGCGTCCTGGCGATCAGGATCGGTGGGAGGGCCAGTCAATTTATAGTTGATGGTCTGGACCAGCTTCAGGTTTTTGGGATCAGAAACATTCCATGTGGTGAAAGCAGAGCCACCGCTGTTTCGAAGAGAGACTCTTTGTTAGCGAATCGTCTTTTTATGAATCATACACCCATTGTGCGCTTACTAGTGAGCCAAGGCCAGACCATGGCGGTTGTTGCCGAACACAACGCCGCTGACAGGGCCATTGGGCGTGCTAATCTGGCCCAGCTGCTGCAGACTGCCATCAGAAGCAGTCTTGAAAGTCGTCAGCGCACCATCGGGCGTGTTCAAACCCTCGTCGATGCAGTACAGAATGGCGTCGGTGTAGTCCAGAGTCAGCCACGAAGGGTTATCCGAGCAGCTCTGAGACACCGAGACGGGGCTCAGCTTTTGGATGCCCGTGTTCTGGCCATGAGTGTAGTTGAGAGTTGTGACCGTCTGAGAGTAAGAAGAGACGTAGACCAGGCCGGCAGAGGCGAGGTTGCCGGCGCAGAGCAAGGTCGAGACCAGGCTCTTTTGGAGATTACGATGAGCAGGCATTGTATTAGGGACTCAATTGATGAAAGAAGGAAAAATTAATTAGGAAAAATAGCCGGCCAAGCCTTATTTATACTGAGAAAAGGGAGAGAAGGATAAAAAGAATAGGCTGAGACACGGTTACAGCCTTATATAGGATCGGCATTGTGCTTCCCCCCCGCAAATCTCCCAGGCGATCAGCTTACAATGCAGATCCCAGATAGGTGTTGCACCACGTCAAAATACGACAATGGACTGAACAGCGCCTAAACAAAGACATTCACGGGGAAACAGAGCAACATGGATAGGAAAATTGAGCTCCAGTGCCTTTGACGTATTCTCATCAAGGGGCTGATGACGAATAAGCATCGATCGTTACAGTGACATCGCCTGCCAAACTGGGAAGGAGAAAGAATCAGCCTCTGCTTTGGATGAAGCCGCTGACAACGTGGGGGGAGGCTATTTGGGGGTTGTAAACCATTACTTTCGTTCAAGTCCGCTATCAATTGTCTCGGTTTGTTCTGCTTAACCAGTATTTTTACGGTATTTATCTGTATGCATTTCCAAGCCCTTTATACTGCGGCATAGGCATGTTACGTGACACAGTTGAGGTGTGCTAACTCGAGGTTATTAAATCGGTGAATTGCTTTAGCGTCGATATCACTGAGCAAGCAACATCCAGGCAATTCCACCCATTGTCTCAAGTGGATTACCAGATTTACAAAACAGCATAGTCATCTATCACTCACTACGTAGTCATGTATCTTATTGACGATTTCCGCCTTTTCAAAAGCAAAACTTGAACAGTTCAAAATGGCGACTCTTTATAACAGAAAGAAGCAATCCCGTCTCACTCTCATCCGTCACCGCCGGTCCCGCCATCAGCTATTCGGCCCTGTAACCTCAGCTCCATGCATTGCATCTCTAGCGCTAATCGGATACGCCGTCTGCTCCGGGGATCTCGTGTAGCATTGAGCCCATCTCGTGCCGATTAGTTCACGATGCTCCATTTGAGACCGGTTCTGGCTCTTTTGGGACCTTTTTTTTTTTTTTTTTTTTCTTATCTAATGAGAATTGAACCACTATTTTGAATCATGGAAAAGTTGGCTATCAAAGTGCAAATATAGCGTGAATTTATCAACTCTCTCTCTCCGCAATCACTGGCTTCGAGTTGCAGATCGCCACCAAAGACAGCTCATCCGTCCACTGACCCCCACCAAGCCATCTCCTGAACTCAGCATCTCGGCGAGAGGGATCCGAACAACCGTCCTCTTATGCAAGGCACAATTCTGTGGGGGAGCAGCAGTTACCGCTGGAAGAGACATTGTATCAATCAATGCTTGTCGAGTAGTATTTCCCACCAATCTTCACCAGCTATTATTTTCAAGACGGTCAACAGCTTGGCGGCGTGCATCGCCGGCATAACCCAATTACATATTCACCTACGCACTCAGGTGTTACTCAGATATCAAATTGAAAAAAAAAATTTTCTAAATCATGCTGAGTCTACCATCTTTTTCTCATATCCTGACGCCTCCCTTTGGTATCATAATCCTAAGTCTTTCATCATTCCTTCTCTATATCCTTTCAAACAAAGTCCTCATACATCCAAGATAGTCATTAAATTTTCTCGGGGGCTTCTTGGTTGGCTGGTGTTGTTGCGCCCTTTGAGTGTGACATACTGTAAGGTGCCTGTACAAATTGACTGTTAGACTCATCTGATCATTGAGTAATTGAAATCGAATGCGTAAAGTGACTTACCAGTACTTCCTTAGCATTACAAATTCTCCATGCTAACTTCCTCACGTTTCGGTCCGCCAGAACGACGGCTGGCGCAAATTCTACGCCAAACATTTCTCGGATGGCGTAGACGATTCTCTTGGCATATTTACCGTCTCGTTCTACGTGGCTACCGAAGCTCTCATCCACAGTGCTTGGCGCAATATCATCATCGCGGTCTAAGCAGTTTTGAATAACTGGCAGCAGAGATGATTCGATAGCCTTGGCGTACATGGCCTTGGTGCCACCATCAACTTCGATATCGTCTTCGGCAAACTTGCTAATTCGGATTTCAAAGGGCTCTGAGATGCTCATGACTGTGTGGCGTCCATCATGGTGGTATCTGAACTCAAAGACTCCTTGCGTCCACCATAGCTTGTCGCCCTGGAACACAACTTCGCCTTCCATCATATCAGGATCTGAGGGGTCGTTTTTAGCCACGAGATGCTCTTTGACAAGGATACTGTTATTTGCCATTGAAGCATCGTAGGCACCGGTACACGTGGGAGTCCATCTGCCCAGAGATGAGACCTCAGTCGTCTCTCGTGAGCGATTGTCTGTTACCATGTAGAGGCCAATCCAATCCTCTTTGCTGTGGTTTGCGGGAGCTCGCCACTTAACTCGCAGAGGGGCACCATATTCATATGTCTTAGTCTTAACTGGCTTAGGGAACCGTCCTGAAAAGCTCTCTTTGCCGGTGGCACGCTCGTCAATATTCGAATGGAGAGGCTGCGTTCCCTCAATGGCAAGAGAATACTGTTTGGGATCCAGGCCTGCCATGTCGGAAGCGATTCGGGTGATTGTGAGGCGAGCAGGAGCTACATTGAAGAGAGCGGACGTATCTCGGACAATGGTCTTGACACCAGAAGCAAACTTGGGGCGGGCACTGTCCAAAAAGTCTTCGACGAAATGCGAAGTATCATCAAGGACCTTATCGACACTTTCCTGCCATACCTTGACTGGAGGTGGCAATGATCGCTTGATGAATTTCGTAAGGCCTGCCTCTTCTCGCATGCTTCTTCCATAAATCTTCTGCATGTGAGGTCGCTCAACGAGCGCAATGACGACAACATTCAGGATCTGCGTGACCAGAGCAATGATGAAGATGGCTCGACTCCATGTGATGAGAGCAGCGCCCCAGATGCCAGCGGTGCCAAACACTCTTTCTGGGTTATTCAGGAATCGATAAATGGATGTATATGTGAGCTTGGCCTCATGGTCAAAGAAGAAGTCGCCGCAGAACCAACCGAATTCGCCCAGTGAGTCGTAGACGCTGAAAGCTGTCCACAGCTGCAAAGCAATCAATCCAGCTCCAAGAACATGCTTGAAAAGGGCTAAACCGTAGCCCCAATCCTCAGGCGGATTGTACATCTTCCAGCACGCGGCAACAAAGGCGGTATTGCACATGATCATGCTAATGTGATACATAGCTTTCCACTGGCGCCAGGCCTCGCCGGCACTCTCACCATACTTGAGAAAGTGACGGGTCCACATCTTGGATTTAGACTGGCGATCCAACACGAAGCCCAGACCAGCATGATACCATATCCGCCATACCAGTGCGTGAGCGACGAAGAAGGCCTTCCACATAGCAGTGCTGGGAGTCGTGAAAGTGAGGATTGCGACGTATATAGGGAGAATGACGACAACGCAGTCGGGCACCCGGAATAGATCCATATTGTTCAGGCCAACAAGATTGTGCACGTCCGCCGGCATGTCCTTCTGAGAGATGGAAGCAGATCGCGTGAAATCATTATCCGCCGGGAGGTCAAATGTCACGGTATTATCGGCCGGGCTCCTATTCACATTCTTTTCTCTCGGTGCGGGAGGGTTGTAGATCTTGTCAATGTGGGGATTTTCCACAGTTACAAGGAACGCGAACTGGGCGAGATGGGCGAGGATAGAGATGAAGAGCACCTCATAGCTGGCAGCCATCATCGAGATACCGTAGTAGCCAGCGTAACCGATTGAGTACATGGGGTGGGGAGCCATCTCAAAGACGCCGTCGAATGTAAGATCTTGGTCGATGAGGTAGAAGAAATCTCCCCAGTACCAGGCAAAGTCTTTGACAACGCGATGGGCATCGAGCTTGACCCAGAGGTTAAATCCGACAAGTGTAATACCGAGGAGCCACCGTGCAACTCCAATCAGCATGTTCTCGCCTTTTGGGGAGTGGCCACAAACAATGGCAAACAAACAATAAGACACGAAATCACACATCAAGATGAGGTCGACAACTCTTCGGAAGACGAGCCAGGTGTTGTACTCGACGGGAGCTTTCTCGAACTCATAATCTTCAGGAATTTTAGCCTCAAGCTCTCGCTTGAGCAAATTGTACAGCCATGGGCGAGGGTTGTTGCCGGTGCTGGGATGCTCGAACAGCTTCCATCGCTGAGCCCAGGTAATGAGGCGCCGGTGACGAGATTGTATGTGTAACAGAATGCCAATTCCAACATTGTAGCAGGCTCTCCAAAATAGGAAAAGGGCTGCAAATACGGGGCGCTTGTAACCAGTCGGAAGGAAGTACGCCGCCAGGATATGCAATCCTAGGATAGCCAATACGACAGCATCTGAAAGATTTTTGGGCTGTCGCGGGTCAAGAAGCTGTGAAACCATGTCATGCGTGGTTGGCACGACAAATACTGTTTCCGTTAAAAGGCATTGATCAGCTCAATATCCGGCTGTGACTGCTAGATTGGGTTGATGCTACATCACTCACCTGTGCCATCTGGCGTACGACCAAACGTCTTCTTTGGCTTGTTAGTGCCACCGTCTGGAACAGCCTGATCAGCCGCCAGCGGCTCCATTGGCGTCGTAGAGCCAGGGCTAACACCTTCGCTCTCGTTCAGCAAAGCCTCTTGGACTTGCCGGTGCCGCAGCTCAGCACCTCCGGCTGAGATGTCGGCGGCCGTGCTCATTGTGAACGATGTTGAAGATCGTCCGAGTGGGCCCAATTGACGGAGGTTGAAATACTAAAGAAGCGAAAGAAATACGAGAGGACAGAAAAGCGAGAAGAACTGCGAGCTTGCGGACTGGGTATTTAACTGAGCCTTTCTGCACCCAGCCAGGACGTCCAATCACGGGCGGCAGGACAGTTTGTTGAGAAGCGGCTGCAGGGTCCTTTCTGGCTCTTTTGATTGCAGGGCGGAGCCACCAATGCGCAGTCTAGAAGCGAGCTGATCTTCGGGCTAATATCGAGCGCGAGAGGTGTTCACTCGGAAGCCCTCTTAATATCGCACGTCTAGAGAAGTCTTTTGGTTCGTCAGCAATTGGACTTACGACACGCGGTTGACGCCTGTCGAAATATGGCCAGCAAAACGGCCTTGTTGAATGCCGTTTTCTTTATTGCTGAGAGTTGATAGAAGGAAACTGGTGGAAAACGCGAGAAGACTATAACTCCAGAATGTCTTGTGACCCGTGACCTGCTCTGGGAAGGGGCGCCGTAGAGACCGAACACATACCAGACCAGCTGTGGGGAGACAACCTTAGCACTAAAGTCCGCAGGCAGTTGATGTAAATAGCGGGGAGCCCACTAGAGCTGTTGGCAGCAGAGCCCCCTAATGCAAACGTTACTATCGGCTAGAGGAGGCACATGGTAATTCGCAAGTGTCAAACATAAGCCACGAAGATTATATGGCTTCTGAACCTGCTCGCAAGAAGGCAGTACATTTAACTATGAAGCTTTCTTGTGGCAAAACAATTGAAGCTTAAAATTAGACATCTCATACCTGTATACCGATCGCATTGGCCGGTCGCGTGAGGAATGCGGCCAACAATGTGATTTTGCGGTATGAGTGCTCCGTAGCAGCCAGGATACAGAGTCTAGCCCACAATGACGAATGCTGCTAAGAGAAAAAACTTGAGACGAAACGACAGACATGTGAAAGTCAATGATTCTGGACTACGCTGCGTCAATCGATTGGCTCGCGGACCCCCACATTCTGCCCAACAGATGGAGGCCCCACTACTCCGTACTCCAGAGGGCTTTGTTCACACAAGCGAGATGCTAATGCTATGATCCTGGCTTCCACCTAGGCGGAGAACGATAGGTGCTGGACTAGTAGATGTAGGTGTATGTAAGCTAGATGTTCATTGATGAATAATTACCATTTCCTTATCTGCAAAAGAGAGCCTTGTGTTTAACTTAGAAAGCTTTATCTCATAGAAGTTACCTTTCATTCAGATACCGCTTGATTGTTCCGTAATTCTTCCCGTACCTGGTGGACAAATTTGAGAGACCAATACGTCAGCTATCTATTAACCTAGGCATTTGTTCAAGTTGTCGCTCATACATGACAACCAAGTTGATTACTTGTTCTTACAATCTCTTTTGTAAACACCATTAATTTGTAAGTTGGATAAGAGCCACCTAGCTACTTCGGGTGCCCTCGATGCCTGCATACCTATACAATAGCCTGCAACACAATTCATACCAAATCAGTCACAGGTCCGTATTCGTCAACACTTTCAGTAGCCATGCCAAAAGAAGACACAATTTCAGCTATTCAGCAAATAGTCACAGCAAATGCATTACCATATCTCCCTAACCATCCCGCAACAAGAGAAAACAAAGTCCTTTGCAATTTTTCCCTTACTGAGCCTTCTTGGCAAACTCCACCCTGAGAATGAGATGCTTGAAACCGAATCCGTCCATCTTGTTGCATGCTGTGACAGCATCGCTGTGGTCCGCAAAGCTGATGAAAGCAAAGCCCTTGGCCATGCCGGTTTCCCGGTCCTTGGCAAGGAAGACTCTGGTGACACGACCGAAGCGCTCGAACATATCGCGCAGTTCTGACTCTTCCGCCATCTCGGAGACCTGTGCAAAAAGCAAGGTGTGTTAGCAAAAATTTCATATACTTGTATATAAATCCGAAGAAGTGATAAACGTACGTTGGTAACACGCAGTGTCGCAAAGTCGTCCCTCTCGCCAAATTTTGATCCACCCATGCGCTCGCCAGCTCCACGGTCGCCACGCAGAGCAGGGGGAACGTAGGAGCCCTTCTTTCCAGCACCGGCAGCACCAGCAGCAGCTGCCACATCGTCCACAGGGGGGGCATCGCCGCCGCTCGTCTCGCCAACAGGCGCCATCGTGTCCTTGTAGGGACACCTGGCTGTAAAGTGTCCGCCGTTGCAGATACGGCACTTGACCTGCTTGTCCTTGAGCTGGGCCTTCATGGCCTGGGCGTTCTGGTCGGTGCTCTCCTCCTTGGCATCCTTGCGCCAGGAGACGCTGGGTCGGAAGATGATGTTCTCGCCAACGGAGGTGGTATCGGGGGCAGGGCCCGCGGGGTCCTTGGCGCTCAGGCCGAACTTGGGCCACGTTTTCCGGTGTGCGACACGGGGGTTGACTGTCTCGGTTTGGGTGATGTAGCGGATGCGGCGAGTCGTCTTGACTTTCTGGCCCTGGTCGTTGTATCGGTAGGTGATGATGGTCTTGGTACCGTCTTTGTTAGAGATGGTCTGGGGAGGAGGGAGTTCGGAGGAGGTCTCCTCGATGTCGTCGTCGTCGGCCCAGTCATGCCTATTTTTTTCGTGGTGGGGTTAGCAAGGCTCTGCGAGGTTGAAGCTGACAACGATGGTGGCCACTCACTTGGCCTTGGGCGGCGCTGCGGTTGCGGAAGCCATTTTGACTGCCTGTGCTATGAATCAACTCTTTGGTCGATTCAAAATTATCAGCCTTGCTGTATCTGTCGACGTGTGCCGCGGCTGGAGCAACTCTACAAGGGGCTGATTTTGAGCGTGGGGTTTCTTCGTCGAAACAATCCAGCGAATTTCTGAACTTTTGGTGCGGTTTGCAATTTCTGGTGGCGAAGCCACATGTGGCTGCAAGCAACAGTCACGTGATCGCTATGTGAACCTCGAAAGCTTCCGGGTAGGTCGCAAGCCTCTTTATATCCGGCGCCGAGAATTCAAGTGTGGCGCTTATTAGAGACAAGAACCAAGACTCAAAAGAGCTCTCCGTCGTCGCCGAACGCCCCATGGTCTGTCGCAACCGAGTGTGGCGTTGGTATGACTTGCGTTGGCGTAATGCGCAAGCCGCAATGCGAAAGAGTATAGAGTTTGCCGCGAAGCCGACGCGGCCAAATCCACAAGGGCTTGGGTCATGCGATGGCCGCGATGCCCGGATTGTTTAATAACACCGCCCGTTCTCTCTCTTTTGTTTTCTCTTAGCTGCTGTCTTGACCTGTTTCCTACCAGTTCATTCGTTTTGGCCTCCCTCAGTTGTATTTAGGTGATACGTGATAGCGTCTAGACTGTAGACCATGGCTCCAGCTCCCAAGAACACCAACAGAGGCGATCAACCTCCGGCTTATGGAGAGTCATCCTCACCACCTCAACCGCCCCAGCCAGCGTACGGAAGAGATGGCGGCTATTTTGGTTATGACCAGAACCAGCCAAATTATTATCAGCAGGGCATTCAGAGCCCTCAAGGCCAGCAGGCATATTACCAGCCCGGTCCGCAAATGAGCTATTATAACCAGCAGCAAAGTCCTTTTCCAGGCCAAGGTCAATATTACGGCGGAGACCAATATCCAGGCCGAGGACAGTATCCTCAAGGCCAAAATGCTTATGTTCAATACCCTCAAGGCCAATACCCCCAAGATCAGTATTACCAAGGGTATCAGCGGCCAGGCTATGTCTCAAGTCGGCCTCCGAATAATGGAAGTACTGGTTTCTGGGAAGGACTTGCAATTGGCACGGCTTGCTGCTGCTGTCTGGACTGCTTGTTGTGTTGATCTTTTGTCGAAAGAAATTTTTCATGTAAGATTACCGGTTTCATTAATTTCGCCTTGTCTTTTATTTACTTTCCCAAATATCCATATCAAATATACATGTATTAATATTTACAGTAGGGACGTTTGGAATAAATAATGCGTCAAGATCCGGTCTTTCAGGCTTGGAGTTGAACGGAATAGGCATCCGGAGCCTAGAAATGGCTGGTCACAGCGGACAGGAATGGGTGCTATGGCGTTTGGCGCATGTACGAAGTCTGGCTTCGTATTTTTCTTCACATTTTCCCCATTTAATGATACCGGGCGAACACGACTGCGCTTCCTATATCCCAGTGAGCTCGTCAATTTGACTTTTACTCTTCATTAAGTAACATTCAAGCTCAAGCGGCTGAGGTTATGCGTATGATGGCGATGAATCGGAAATATGGTTACATAGTTTCAGGAGTACTTAAGCTTAAACAAATCTGGAAAGTTTTGACTATATTCACTTCGAGGAGGGCTATCATGCAGCGCTAGCAGCGATACAGACAGAGTGAATTTTCAAAAGAGATGAACTCTAACTGGTATGCAAGAATTTATTACATTTTGGGAACTACGCTACATGTGCTTACACGCATTTGGTAATGCTTTAGGTTGCGTGTTGCTATCCCGTATGTAGTGAATAGGAAACAGGCCGTCGCTTTAGTTTAACCATGATCAACGTGGTTAAGGTTGATATAGTAGGAAGAAAGTTTCGCTCCCGCTACCCTATGCAACTGATATCCGACGTGTTACCAGCACAGAACGAACAAAAGTCTAACTCTTGCAAATTCTAAATGACAATTTTCCCTCTACTAACAGTTCCACATATCACTAGATTGTCATATCAGGGTAGTTAATGCGACAGACGGGGTTTTGACTACATGTAGCCAAACTGCGAGTGCTATCCCATAAACCTCATTGACCTGGGTTACGAGTTCGTAGCGCGTATGAACATTACTACAATACATACATACATATATATATATATATAATGTCTCATTTACAAAAGAACGAAAAAAAGCCATTTTCTTTTCCTCCCCCCGTTTTTTTCCATATAGGAAGGGGTGTACAATTGTGTATGAAGATATGTGGTAAGATATGAAGATTCGTAGTACGAACACTTTTTGTATTTCGCAGTACCGAAGTGGGGAAATACCTTCGAAATCTTTGAAAGTACGAGAATACACAAAAAAAAAAAAACGAGTCACGAAAGTGCAACTCAGCTATTGACGTCACATCCAAAAGGTTACGAGTGACTATACGTTTGCGGGATAAATGCGATATTCATGGGTTAGAAAGTATTGTAGGAAAATAAGTCTGTTTGAGCAAATGATAGCATTCCTTATGCCAACATAGCAACATAGGCTCAAAGTTGCTCCATTCTAAATAAAGATAAATGGTTCCCGCAAGCGAAAGTTTTGACAGGCCACACTTATATAATTTGTTATACGGTAATTTATCTTCTGCGTCGATGTAAGTCGAGAAATGGGCTGCCTCCAACATTCTTGCAGTGGAGGATGTCGCAGGGATCATATCCGTACATACACAGATAGATCGACTCTAGGATTCTTCAAAGATCCAAGATGACCTATCGCCTGGGAGTACAGATTTGGTAAATTTTGCCACAGATAGGCGTGTGTGGTTAATTGACGATGTGGTGGTACACGCATGTATAAACTTGATCTCAATGTGTCAGTGCTTGCGGGGGCTCTAGTGCACCGCGAACAACGCCAAATACGTCAACGAATACGGTAGTCAGTGAAGCAGCTGCCAAAGTCGGTGCTACCCCGGAATACACGCACATTTAACCTGTTCCATTGGACACGGCGCGGAATCCACTTGTTGCTGCCGTTGCACCTGGTTGAAACTCATACCGCCGCTTGCTTACTGGCCCCCTTTCTGGCACCCCATGTGCTAATCTTCTTGCAATGTTGGCCTTTTGGTTCAGTTGAGTGAATGCATCTGTCATCGCCTAACTAATAGTGTGCATGCTGTCTTGGATGTGGTGTCACTTGAATGGTTGGCAGCTACGCGTACAAGCAGGTCTTTTGCCGCCAAAACAGGCTATCCAGAGGCCGGACAGCCAACGAGAGCCGAGCGCCTGTCGTGCCCTCTATGCGGGCAGCCGCCAACACTGAAAACCAGTCCCAAAGCCCTGGAGCCACTGAAGGGGGTGCGGGGCGCAGCAGGTGAAGCACCATACAGGCCTGCCACTGCCAATGAAAAGCCGCTGGGCGACTCAAGGTGCTCACTGAGGCTTGGGGCTGGGCGCCTGTACCCGCGCTGATCCATGCCACACCCGCTGCTAGTGGCAGGGCCTCGGTGCCGCCTCTGATGTCACCACACGCTGAAGGCGCCTTGTTTCTCGTTTTGAATGGCGACGTTTGTGTCTCTCCATCACGGTTGGACAGGGCATGACGTTTGGCGCAGAGGCTCCAGAACAGGAACTGAACTTGATTCCATGGCGGCGCTGAGCAGCAGTTAATGCTAGTGCATCGTAGCAAATAGTCCGGCATGTAGTTTAGTTGTTGATAAGGTAGTGATTCAAAAGATTGCCTCGATCCAAAAAGGCCGATCATTACTTGATACTTCTCCACCAAGGAAAAAAAAAAAGGGCGTGCGGTTTCCCTTCCACCGCCTTTACTTGGCTTGGGCCATCGTGCAATCGCTTCCACGAGAGACACTCGCCAAACGCCGCCATTGTTAGCCAAGCCCGCCTCCGCCTCCTCCTTTTTCCCTTTCTTTCTCTTCTTCTGTTAGCGTTCCGTCTTTTCTTTGATATTTGAACACGCTGCGTTTGTTTCTCTTCACTCCATTCTTGGTCACATCTTTCCTAGAAGCCCCAAGGGGCGATCACCAAACGCAGCGCGCACACCTACAGAATCCTACCACGACGACATCCATACCGAGTCTTTAAATTAATGTTACGATTATCTCTTTCGTTTCAAGCATAACTAGACGCCTATTTAATATTTTCGATACTTACGTCGCGCCACCACGTTCCACGGTTGTGCGCTTCGTCACTCTCCTCTGGCCATGGAGTCAATATCTTTAGGTGGCGACCGCACATGGTCCGCCATGGTGCTCTCGACAACTGCCTCTCTGGCGCGGCGAGATAATTCTCAAGGCGCGGGAAATGGACAGAAGAGCGCCGGTATTGGCATTGTGAGCTTCTTGACGGCCATCCTGGTCTCCGTCATCATCTTCCTTGTCCAGCTGTTGCTTTTCATGCTCTTGCGAAATAAGCTGGCCCGAATTTTGTAAGTATAACACTGCTGTTGTTTCAACATCTCATTGTCGCGATCCTGGTACTAATGACAACTTCTCCTACAGCAAACCCAAGACGTATCTTGTCCCCGAGCGCGAACGAACTGAATCACCGCCAAACAATTTTATCATCATGATCAAGACCTTGTTCATGTACAACGATCGTGAAGTCATCAACAAATGCGGGTTGGATGCTTACTTTTTCCTGCGTTACCTAAAGACTTTACTCATAATATTCATACCTATCTGCGCCGTTGTAATGCCCATCTTGATTCCCGTCAATTATGTTGGTGGTCGTGGACATGATATCGACTTTCACACCAACAAAACCGATCCGAATTCAAGCACCAACAGTACCGACCCTAGCTTCGTGCCCACAGGTCTCGATACCTTGGCTTGGGGAAATGTCAAGGCAACAGAGACAAGTCGTTATGCTGCCCACTTGCTGATGGCAATTCTTGTCGTCATCTGGGTGTGCTCAGTCTTCTTCTTCGAGCTGCGAGCGTACATCAAGGTCCGCCAAGACTATCTTACCAGCGCAGAGCATCGGCTTAGAGCTTCCGCGACAACGGTGCTGGTCAACTCAATCCCTCCCAAGTGGCTTAGCGAGGAAGCGCTTTCCGGTTTATTTGACGTCTTTCCCGGTGGTATTCGAAACATCTGGATCAACCGTGATTTGACTAGTCTCTTGGACAAAGTCAATCTTCGAAACCAGATTCACGCCAAACTCGAGGACGCAGAGACTGAGCTGATCCGAACTGCCAAGAAGAAGCAGCTTAAGAAGAGAAAATCCGAGGAAAAGAAGCAGAACAAGAAAATGTCCAAGAAGGAAAGGATAAATCGCCAGGCCGAAGAAGACGCCGAGGCCAAACGAATGGCCAACAGTGGCGAAGGAACCAATGACGGAAAACGCCATCACGTACCACACACAGTCGCCGAGGGCGTCCGAGAGTCGCGCATAGAAGATAGGCACAAAAGAAGACTTGAGAAATTGCACAACGTCCGAGAGGAGTCTGAGGAATCTTCTTCAGATTCTGATGACGACCGAAGGTCTCATGTATCCGATGGTAGCAGCGTGGCGGTACTTAAAAATATCAGGGGCGCCTTCAACAAGGCTGGCGACCAAATGGATGAATTCGGTACAAATAACGGCTTTATAACTTTGGCACGCAAACAAACTCTTCAAGAAGACGAAGACACCCGGGGTTATCAGTCTTTTGAAGCTAAACGAACGCACACACACTCGCGCGGAGGGTCAGGGGCTTCAGCCAGCTCAACAAAGGCTATTCGCCAAGACGGCGTGACTACGGTAGAAGGAAATACAGTTCGAAAACTCGAGAATATTGACGACATGTATAACATGGAAGAACCGAAATTCTGGCAATTCTGGAAGACGCCTGCCGGTGGATACGCCTCGCCGGTTCCTCAGCAAAACGAGGGAACCGATTATATTGGCAAGCAAGCGTCCGAGAAACGCACGGTATGGCAGAATATAAAAGGCGTTCTCCCTTTTACTAGCGAAGGGGCCATAGAGGAAGGCAACTACCCAAGCGTCTACTTCAATGAAGATTACAAAGAGGATGAGGAAGAATCTCAGGCAGAGTGGGCAAAATATCTCCGAAAGAAGGATCGTCCCACTCATAGGCTACCGCCCTGGGGTGTATCATGGCTGCCCGGCCTCCCATTGTTCAACAAAAAGGTCGATACCATTTACTGGTGCCGAAAAGAACTGGCCCGTTTGAACATGGAAATCGAAGAAGACCAGCAACACCCCGAACGGTTTCCCTTGATGAACTCGGCTTTTATTCAGTTTAACCATCAAGTGGCTGCTCATATGGCTTGCCAGAGCATCATTCACCATATCCCCAGACACATGGCGCCGAGAGTCAACGAGATTTCCCCTCGCGATGTTATCTGGAGCAACATGGCTCTCTCGTGGTGGCAAGAATGGCTTCGCACCGGCGCTGTTACTCTCATCGTCGTGGCCATGATTATTCTGTGGGCTATCCCCGTTGCTTGGACGGCCGCCTTGGGTCAGCTGGATCAGCTAATTCAGCAGACATCTTGGCTCGCTTTCCTGAGAGAAAACTCGGCGCTTGAGAATGCGGCCAAGGCTCTTGCAGGTGTTCTTCCGGCTGCTGTGCTTGCCCTGCTTCTTTTCCTTGTCCCCGTCATCTTGAACTTTCTGGCCGAGATCAAGGGCGCCAAAACAGGAGCACAAAAGTCGGAATTTGTGCAAATCTTTTACTTTGCCTTTCTCTTCGTCCAAGTTTTCCTCATTGTCTCCATTGCGTCCTTCTTTGCTGCGTCTATTGACAAGCTAGTCGACAACATTACGCAGCTCGATTCAGTCAAGGCCGTGCTGGATCTGCTTGCCACGAATCTGCCAAAGGCTGCCAATTATTTCTTCTCTTACATGATTCTTCAAGCCATGTCCACCAGTTCCGGTACGCTGTTGCAGATTGGAGGCTTATTTGTGTGGTTCATCTTGGCTCGGTTGTTTGACAGCACCGCACGTAGCAAGTGGTCTCGAAACACGTCGCTGAACGATGTCAACTGGGGAACGTTCTTCCCTGTTTACACCAACTTTGCTTGCATCGCCATCATCTACAGCGTTGTTGCGCCACTCATTTCCATCTTTGCAGTCATCACGTTTGGGCTTCTCTGGTTCGCCCAACGGTACTCTATGCTCTACGTTACTCGGTTCGAAGTCGACACCGGCGGTGTGCTGTATCCTCGGGCAATCAACCAAACATTTACGGGCATCTATGTCATGGAGCTCTGCCTGGCTGGATTGTTCTTCATCGTGGTGGATGACGAAGGGACTCATACTTGCACACCGCATGGCATCGTCATGATTGTTGTGCTGATTTTAACCATCATCTACCAAGTTCTACTGAATATTTCGTTTTCGCCCCTTTTCCGATATCTGCCCATCACCTTCGAGGATGAAGCAGTACTACGTGATGAAGCCTTCCAGCGTGCTCAGGACCGCCGCTTCGGGCTTCTTGATGAATCGGACAATGAAGTCGACGAGGGCGACGAGAGACCAGGCCGCCCAGCAGAGAAGACCTCTACCTCGATGGAAAGCAGTGGTGACGACATTGAATTAAGCAACATTCAGCACCCAGGAAAGGGGAAAGTCAAGGGCCTCGCAAATCCCGTGAAGAAAGTGGGATCTTGGGCCAAGGGAGGCGGGAAGCAAGTAGGAACCTGGGCCAAAGGAGGCAGCAACCAACTGAGAAAGCTCGCCATGATGGAGAACAATTCTCAAGCGGCCGAATACCGACGACAACAGCGAACCAAGGATATCGAGGCCCAGCGCGCTATTGGAGAAGCGCTATTCGGGGGTATCCACGACGAAATCGAAGATCTCACCCCTGACGAGAGAGATCTCCTGGTGCGACATGCCTTTCTCCACTCGGCACTGCGAGCGCGTCGACCTGTTGTATGGATTCCTCGTGACGACCTGGGCATTAGTGATGATGAGGTCCGCCGCACAAAGGAATACAGCGAGCATGTATGGATCAGTAACGAGGGCACTGCGTTGGACAGTAAAGTGCGTGTGGTGTATGGAAGGTACCCGCCGGACTTTTCAGAGGTTGATTTGATTAATTTGTGAGGATTCTTTTTTACTATGTCATGGAATCATGATTCTATAGCGTGCGTGCGTGGTGTTTCAAGACATGTTACTATTTGCTTTTGTACTATTAGGAGAGAGAGTGTATGATGAAGGAGGAGCTTGATTGCATTTGCTTCATGGCGTTAACGAGAATGAATATGAGGACACTGGAATACCCTTGAGGGGGAAATATAGGCCATAGAGGTGGATTTGGTTGATATCAAATGGTAGAAAAAGATCCCCAAGTCCCCAATTAGGGCTTGATTACAGGGCGCTTGAAATAATATTAAGAGTATTTTCCTTTTACAGCCATTTTCCAATTACAGCTGGGAAGAATATGGAGTGAACTGAATTGATGTATTCCAAACAAGGCATAATCTTTTGTCAAATCAAGTATGAAACATGTTGTTCGCGATATGGCAAATCAGCCTTTAGGACGCCTTACTGATTTGGAATCTACAGTGGCATTGCTCCTGTGTTGGCGCGGGATGACGGCACTTTGAGCTTCAGAACCCCGCAGCTGACAAGCCAATGCAGCCGTCGATTGAAGCTGCCACGGGTTAGGAGCTATTAGAAATCAAGGGGGGCGTTTAGGTCTCACCTGGAATTTGGAGAATAGGTAGCTTCCCCTCTCTTTTATGCTGGCGAATATAGAATAGTGGTGCTATTATAAAAAGAAATAGATTTCCGTCTTGGCATGAATCTATCCTGTTCATTTCAATCAAGCAACCTCTTCCCATTTATCCATCCACCAGCCAATTGGGTGCTCGTCGAGTACTACGCATTTCTAAATCACCCAACGAAACACCGCCAAGATTACGTTCCTCAGCAAACTCCTCGGTCCCAAAATGGGCAAATCAGTAGTTTCCAAATCCGGCTACGCCACGGCCCGCGTCAACGGCACCGTCATCGCCGAAGCAAACTCCTGGATGGAGACCGAAGGCAACATTTACTTCCCGCCCGAGAGCATCAAGGGCGAGTATTTCACGGGGACGAGCCAGCATAGTTCGTGTCCGTGGAAGGGGGAGGCGAGCTACTATACCATTAATGCTGGTGGTAAGTTTACAGCATCTGCTAGTTATGCAGTGGAGTTGGGTATTGATCATAGTGGATATAGGACAACGATTTGATAATGCGGCGTGGTATTACCCGCAGCCGTTGGAGGGAGCTGCGGATCTGAGAGATCATGTTGCGTTTTGTAAGTGAAATTTCTTTGTGCTGGTGATGAAGAATGCAGCGTGCTAATATAGCGAGACAGACAAGAACAAGGTTGAGATTTCCGCAAACTAAAGAGGATGATTTCTTATGGAGCTCTGAGAGCAATTGCCGGACTAGCAATACGAAGCGTTGTTATATGTAAATTGTTGATATTGGAATTTATACTATTTTCACAAAAAATCTTTGTTTATGCATCATACAAGTGCTTATATAAATTGCTCCTTGCAGTATATAAATACGCGCCAATATATCCAGCAGATATAGGCAGTGCCGTATTGTGAAATAGCATCAAATAAATAAATCAATAGCTTGCCATGTATTATTTAGCCCCTTGTTCCTGTACAGGATGACTTGCCCAATTAACCCTAACCCAGTCGTTCATTCTCCAACGCCATGTAATCGTATGAAAATAGTGTCTCGCTCTAATGCATGCCGAATAATCTAAATGTTTCTGTCAAAAACGCCCAACGAATAATTATTAACAAGCCAATTGTCTATGATGATGCAGCTGCTTGCTTGCGCTTTTCTGCCTCTTTGACATCTTCCATCTCCTTTCTCATGATGTTGTTAAAGAACTCCGCGTTGTCGAGGTATAGATGGTGGCCGGCCTTAGGGACAATGACGACTTTGCAGCTGCCGTTCTCGCTGCGCTTCTCTTCCTCTGTACCGGTTCGCATGACGTTGGCCTTGACCTGCTTCAGCTTCTCCTCGGCTGCAAGACCGCCGGCAACGTCCATCCAGTCATTTTCTCCGTACATGAAGACAACGGGGATACCAGTCTCCTTTGCGACTGTTTCACCGTCAGGTCCCTTGATCGGCTGTCGGCCAACGTTCTGGATGCGGTTGATGACCGGGCGGCGGGCAAAAGCTCCCGGTGCGAGGATATAAGCCAAAGCATATTCGCCGCTGCCCTTTTGCTTGAAGATGGAGAATGAGTAGTCGTGGAGGGTTTGGGCCTCTTCGGCGGGGAGGTGGTTGAACCGTCTGGAGGTCCAGCCAGAGACGAATCGCGGGCCGAGGGGACCGGCCAACCGAACGATGCTGAAGGGTGACACATTGGCATCCCAGAGCCAGACAAGCCAGCTGGGATACGGGCGCTTTGGTGCAACGGCAGCGTCGTTCTTGGTTGTGGTCTGCTGGTCTACGGTGAATTCGTTCTGCATGGTGGACTCGCTGGGCTCGGGCAGTGCGGAATTGACGGCATATGGATCTTCTGGAATTCCAACAGGAGACGCGAGGATGAGCTTCTTTAGGTGGCCCGGGTACTTGAGGGCGTACGAAACGGCGAGGTAGCCGCCCAGCGAGTGGCCGAGCAGCGTGAAGCGCTCAATCTTCCTCGCCTTGCGCCACTCCTCCAGGGCATCGATGAAGAAGTTCTCTGCTTCAATCACTTTGCCCTCCTTGTCCTTTGAGTGGATCTTGAACGGAGGTCTAGACGAGTTGCCCATGCCCAGCATGTCGAGGGCATACAGCTTCAAGCCGGGGATTCGGGAAATGGGCTCGAAGTTCTTGTAGAAGAAACCAAGGCCAGCGCCGTAGCCGTGGACCATGACGAGCGTCTCTTCGGGATCCTCGCCAACTCGCTCGACAGAAAATTCGTTGAGGGCGCGGTTCTTGCCAGAGAGCTGGACCATGGATCGCCTCCATATTCTGGCGCCAAAGGAGTCAGTCTGATCGGTGGTGGAGAGGCTGCCCATGCTGGTGGTGGCTTCTTTGAGGAAGGGGATGTGCTTGAGCACGTTGCGCTCGGCCATGGAAGGCGTAACGCTTGACCACTAGAGTTCCATTTGTTAGAGAACAGAAACCAAGACGCTGAATTAGAGCTTAAAACATACCCATTGATAGGCAGCCTCTTTGTATCCTAGAGGAAAATATGCGCCTTTGACCTGCTGAGGCTTCCCTTGACGCAGCTCCTCAGTCGCCTCAGGGGGCGGTTGAACGCGGATTGCATTCTCGGTGGTGGACATTTTGGACACGGGATAAGCAGGAGACGCTGTAGGTGGCGTAGATGCGGTGTTGAGGGTGAGGTTGAGTCGCGATCGGTGCAGAATCGCAGTGACGGTTTGGGTTTTGAGCATGCCTGAGGGAAGAAACTTTGTTTGGAGGGGTGGTAGCTCTTTATCATCAAAGCTTCAACAAGTCACAGCCCCAGGCACCCGCGTCTGACAAGACGTCGTGGACTTTGTGGCCACGCAACTGGCTTATCTCTCTTGTGTCGCAAATACGGCCGGATTTGGCGCTGGCGGAGGACGACGGAGTTTAGGATGCCTTAGACTCGGGGTTTGGGCAATCCGGATTCCGAGAGTCGGGAAGAGAGAAACAAGAGTAACAAGTGACGAAACAAGTGTGGCGTACGCAATATAATGTAATTGAAGGAAGAAATAAGACGCAAAGTCTTGTTTGATGTTGGAGTATATTGCAGGTTTGGAATTGAATCAAGCTGAACTGTTGATCTGACAGGAAGATAATAGACAAAGAGATTTACACCGATCTTCTATTTGCCTCCTGTCATGGCCACGGAGCACATGTCCAGGTCTCTATTGCTTAGCGCTAGGGGTCCATGATTAGGGGCTGTTTTTTGTTGAGCTCGGCGGGCCTTTAGTGGCGGGTGACTGCAGCCGGGCCCTCAGTGCCCTGTAAAAGGCCACGGTTCTTGCCTCCTGGACCTTGCACGTGCCCATGATTTTGCAGAGAAAGATCATTCAGATCAATTCTGGATATTTGATGAATATAGTACGTGTAGAGTCTGTTTCCAAATGCGAATGCGAATCCCGAGTGGATAAAAGGCAAACATTCACGCAGTCTGTCCACCAATCACTACGTTGTATTCCAGCCACCACGTAATCCATTGATGACAAGCGTTGATGCTGCTTTTACCACTGCCAGGTATTGCTGGCAATAGTCCGGAATGACCGATTCGATCATTTCTGCCCCGGATTCCGCGCTTCTCAACGAAGTGTGCCTGTTGGTCCATGCATACAGTGATTGGCCACGTAATAGACCACTACGCTAAGAATAAATAATCAGCTGAAGGGTCAAAGATCAAGAGGCAAGTATTGCCGTGCTAATCCAAACTAAGCGACGATAGTATTAGTATTCATATTATTATCTATAGCACTGCCTGATATTGTTAGGTATAAGATCAATTCTCAAGGAAAACTGCACTTTGCCTCATGATTTGGACGCGTACTATTTATGCAGAGCTGAAACTCCGCAAGCGATCCAGAAAGAACAGCTTAGGGGAGAGTCGTAAGCATATGATCCCTGCTGACTCGATTTTGCCTTGTTGGAAGATCCACCGCTAAATCAACCTCCTGGCAGTCGTGTGTAACAATCTCCGCCAAAATACATGTATTGCCTATTCGAGATACGCTCCCGTTTAAACAGAGATACGGCTGCTGCCGGGATTCTCCACTTGCATTAAGATCCAACGCCAACACAGACCCGTCAGGAGCAGAATAGAAGACCAAAGGCAATAGATCGATCTACTATACCGCTCTATAGTTAGGGTAAGCTGTTTGAGATTTAACATTCATTTTGATAAGATACGGGGCATAGGTGTACCAGATATACCAATAATCAATCTGCTCCTTGACTACTTGCGTGTGTACTATACAATTGCTATTTCTTAGACAAACTTTTGGCGGAGAATAACCAAATGCTTTCATAACTGGCGCCTACCCACTCCTCTCTCTCTCTCTCTCTCTCTCTCTCCTTCACGAGTATGGCACTTATTTGCCTGCAGTTTTCCTCTTCCTTGCAATCTCATAGAACAGACTTCCGTCGTACATCTTTCGAATGTCCTCCTTCATCATGCGTCCATCCTCGGGCCAAAGAAGGATGTAAATTGCAAGCCCTGTATACACTCAGTCAGCTCTGTGAAATAGCACATCACAGGTAGTTTGCTTTAAACAACATCCGAGACTTACACTCCAAAGCGGCTCCTGTCCAACCAAACGGGTCGAACACCACTCTCTGACCCTTTAGCAAATTGAAAACATCTTTCACAGTAACGTAGTCCCTATCGTCGGCGTATTTGGAAAACATGTCCTCGAATTTTTGAGGAACGAAGCGTCCTTCACCATCATATGTACCACTATCGCTTCCATGCTTGTCTTTGTGAATGTTCTTGAGGTATATGCGGAAAAAGGGATCGGGGAGGTGGCCGGGGACTGTCGGGTAGGAAAAGTTGAAATGGATAACAAAGACGGAAAAGAGGCAGAGCAAGATATTGAAGCCCAGTCCGCGGAAGCCTCTGTATGTATCCAAAGGCCAGATAATGCCGTCCTTATCCTATACGCGAATTAGAAGAGGGCTCTAGAGAGGGAAGTAGGCTGCTTTTTCTTACATGGTCAAAATAATCACAGTGTTGTTGCAAAACCTATATTAAGGGTCAGGTGGACTCTTCGACGATGATAGTGGCCAAGCATACCGTCTGGTTTTGGTGCTCCCTCGCCCAATTGCCTTCCTGTGTGCCTTCGGGATGCTCGTATGTCGCAGCTATGTTGGCTCTGGGTGTTCCTATGCACGCAGATTGGTCAATTCTTGAATAGCTGCAATTTTATCCTATTCCCCATCGTATGAGCTTGTACCTGTATGTGAAAGCTTCACGTCATCTTCTGGCTGGAGAAACGGCTTCCGCTGGACAGTGACTGGTACGCTTCTGATGTGGCTCGTTACCGCATCTGAATTGTCCTTTGAATCTGAGTCGATTCCATTCACCAACGCGGCTTTGTAATCCATTGTGTCGTTGTATTGATTATGCGCCATTGTTACGAAAAATAAAAATAAAAGTGAAGAACGAGAAGACGAAGAGTTTCTAAGTAGCACAAGAAATAGAAATATTAAGATTACGGCATTTAAAAGCTAAGCTCAATGAGCTGTCTGCGATGCGCACCAAATTGTCGTAAGCTCTGCGATGACGACACTCTGAGTTCATGATTGGGGCTCGTAGCTATCCCTGCGAGCAATTGAAAGAGAATGGATACGGAAGTGATCATCTCGACGTCAGAGCCCACGCATGGGAAATTTTATCTGCCCTGCAAACCTACCTGCATAGCATTTCGACAGCAAAAAAATTATATAAAGGATATACGCGATTGACATGTGACTCAAGATTGGATTTGAACACATACAGAGTCCGAGTAGAATCTTATGCACTCTTACTGAGCGAGCTTCCACAGTGCCAACAGCGGGATTGTCTGGCTTAGCCCAAAGTTTAAATGAGCAGAGAAACAATCATCAATATAGCATCACAAGCAAATATTGTGTATTGCTTTGAAGCATATAAAGCCTGTAACTTTTTGAATAGGTATTGAAATAGACGTTATCATTCCCTCTATGATATGCCTGATACCCTTCTCACGCGGCTGCGGCGCCGATAGCCTCACGCGACACCTCTTTTTGCACCAAGACCTGATAGCTAAAATATCATGATATGTGACTTTTCTCATGACTCATTCGTTGTTATGAAATGAAGCTGAATCCGCAAATCTATTGAAGAGGGCAAAGGCCGAAGGCGGTGATGGCCGTAGTCAGCAATCTCCCTAGCAGATGCCGAGGTATACAAGGCGTTGTTTGCTCAAGATTTTGAATCATATCGCCACCGATGTAATACGTAGAAATGAGAGTGAGTTAGTTCAATCACTATGCTAATTGCCAAACATAGCGAATGATCTGTTCATATAGAAAACATCAATACTTGTCGACTTACACGCGCTGCCGCGATGGCTTCCATTTGTGGCAATACGCGAGGCAGCCAATCAAAGCTCTACGTTGACGAGGCGACACTGCTTAACCCCACAAATACAGAGGCTCTCGGCCCACCACGCAACTCTTCCAGGCAAGGCTGAGCTCCCGCTTCCGTCCATCAGCTTCATCCACTCAGTCTTCCCATCCTCAGGCGCGAACATTGCTACGACTCCCCCGCCGCCGCTTCCTCGTGCTTGCTGAGCCTCGAGCCTCTGCCGGCGGCTGCCCGCAACACCATGGCCGACGATCTCGACTCCATCGTTAAGGGCGCTCCCACGGCCACTGCCACAGCCGCCGCCGCCAACACCAGCGATGCCAGCGCCAGTGCCAGCGCAAACGCCAAAGCCGGCACGAGCCCCTTCCCGCCTGTGCTGGGCCTGGGCAAGCCTGGCGACCCGCTACATCACACGCCCAGCTCGCCGTCCATGATCTACCTGAATCTTCTCATCCTCGAGGCCTCGCTGCGCGCGCAGTTTCTGGAGCTGCGTGCCCGCAAGCGCCACCACACCTTCTTCCTTGCCATCCTGACGCTCTGGGTCGCATTTTTCGCTTATAAGCTGTACTTTGCCCCCCGAGAAGATGGTCGCGGCGTTGGAGGATCGATTTACTGGGCGGTCGAGGGCGCTCAAAAGGTGTGCTTCATGGGCGGAATCATCACTGCCGCTCTTGTCTGGGCCACGGGCATCTGGGAGCGCGGCATTCGGTGGCCGCGCCGCTGGTTCGCCATATCCAACCGAGGCCTGCGTGGCTTCAACTGCAAGCTCGTGATAATTCGACAGACGTGGTGGGCCGAGGCACTGTCAACCATTGGCTTTTTCCTTACCTATGGCCTATTCTCACATACGGCCAGTTCCTCGTACCGTCTCGTCGAGCCGCAGCTGCTACGCCAGGTCGAAAAGGAGCTTCAACTCACGAGCGATAATCATCCTACCTTGGTTCTGCCCCCCGACGACGACGAGTTTGGCGGTCATGAAGAGGATTTGGCGCCCGGAGGTGACTACGTTAAGCTATTACTTTTACCCAAGCCGTTTTCGCCTACTTTCCGCGAAAACTGGGAGCTATATCGGACAGAGTACTGGGAGAGAGAGAACGAACGTCGACGATTGCTACGGCAGAAAGTCAAGGAACACTCCAAGAAAGTTGCAAAGGAGCAGTACGGTTGGCTGTGGTGGCTTCCTTGGCACCAGAATCCACAGCCTCGCGTGCGCCGTGAGCCACAGAAGATGGTCCATCACCGCATAGCGAGCGCCGAACGCAAGCGTAGGGGCAGCAGCGTGCGCCGCTCGTCAGTGAGCTCGTCAAGAAGCGCAACTCCTCAAGTCTTTGATAGCGACGGCCAAACCCCGCGCAAGCAAAGCCCCATCTCGGAGAAACGCCGAAAGCCAGCAGGGTCAATATCCAAAGTAAAGAGGCCTGGCGGTGACTCTAGGTCTGTGACGCCCGATGTGCCTTCACGCCTCTCTAGAGAGAGCAGCGTGACTCTTGACACAGAGACGGATGGCAGCAGTGGGAGGACGTTACGCAGTTCGAGTAAAAGAGCAAGTCCAGTGCCTTTATCGCCTGATTGATCACTGATTTTAACGATTGGAACGATGGGCATCAGCTGGGAATGGAGCATGGCATAAGACTTTTTGACTTTTTCTGTATGCGTGACGAGAACATATACTTATTATGAAGCTTTTCAATCCGTGTAATTACTCCATGTGTTTTTCTTTCTTCTCCTCTTGGATTAGACTTGTCATACTCATATTAGACTTGTCATACTCATAATACAACAAGCGGTGAATTTCATTACTCTGTCAAGGCTCTGATTCGTCCTGAGCATCCAATGATCATCATTCGAAATTGAGCTATCTCTTATCACTCGCTAAAAACTGCCTCCGTGTAATTGTCCTAGAGTTACCCCAATTAAGTAATAAGAAGGCTGGGGGATTTTCAGCCAGTCGCTTTTATTGTCAGGATCTTTTGACTGTGACTCACATATGCAGGGAGGATAAATAGCGGCTATTTTTTCCAGCTCGTCCTATCAAACGGTTTACGGCTGCATAGATTAATTTTGTTTGTGCATTAGTTTGCTTTATATTTGCGTTTCGGTGAGGCCATAAATTTTGTATAAATGCAACTTGCCGGCACGGCATCTAGAAGAAACATCAATCTGAGACTTACTCCTTACCAAAATCATAAGAAATCCGATTTCGGCTAGTTTACACCCATTTTCGTCTATACAGATCATTCAATATACTTCTTATAACAAGTCTTACCCCAATCCCCATCAACTCAATCCATCATGGCATTCGAAATATCTCACCTCCACGCCGTCATCCCCTCCTCAAAGTTCCCCAACCTGTTCCTCCGCACCATCAAAGCTTCTGATGTCGAACGCTTCGTGGCCATTCTCTCCGCGCCATCGAACAAATACGACCCTCACAGTAAGAACATGTCAATTGAAATTGCAGAGGCCGCCATTGCCCGTTCGCTCGAGTCAGCCAGCGAGCCCACCATTATCGATCCCCAGGGCAATGTGTTCAGGGGCCCAGACCGCGTCAACATGATGCTGGTGCTGAGGTCGAAAGACGGCAGCGAAGAGGAGAGAATCATTGGTCTGGGAGGCTTTGGGTCGATCAAAAACCGCAGGCGAGGCGGACGCAGGATTCGTGTAGGCGACGTAGGCGTCATGCTGGATCCGGCGTATAAACGCCTTGGCTACGGCCTTGAGGCTATGAAGATGGCGATTGAATGGGGTTACGCACCGGCTACCGAGGGAGGTCTTCAGCTTGATTTGGTGACGATTACGACCTTGGAGGAGAATGTGTCAATGTTGCAGCTTGTCGATACGAAATTTGGATTGGAGGGCAAGGGGGTTACGAGGCAGTCAGAGTTTGATGAGGATAAGACGGAGGTACACTATGAACTGCCGAGGGAGCACTGGGAGAATCTGAGAGTCTGAACAAAAACTAGTCTATCAAAGCACGACTGTTACAAGACAGTCAGAATTTGATGAGAACAAGACGGAGGTACACTGGAAATGATAAAGGAAGCCTGAGGAATCTGAAGAGAAACTAGTCTGGACAGAAAATTGCTAGTAATTTACTATAGAGCTGAACAAGAACGAGTCTATCAACAAGAACTAATATAGACAGGGAACAAAAGAAGCGAGAAAATATAGCCGTCTATAATTGAGGAATAAGGAAACCCAAAGCAACATCACCACAATCTACCGTTTCATTTTTTCCCAGACCAGTATAATCACAGAATCAATGTTATCAGGCCCTGGCTCGCCAACAGCCTTATCAATATACGCCTGCCACACAGCCCCATCATCGCTCATGACCGAGTCTGCAAACTTCCACACTCTTCTATTTCCTGTCCATAGATGCTCAGTCCTGTCTACTCCTGCATCGTCGATAATAACCTCATGCAATGTCGACGACTGGTTCGTTGCCATGTTATCTGTAATAGTCGCCTTGGCATCCTTTGAGCTGTGTCGTATCGTATCGAAATGCTCGCTGATGGACACTCCGACTGCAAGAACCCAGTTGTCGTGAAAAACATAACGCTGCATGAAGCACGTATCACACACATTCGTCACCAAGTGCGCCACATTCACGTCCATTCCATGGCGATTCAGCGCATTATGAAGAACCAGTGGCCGTACACCAGTCTCATAAGCATCGGCATCCACACTGACCACTTCAATATCTGGATTGTAAAAGCCAGGCAAGACGCTCATAGTGACCTCGCTATTCCAAGCAAAGCAACTTTTCAAGAGTACATCCCACCGCTTTGCATGGAATCGATCCCTTAGCTCAGGTATATCAAAACACGAGAGCTTCGACAGCGTATTCAACGCAGGATGAGTGAGGAAAACGGCACCACCACCATATGTCGTAGTAGTAGTATTGCGTCGTGTTGGCTCCCAATCGTCTTGCTCGCTTGGCAGACCAACATAGACCTCTTCATCCGTCTTGTATGAAGCCAGGCGATGCTGCAGGTACGAAATGTCTGGAAAGAAAATATCGTCTTCAACAAGCGCATACCAGCGCTTAATAGCGCCGCCGCTGCTAGAGAGAATCGCACCAAAAGACTTAAGGAGATGGGCCAGTTCGTGATATCGGCTCGTCAGAGACATTGGCTCTCCTGTAGCGAAAACTTGAGCATCGACGCCATTAGTTCGAAGAAGATCCTCAATCTCCTTCACTTCGTCCTTGCCAGCTTGGTCAAGCATAAGAACGAGGCTCGCGCCGTTACTCTTCTTGTGGCCATTTGTGAGCCACCGAGTCCAGCTTCTGAACAGCGCTCCCTCTCGGTCCAAAATCTTGTCATATGTCGTCGTTATTCCAAACACCAAATCAGAGGCGTCGTAAGATTTCGAACTTAAATCTCCCAAAACTGGTAGTTCCATCCTGTGGGTAACTCTCACATCAAGCGGATTGGGGTGCTCAGTGAATACTACTCTTGCATCTTGAGAACCAAAGTTGTTGTGCACGCTATTCACAGCGGTCCATTCGGCAGCATCTTTGGCATGCCGAAATCTCCAGGACAACCACTCCGTCTCATTTGTCAGTTTGAATTCGCGACTCAACCGAGCAAGGTATTGCTCTTCTGGCGACGATCCTTCTCCTAGAGAACCGGCCTCGCTGATGGGAAGGACATCGTAATCAGGCTCTCGAAATAAGTCTAGATTTCTCCAGACAATGAAGCAAATGGCAAGTGTAGAAAGGAAAGAAAAGATTTGGAGATTGGCGTTAGACATCGCCTTTGCAGGCCAGATTGTTGGATTTTATACAGGATAAGCAGCGGTCTGGCGTCGCTCCGTTCAACCAGGAAGTTGGAGCAGCAATGGCATACCCGAACAAGTAAAATGAGCGAAAAGATACAAGAGAAAGTGGAAGAGTGGCCGGCCATGGAACTTGAGAAGAAGCAGAGAAAAAACAAGAAGACAAAGACAAAGAAAACATTCGGCACGTCCCGAGGGGGATCGGCCAAACGGCGTGGTGCGTGTTAGAGGGTCTGGCGCTTTAAAAAGCGGATATAATTTGCTTCCACGAAGGTGATCGGCACTCAATCCCCCTGTCCGGGTTGTTATCTGAATCACAATTGGGCGTCTCAACGGTCGGTGATCCCTTTCCAAAGAGGCAGGATGACGCTCGAGTGTAGGATGTAAATTCTGTGGAACGCGGCAAGAAAAGCGACATGCCTAATCAATATATTCATCTGCGGATCTTGGATGCGAAACAAGACGATCAATTAGAGTCTGACAAAGTTGTCCGTTGAGAAAGCAAACGGTCCAAAACGCCCCGCTAACTAATGTCATGTTACAGTACAAAACCCTTGCCCAGCGCTATCTGAAGAATAAAAAGGGAAGCTCCTTGTTGGTGATCGTCGTCGTACCTGAGTGGTGCGAGTATGACAGGTTTAGCGTCCCAAGCGGAATATTCCCAGTAACACCGTCGTCATCATTAGTTTATCCATCCTCTAGACCGGACCCCTGCCTGCATGGTCGGTCCCTGGACAGGTTCAAATTTCTCTTCTTGTAACAATAACCACAGCATAATATCAATACAATGGTAGTGATGTTGTGAGTCGGATAGGTATCGCCAGTACATGGTAGAAAGCATGTCATTCATCTTAGGAAGATGGAGCCGTTAAATGACGAACAATCTTCGTTGGAGGGAAGTCAGAAGGGGTCCTTTGGTCCTTTGGTTGAAGTGGACTGCATCAAGCTGATTAGCGTGCTAAACATTACTTTCCAATCGTTGAAGTAGGGGTCGAATCTCCCCCGGCATATGGCAGAGCCAGCTGCTTTGGCGTAATCGGATGAGATCCTGACTGGGCCACGGCTCCGGGCCTTTGGCTTCCTTGTTGAGTGATTCGAGGCATATAATTCGCTGGCAGATTCGCAGACACAGTCGCCTTCGCGTCTTGGTACAAGTCAAAGCATTCGGCAAGAATCTGGTCAGTCGACTGATCGGCAGGAGCAATGCCAGAGTCGAGGATTTCTTTGATGTGATCTTCCAGTGCTTCGAACTCAGACTTGTCATAGCGATATCGATCAGGCAGTCCACTGTTTTGCAAAAAGGCGAGAAGACCAGCGATGACGGTATTTGCAGCTCCGAGAACCGTGATTGGAGTGCCCTGCTTGAAAGACATGGAGCCCAGAGCCGTCAGTGTCGCGCCAATGAAGAGCTGCAGTAGCATCAAGATCCATCGGATGCCACTTGACATGTGATACAGGTAGAAGAACTTGGTGCGCTGAGCAACAGTGTCTTTATACAAGCCTCGTGGCATCCCCTTGGGTGGCCATAGCCAGCTGGTTGGATGGATTGGCTTCTGCTGCTCACGGTCTCGGATGCCACCTATACCATGAGCAATGAGTCCCCATTCAGTAGGTGAGAGGAATCTGTGACGAGGTATTTGGTGATGCTGGTGGTTTTCCAGAGGCCTTTGGGGTCTTGGGCTTGAAAGAATACCAGCATGGCCGCTTGGAGCCGGGGCGGGAGGCTTGGTAGGGTCTGGATGAGAACCGGGATGGTTGTTGGTTCCAACAGACAGAGGCGGCAGCGTTGGCGCATCTGTGACGGGATTGCCCTTTGTTGGCTTGGACATGATGGACGACGGAGTGGTGAGCGATGGAGCTACCGATAAGAAGGAAGAAGAAACAAGAGAGCGGTCTTGGGGCCTGTGTCACGAATCTCTGCGTGAGTCCTTGAATCCAACGGTGAGCCTGTCCCAACCTCTTTGCCTGGTGAAGAGCAGAATTGAGAAACAGGATGAAGAGGAGAAGTCATGGCTGCAAGCAAAGCAGAGGAGGAGAGTTTGACACGTCGGTTAATTTTCGTCTATCTCAACGCAAGAAGGAGTCAGGAAGTTCCGGATGGCCTCTTTGGGAACAAACATACAGGGCTCTTGCCCGATCTCAGGAATAACATCAAAGGGTACCTGCATATGGAGATGCTTAACCTCTGGCTTGGGACGGAACTAGATGAGGCAGGTACTGGCTTTTCGCTAAGCTGAGATACTTAAGCGACGCCTTGATAAGAGAAGCAAGACAGACACAACACTTTGATGTTTGATGGAAAGGGTGACTGTATTTGTAGAGCCGAATTTAACTCGGGAAGATGCATGGCCTGTTTACTAGTATAATGGATGACAGAGTTGGGATAACAGACGACCATTCCTTCAGGTACTTGCTATCGATCAAACAGCCTGCATGCTGCAGCCACCTGTTATCAAGACAACTCAGGAAAGAAGTGCACATTAACCTGTCTATACGAGCAACTTCGATCTACTATCCAAGGGTAATCTTCTTCATACCACCGCCTGGTGCGAACGGGTCCTTTCCAATACTTGACTTACACGTTTCCAGCAGCACTTGCGCATTGCCGTTAGTCGTGAGAATTCCGATTATTTACTCCAAGCTGGCGATTGAGATGATATTTTTCTCTTTTCTACCTGAGTCAAACGGTTCCTAAGAATCGCCTTGGAGCGCACGAGATTCTGATGAGGCAACACAAAAATGGGACTTCTCACGTTGAAGTCGGGCCATAGCTAGTAGTGCTTTGGAACAAATATATACATGTAAAGAACATTGATGCTCTCTACGTATCGCAGTCAACATAGTATGCTTGCCAGGCTTATGAGCTAATAACGGAAATCATCAAGCTACACAAATTTTGAAACTCATTCATATTAGACTAAGAACTGCACGGTGTCATACAAAGAAGTTTTGCACGTGAAATTCAGTACTGTAATCGAAGCTATACCAAGCTCGAGGTGATGATGAAGTTGGTGGGGCTATCGACTTCACCGCCTTCGCAATGGCCGGCAGAATCAAAAAATATTGTGGGCTCGTGAGCTTGTCCGGCTTGTAGCTTTTCTCAAGCATTGCAACTTGGAGAGCATATTACGAGACAGATTTTCTGTTTCTTGGATATTTATATTGCATGTTTCACGGTGCCTCTTCTCTGAGGCATCTGCTGCGACTTTCAGGGGCATTGAAACCGGCTGGCTTCTATCCTTACAGCAACACATCCGCGACTCGTCACATCGTCAAAAGGCATTTCTCTGTCTCGTTTGCGCCAATGGCAGGCACCGTCGAGGTCGAAACCGTCGAGAAGGATGGAAAACAGTATCGTCTGGTAAAAGAGGGAAAGGCGACCATTTTGGTGCCCCATGGCGCCAAGATTGGAGAGGACCGAGGAGAGGTGCAGCAGGTGTTTTACAATCCTATTCAGCAGTACAACCGAGATCTGTCTGTGCTCGCAATCAAGACATACGGCGAAGACATTTTGGCAAAAAGGAAGGAGAAGATCCTGGCAAAGTCAAACAAGCTAGGGAAAAACAAAAAGCGAAAGCGAGACGAGACAGACGAGGCCGGTCCTTCAACCGAGGCGGAAACGACTGCGACTCTGGCTTCAGACCAGGCCGCCGAAGCTTCGGAGGAACAAAAGACTCACAAATCAACATTCACAATGCTGGATGCCTTATCGGCATCTGGACTGCGAGCGCTTCGATACGGCCACGAGCTTCCCTTTGTTACCTCTATAAACGCCAACGATCTCTCCAAATCTGCGGCCGAGTCTATCAAGCTCAACGTGAGCCACAACGGCCTCGATGATATAATCTCGGTAACCAACGAAGATGCACTCGCGCACATGTACCGTGCAATCGCAGATGGCCTCTCCAAAAGAGATCGACACGGCAATCCGTCCAAGTCTCACAAGTTCGACGTGATCGATCTGGACCCCTACGGCACCGCTGCACCCTTTTTCGATGCTGCGCTGCAGTCTGTAAGAGATGACGGCGGTCTTCTCTGCATCACCTGCACTGACAGTGCTGTATGGGCCGGACATAGCTACTGTGAAAAGACTTTTGCCTTGTATGGTGGTACCCCAATCAAAGGCATGCATTCTCATGAAGCTGGATTACGCTTGATTCTGAATGCCGTCGCTACTTCTGGTGCCCGGTACGGTTTAAGTATCGAGCCCTTGCTATCCCTTTCCATCGACTTTTACACAAAAGTATTCATCAAAGTTACCAAATCACCGCAAGCTGTGAAATTTTTGGGCTCAAAAACTATGATTGTATACAGCTGCGACCACGGCTGCTCTGCCTTTGAGACACAGTATCTCTTAAGGAGCAAACCGACTCCGAACAAAAAGGGCAGCGGATCGTTTTATAAGCATGGTATGGCGGCAGGACCACCCACAGACAAGCATTGCCAGCATTGCGGAAACAAGATGCACGTCAACGGCCCCATGTACGGAGGCCACATCCACTCAGCCGAGTTTATCGAAAAGCTTCTTGAGCAGATTCCCAATGCCTCGCCGGAAGTATACGGAACTCTTCCCAGATTAGAAGGCATGCTACGAACGGCCTTGGAGGAAATCATTCCAGGCCCAGAGCCGGATCCCACAGTCGACCCTAAAGACGCCAAACATGCAGAGATTGATATCGCTCCCTTCTTTGTCATTCCTTCTAAACTGGCAACAGTGGTGTCTTGTGCTGCTCCCAGCGACGACATGTTCCGCGGCGCTCTTATACATCTTGGTTACCAAGTAGGGCGAAGCCACTGTCGACCAGGCAGCGTCAAGACGGATGCGCCTTGGTCTACTCTCTGGTGGATCATCACTGAATGGATCCGCCAAAAATCTCCCATCAAAGCATCCAAATTCACGCCGCTGATGCCTGGTTGGAAGATTCTGCACGCCGCCGGACTGGTGGGTCAGGAAGACGGAGCAGCATCGAAGGAAGCCGACAGCGAAATGGCAGATGCTCAGAGCGAGGAGACGGCGAAGGAGGGAGACGAACAGGCATCCAGTCCCAGCGAGTTGGAGCTGCGGAAAACGCTGGTGTTCAACGACGATCTTGCGCGGCTGGGCCGCCTGCGGGATGCTCAGAAGCTGGTGCGATACCAGATGAATCCTCGGCCAGACTGGGGTCCGTTGTCCAAGGCCAAGGCGTCATGATGGATGAAGATGAAGTAGATACTTATGATTGAATGTAGATGTATATATGGTTAGACTTTGGGTATATTTGTAGTTTTGCCCAAAATTCAACAAATCTGATGTATTCTGGAGACACTTAAATCCTACCATATGCCGTGGAAGCCGCTGCTTACGCTGAATCCTACAGAAGCAAAAGCAACGATTTTTATCACAAAACACCCCCACCAGTTAATTGCGCAGGATCAACGTGGGATCGCGTGCGCTACGGCCACAACTAAAGTCCGCAACTAAACATTTCCATCAACATAGCAGCGTATTAAAAGCGTATAACCTGAGGCCTTTTCTACATTCCGATGCATAAAGCCATTTAGGCAGCTTCATCTACACCTACACATTTCTTTCAATTTTATCAAAATCGCTAAGCGATACAACGCAGCCTAATAATATCCGAACCACTCATCAACTCTTTCTCTAATGAGTTCCGCGGGGCTGACAAACGTTACCGACGTCTCGGTCCTAGACGGCGTCATATCCTGGAAAAGCACCAGCAGCAATGCCACAGACCAAATCAAATACCAAAATGTGATTTTTGTTCTTGGTCAATCAGAGGCTTCTTCTTCTTCGTCTGGCTACATAATCTCCGCCCTCGTCGAAGACTCAGAAAAGAGCCCCGAAGAGCGCTTTCAACTGCTGCTTTTGGCTACCGATTCAGTTCCAGAAGAGCTCCTTCAGCGATTTCGCATCGGCGGGTTGCCGGAGTATTTGAAGCCTGTAAAAGGAAAACAAGACGTTGATGTTATCGTGTCTACAAAATCGGGCGTTGGATTGTCTCAACTGTTCTGGCAGACTGTGCTACAACCTCTATGGAACTCAGTTGACGAGCTGTCATCTGAAGTAAACGTCCTCATTACTCAAGACGAGCACAGTGTTCGCAATTTCGCCCAGTCACTTGCTTCTTCAACCACTACATCAAAAAGGACAGTCGTCCTCCTCAGCGGCGATGGCGGCGTCGTCGATCTCATAAACGGCGGCCCTCACAATGAACAACAGCAACAGCAGCCTCTTTTGGCTGTTCTTCCTCTAGGCACAGGAAACGCACTCTTCAGCTCGCTGCATAAACCCCTCTGGGTCTCTCAAGATGGCAAAATCGAAGACATCTCCTCCATTGTTCTCGGTTTGAGAACGCTGTTTAAGGGTGTATCTGCCAATTTGCCCCTCTTCCACGCATCTTTCCCCCCTGGATCACGAATTGTCAAGTTCAAACCTGCCACAAATAAAGAGGAAGAAATCCCAGTAGAAGACAACAGCGCAGCAGCAGCACTCCATCTCGCAAAGGAGGAAATCCAGGTCTCGCATCTCCACGGCGCCGTAGTGGCCAGCTACGGCTTCCACTCCAGCCTCATCTACGAGAGCGACACGCCCGAGTATCGCGTCCACGGGGATAAGCGCTTCGGCATGGTTGCACAGGAACTTCTCCGCGAATCTCACCCTTATATCGCTCAGGTGGACGTTCGTCATCCATCTTCATCAGAGTGGGAGACCATCTCGAGGAACGAGCACACCTACGTGCTCATCACGCCGCTGTCTAATCTGGAACGCACATTCACAATCTCACCTGCGAGTAAGCCTTTGGACGGGAAACTTCGTCTGGTGCATTTCGGTAATATCGGCGGTGAGCGAACAATGGATGCCATGATGAAGGCGTACGATGGGGGAAAACATGTTGGCTTGAAGTGGGATGATGGACACGAGGTGCGGTATGAGGAGGTGGAGGAGTTGAGAGTCACAATTCTGGAAGAGGATGAGCGGTGGCACAAGGTGTGTATTGATGGGACGATTGTGGACATTCCAAAGGGGGGACAATTGTCTGTGAGAAAGGAAGAGACCAGCGGATTCCAGGTTCTGGTCGATTCGCGAGTATTGTCAAGTTCTTCATAGTTCCCAAGATAAGCTTTCGTTTCAGCTTGGCCGTATCTGTCTTCTAATATAGCATTTTGATATCATCAAAATCTAATTAAAATCATAGCTGATAGTAGCAAAGAGTCGTCATTATAGAGCATCCAGTAATTTCTTCACCCTCTTCTCCATAACCCGCTCAAACTCCTCAACGCCATTCTTCAACTCTGTAATCCCACCTCCCTTAATCCGATAGACTATCCTCCTTCGCATTGTCTCTTCCTCTCCCTCGTCGTCATCCTCATCTTCATCATCGCCTTGGTCCTCAATCTGACCCTCTATAGCTCCCCGCATAAACCATCTATCGTGGCTCACCAGCACAACGGCGCCCTCCCATTCATTCAGTGCTTCTCGCAGAGCCGTCACCGTCTCGTAGTCGAGATGTGTAGTGACTTCATCGAGGATGAGGCACTGCGGATGCTTCCAGAACAGTCTTGCTAGCTGACATCGCACCAGTTGGCCACCAGAGAGTTTGGAAATGGGAACGTCTGATGCCAAACGGCCAGGGAGGCCAAGTGTGCCCAGTAAGCCGCGGATTTCACCTTCGTTGAGCGCACCATCAACTTCTTTAGTTAGAAGAGCAAGGGAAGTTACGCCCTGTTCGGCACGGCCAATATTCTTCAATTCTTCAACGGCATGTTGAGAATAATACCCTAGTCTCAGACGGGGATGCGCAGTGACAGTTCCCGATGACGGCGCTGATTCCTCAACCAAGAGCTTAATGAGAGTAGATTTACCCGCTCCGTTCAGCCCCAGAATGCCAATACGATCGCCCATGCCGACCGTAAGAGTAATATCTTGGAGAATCAATGGCGACTTTGGTGCATAGCGATAAGATGCCTTCTCCAACGAAATAAGCGATCCAGGAAACCTCAGTTCCGGAGGCTCAGGAAGCGAGATGATGACAGGCCGCTGCTCCGGGGGGATATCAATCCCCTCTCGGCTGGTTAAGAAAAAGCCGACGAGGTCTCTATTCAGCTTAAACCTCGTTCCTTTTGCACTGACTTGCATACCCCAACGATCATCTAGCTTTTTTTGCCGGGATTTGGCCTGACGAATCTTGTTCTGGTCGTCGTTGGCCTTGCCCGCCTTGAGGTTCTGGGCAATGGTCTTCTCGATGTGCGCTTTCTGCTTGTCTTGGGCTTCCTTCATCTTGATGAGCCACTGCCTGCGCTCGGATTGCGATCGTTCGTACGTCTGAATGTCGCCGTGGAAGTAGGTGAGCTGCTTGTCCTTCAAGATGAGAAGATCAGTACAGAGGGATATAAAATCTCGATCGTGGGAAACGAGAATCAGCGTAGGAGGCTTCTCTTTATCCGCCAGTGATTGCAAGTAGCGCTGCAACCAGACGATTCCAAGTAGATCCAGAAAGTTGGTCGGCTCGTCAAGGATCAGGATATCAGCCTCTTGTAGCAGCGCGGAGGCGAGAGCTGTTCGCATATGCCAGCCTCCAGAAAGGCTGGACAGAGGCTTTTCCAAGTATGCCTCGGTGAATCCAAGACCAGTCAGAATTTTTCGAGCTTCGACTTCGATTTGAGCCAACCTTGAAGGCTCGACTTGGATTTGCAGGTCTGCCAGCATATCAGCTGCCTCTTGAGTTTCCGCTTGAAGAGCGTCGGCCGAGATTTCGTCTTCTGGTTGGTCTAGTCTGGTCACCATCAAATGTCAATAGTCATGATGACGAATCATAGTAGACCAGATAAAATCAACATACAAGGCTTGTGAATCAGCAACTACTTTCTCAAAAGCTACAAGAGCTTTCCTCGCTTGCAGTCCTCGAGCACCGCTTCGCATTCTAGCCTCCTTGTCAACGAGGAAGAGACGTTTCTGAAGCTTTTCGTGTTTCAATCCTCTCAAGGCCCGAATTGGGGCATATGGATCTGAAGCATCGACACCGTCCGCGAGAACTGAGTAGAAATATGTATAAGCGCAAGAGCGAAAAAATGATATTGATTGGCATACCTTTGATCTCCTGTTCGATGACGCTTCGTGCTGTGGCACGCTCAATAACCTCTTGCAAGACAGGCCCTTCGCCTTTTTTATCCTTTGCCGTCTTGCCATCTTCATCAGACTCCGTAAGCTTCGTCTGCTGCAGAATTGCGATCCTGGAGCCCTCTGGAATTCCTGGAATGAGCTTCTGGGCAATAGCCTTGAGCAATGCTGCAGCGATTCAACATTAAAATCCTAGTCAGCCATTTATCTTGTGCTAGACATAGTAAACAGATTCTCACTCGATTTCCCCGTTCCATTGCGGCCAACCAAGGCGTAGCGCTGGCCTTCTTTCAATCGCAACTTGGCGTTGGACAGAATCTCCAGGCCATCGGATTTTGATTTGCCTTTAGATTTGCCCGCAGCCTTTTCGGGCTTGTCTGCTTTCTCGCCAGAAGTGACGACAATGTTAAGGCCGTCAATATCGAGCTATTCAGTTTGTCAATTCAACGTTTGCTAGTTTAAATGATGCCATATTTGCTAGTCTGACGAACTTCGCGGTAGTTGGTGCTGTCGATATTGAAGCGAGTCTGCTTGGCCGTGCAGAGGATGGTGGCCACAGACTCGGCTGCCATGGAGGTCATTGTGGCAAGATAGATAATACAGATTTGGTGGTGTTGGTAACAATAGTGAAGCTGGAAGAATAGAGTATCACGCCGCTTGAATGCGCAATTATTCAGCCACGTGGATCGCAAGGAGCAATTGGCATATAAGCACCGAATCTCTCAATCTCTTAAAGAAAAGGGAAAGCAGATTTAAATATAAACCGGAATAAAAGCCGTAGCGACGGAAGAAAGAAAGCCGAAGAACCTACTGCACAGACTTCCTAATCAAGAGCCCAGAAGTCGCAATTAGCTTGGTACTACGGAGTGTTCGTACAGTATAATGCAGCGTCTCCAATAAAAAAAAGATCCGTTTGCCCAAGTCGATCCGGCTCGCGAAAAGAGGGCCGGACCGTAAAGTTGGAGTTCGATCTACAACCACTAAGAAAAAGGCAGAATCAGATTGCAGCGTTTCGGCCAGTGACTCATCCGAATTTCTGGTGCCGCATTTCGAGGCCATTTTGTACAACATGAAGACTGCCGCTCCTTTTTGGCATCGAGATGGCTAATAAAGATGACTCTTTTGAATGACTCTTGCCGAGACAAATTTTGACCCAAATATACCGATACTTTTAAGAATTGATGAGACGCGCTGTGGCAAGACGATAATATTGGTTCTCAAGCGACGTCATTGCCATCGCGTTTGACTGTGATAACCGCGTTATATGAGCAGCCATTCATTGCGTCTTACACCATAAAGAATAACATAGCCAACTGTATCACTAAACAACACAGAATCTCGTATAATTAAATAACCAAAGTAATTCATTCTTTTTGCTCTTATTTCGTCTTCATTTTTGTGCACTGCATAGTCAAGCACAATACGCGAAAATGTGGAGGTGGCAGTGTAAACGTCTATTCTAACCAAATCTCTCCATCACAGCTCGTATCTCATTTGCCCCCCTGGAACGTCGCTTCAACCCCTATTTCCCCGCGATCTCTTCAGTCATTTTGCCACATCTGTGCGCAAAGAGCAACATGGAATATACGAGACATGGATGAGTGAATGACGACGTGAACCTATGATATCATCGCTAGAGACGCCACATTGACACATTCCTATGGCACCGACCTATGATCACAACAAGCGTAAAGATGGATTCAGTAAACAAGACATATTAAACAGACTAACGCAACGCTTTACAAAGGGAAGATCAATAGATTCTAGGTGATAAAGAACGACGGTAACGACAACAAGGCAAATTGTAGACAAATTGTAGACAAATTGCAGGTATATAATAATGTATGGGTATGATATGACACTTCAAGGAAATCACTTTCTCACTCTCTGACGCAGTCAAAATTATTAATTTTTCTCCTCTTCTGTTCTGTCCACCAGACCATCCATATAACCTCCCTGGAAAAAACACCAGCAAAAAATATCCTGCCGCAAAGCTCCATAAAAAAGTGAAATGGAGATTGCAACAACTATCGAAGGGGAATCATCGCACTTTTTCGAAAAGAAATTGAGAAAACCACAAGAGAAGATGCAAAGTCAAAAACCAGCGAAAAAAAGAAGACCTCCATATTATTAAACAAAAAAAACACCCCAAAAGTTCTTCCTCCCATCTCCCAAGGATATACCGCCCCCCAAAGAAAATGTGCGCTATGTCGTAGACTCGTAAAACCTCGTGGCTGCGCTGAGCAGTGAAACTCTTGTGTTTTTGGCTACCCGACGTTGAATACCACGTCTCTACTCCGTCACAGATTCTTACAGGAGAGCAATGACACCAGCAGCGAGAAGCAGCAGGGCGCTAGCACTGGTGGTGGCAGCACCGCTGATGGTGGAAGGCTGAGAAGGCTGGGGAGCACCCGTGGCGATGGAGGCAACGGGGCCCTGAGGAGTCTTGGACTGGTTGGGCTTGATGGGCACAGCGGTCGTGGCAGTGCTGTTAAAGCCGCCGATGGCGCTGGTGAAGCCGGCACTGGTGGCGGGAGCAGCAGTGGTCTCCTCCTCAGTGGTGGTGGGAGCGGCAGTGGTGGTAGGAGCCTCGGTAGTTGTAGGGGCGGCAGTGGTGGTGGGAGCCTCGGTGGTGCTGGTGGTGGTAGGAGCAGCAGTGGTGGTGACAGGAGTCGTGCTGGTGGTTGAAGTGCTGGTCTTGGTGCTGGAAGTGGAAGTGGAAGTCGTAGGGAGAGCAGTGGCAGCCTCGAGAGGGCCGGCTACCTTGTAAGCAGCGGCGCAGGCAGCGAGATCCATGCTGTCCGGGCAGCACCAGGTGACGGCGGAAGAGTCGTGGGTGCAGTAGTAGCCAGAGTCACAGGCGTCTTAACGTTGGTTAGCAATCTCGTATCATTATCAATGGGGAAACGAAGTCATAAACATACTGCCGGAACCGTCAGTGCAGCAGCTCTGGCCAACGGAAGGGTTGTAGCAGTGAGATTTCTCGGAGCTGGTGGCAGAGCACGAGGTGTACGAAGCGCCACAGGCCTCGGAGCAAGTCTCGCCATCACCGCACTGAGTCTGCTCGGGCTTGTATCCGTTGGTGTCGCGGCGACCGAGGCTCATTCCAAGGACGGGCATCATGGCCAGGCGGTAGGGCTTGGGCTCGGCGCTGACATGAGCGGCGGCGGCCAGAATGGCAACAGAAGTGGCGGTTCGGAAAAGCATCTTGACGCGGTGAGAGAATTAAGGATTGGACAGTTTGTCGCTGTAGGAAGGGACAGTTGTTATTCGTTTGAATCGAAGAGACGAGGCTCGTGAGGTTTGGAAACGAAGGTTTGAGGTTGCACAGCGGCGTGTAGCGACCCAGTAAAAAGAATGGAACGAGTATTGAGGAATACTCTGCGTGTTTCAATGAGCGTGAATAAAACTGCAGAAAGGACGAAACGAAAGTGGGAGAGACTGGAAGAAAAAGCTTTTCGAGATGTGGATGGCGTCGTGAGAGGACAGCAGGGGTCTGGCAGCGCAGCAGCCAATGGGCGCCACGCAGCAGCTGGTCGAAGCTCAGAGTTGGTGATTTACAGGGCAAGGTTTGGGTACCTGGAGCTAGTGGATTAGCGGATGGGTCCCCTGGGCAGCTCGCCAGCGGTGCCCCCCTACCTAGCAACGACTCCTTTTTCGAAGTCTGCAATTTCCCAGCAGCGCCAAACTTCTTCAGTGCGCGCACGCACCGAGACGAAACGAAGCGAAGCGAGACGACGAGACGCCAGAAGACAAAGAAGCGAGACGACAGAAGCAAAGAGGCGAGATGCAGCTAATCGAACTGACCATCCACGCATCTATATATAGGTAGGTAGCTCCGATGCTCTGAGCGCCCAGCAGCTTCTGCTCGAGCTTCTAGACACTTCCCCTCTACGCGCCCGCGAGAAATCAAATCAAACCAAATCACCACCACGAGGCCATCGCCACGAGTAATCTTCGCTGCTGCCGCCCACCCTCAGCTCAAGCAAAAGCCCAAGGTCCCCGGCCCAACCGTCCAGAAACACGTTAGTCTCAGACCTCTAGAGCAGCAAACACGAGGCTAAACCCGCTAGCTGCAAGGTACCAGGCACAAGCTCATTTCCTCATCTCCACTTGTCGATGGTGGCCCCCCGGCAATATTCCACAGGCCCGCCACTGCTCTGTAGTGGTACAGTACTGTAGCACAGGCGGCGGCGGTGACGAAAAGAGAATGAAGACGACCTACAGTACATAGTATTCGAAAGAAGAAAAAGCATTGGGCAAGTCCGGCATGTTCTCGCTTCTTGGGGATGAGTAAGTAGATCATGAACCGCGCTGGGGTAATTAAGCGACGTCGGCCATTTTGCGGAGAATGGTGGGAAGCAATGATATCTCGCTCTCGCCCATGCAACTGATATTGGACGGGCTTTGGGTCAATGGCTTTTACCGCCCAGGACGCGCTTTGATGATTTACAAGTATTCTACAGCTATAGCCAGCTGTTTATGCATAGGCCTAGGCACACACACACACACACAAGCAGCACACATAATTTGCGCTTGTTGTACAGCAACAGCAACACACACCAAAGGATCCTGGTTTCACCAATGCTGGCTCAGAATCCACCAATCAAGCACAAGCAGCGTTGCCCTCTCACCGCCAGCAAGATGAGCAATTACCGGTGGCTGGGTTGACCACTGCCGATCGCGGCTATATGGCACAGCAAAAGAAGAAGAAAACAAAGACTGAGAGGGAGAGATGGAGATGTAGGGAGACAAATGTTGCCACCATCTTCTTGGATGCAAGACCAACTCAGATCACACGCATCCGACATTGCCGCATCTCGCTCTCTGCCCATGCAGTCATGCGTCTGTCCTCCCTTCGCGTTCACGTGTTGTCTCACCATGCCTAAAATCATCCCCCGGACTTATTCTTCCTCATTATGGAGCAATTACTCAGATTACCTATAGTGCGCGCTTGTACAAGAGCAGAACCACTGAGAAGCTTAATTCGCGGGAGTTGTGCAGTAGTAGGCAGTACTGCCGGGCCAGGCCAAACGCATAATGCAAGCCCCAGCCCATTGAAATTGGAAACGGAAAGGGGGGACCTTGATCTTACTTGTACCACAGCGTGCGAAACACCAACTGTAATTTCTTTACTGGGCATGTATGTATACCTGGCGGAACAAGAGCAGAGCATGAACAATGCTACCTGCTATACGAAGTAGCAGAAGCGATATCACAGGCGCACAACAGTCGCGCAACAGTCGCATGAAGCCCTGCTCTCGTGAGTTAGATTGGTATTCGTACTCATTCAGGTAATGCAGTCTTGGAATGGCAAGCTCGGGTTTTCTCAGCAGGCCAGCCAAAGCTACGCCGTTGATAGAATTGATACGTCAACACGCTCGTAGATATGGCATGCTTCATATTATGACCACATGGGTTAAAGCGAATTCAAGATCAAGTCAAATCAAAATTGAGGCATCAGCTCCTGCGACTGGGTAGTAGAATGCCGGAAAACATAATATATATACTTACTTTAAGCAATCTTGCTATGGTGGAACATCTCCGGAGTTGATCTCATTAAACTAGGTAGTACTCACTACGCCAACCTCTTACGGGCCATCGCGCAGCTCTGGGCAGCCTTTATGCTACAATAGAAGCTAGAGATGTAGCAGGAAGAGAAGAAGAGAGACGTGATAACAGCTATGTATCCGTACCATATTATACATTTCATTAATCCTACAGATTTGCCCTAGATCCTATTGTCCTAAGGCAAAAATACCATTACATCCTCATCGTCTCATCCCCCTGCCAAATCACCACCAGCCAACTTGAATTGACAAAACAAGCCAACAGCTTCATCAGCAGCAATCCGCAACCATTATCTCCACCAAATGAAAACAAGAACAAACACTTCTCCCTCTCAGCTTACCAAACACTCAATCACAGCATCGTAGACGTATCGCCCCAGAATGCATATGGATGCTACTAGTATTTCCATCAACTCATTGCCGCCGACCTCGTCACAGCCCCTTGCTCTTTCACTGGGCTCTTGACTAAGCTTTTCCATAGGATTTGCCATTCTTTAGGCTCCAAACTTCTCTACTCGGCCTCTTCGCCCCCCAGTTTAGCAATCCACTTGTGCATGTGTGAAAACTTCTCTTCAAAGGTCCGCTGGAGCCTCTCGCCCGCCGCCCACATCGGGTCGCCCTTTTTCCAATACGTGAAGCAGTTCTCAAAGATTTGGCGCACATCAGCCAGGAAGTCCTCTTCGGTTGCGTACTCTTTCTGATCCATCTTTTGCTTAATCGTGCTGAGGTCCATTGGCCTTGATACTTTGTCAAGGTAATCGGGCACACCGTCCTCGACAGGATCGACTGGTTCCCGGAAAGGTCCAACTAGACGAGTCCAAAATCCTATCAATGAGTTAGTGACATACTTGGCCAAAAGTAGCAGACAATTGTGATTTTACCTGGCCCTGACAGCATTCTATTAAGTAAGTCTGCACAAAAGTCGAGCTTCTGCTGTGTCGAAAACGTTTTCCCATCTAAAGCAGCTGCACTTGTGCGTCTCTTCTGCGGTTTCAGAGGAGGAGATGATCCAGATTTGCGATGTTGCTTTCGGCTTAAGCCGGTATCGCTAGATATCCCACTTGGCCGCCTGTTCTTCTTCTTCGCACCAAGGGCTTCTTCGTCAGTCAGTTCATCAAGATAATGAACATTTTTCCGAATCACCGTCGTAATAGGGGCATTAGACGATTTGATAGAGCTCGGAGGAGCGGCAGCGATGGCAATTGTAGCTGCAGTGGCAGTTGGGGCTGGAGTCGGAGTGGAAGCTGGAGGAGCCATCGTCTCGAAGGAGCTCATTGTGACTACAAGCTCACTCAAAACTTCTTGTGGCAGTGATTTGGCAAACTCTGCTCTTGCATCCGAAGATCTCATATATTCCGCAGCCCAAGACAGTAGGAGAACTCGGATGGAAGAGCCCTCTGGAGTGTCTCGCCAGACCTGGATTAGAAGAGGTGTTGCCGGAATGCGGCCAGTGGTTCGTCGGCATTCCACCATTGCTTCTAGTGTATGCTCACATAGCCCCTTGATGGCAAGTTTGTGACCCAGTTTCCATAGACCAACCAGCGATTCATAGGAATTGGCGTTTGTGCTCTCATCCCCAATCTTGCCAGTGTAAAGAAAGCTTTGTATCAAACCGAATACTTCGGGCGTTGCATCTGGAAGCCTCACAATATGCTCTATCGCAGGCTCTGTGGCGTTTTCTTGGAAATATTTCTGATAAAACTCGGAGCGGTCGCAGAGAAAGTCTTTCTGAATGCCAAATGGCTGCTCACTAGCACCTACAAGGATGATGACGAAGATGGGATGCGGTTGGCTTGAGTATTATCAGTAATTGCGTAATGACGGGGGCTAAAAAGTGATTTCTCTTTTTCTTGATAGTACTCACGTCCAAGAGAATGGTTTTTTATCTGTAACATTTTTTGACACATCTTTTGAAGGTTCCTTTGGTCCCTCAGTCACTGCTTCTTTCGGAGCTTCCTTTGAGGTTCCATTTGGGATATCGTTTGTAGTACCATTGGCAGCTACCTCTGGGGCTGCCTCTTTCGAGGGTGGATCAGGAGACATTGTAAGATGATAACCTGATGAAGAAATTAGCACATATGATGCAAATCAGCCAAAGTCAACAATTGCAAAAGCTCAAGACGGCATAGTGAGTGTGAATACAATAGAGAGGTCGGCGCAACGAGGGGGATCATGCAAACGAGCGCATCGAATTCTCATATAGGATGATATTGCTCACAGCGCTGATGAAGCCACTACGCGAAAGTCATTCTGGAATCACACGGAATTGAGAATCAAGAGGACGTGAAACGTCATAAGCGCGTGCTGTAGATCTTGGAATAAAACACAAGGCCAAAAGGGGAAGAGAAGGAAAAAGAGAAGAATGATGCCACTCGCGACCGATTCACTCACTATGCTGCAAACGCCAAAAACTCTAATAGATGGTCGTACCTCTTGTCAATTCTGTCTCTTGGGCAGGCCACAGCGTTCAATGCAATTAAACCAATTTGGATAGTTGTGAGAGTAATTCAAATTTCTATATCAGCCAGTCCTCAGTCTGGTGCTGATCTTTGAATTAATCGTCAGAAATGTCGTTGTCCGCTGGCAGGAAATTGCGAGTTGAAGAGCCCATGAAGGCGACTTTCCGGAGCTGAGAATCAGGTGTGGCGCGTGTGGCTTGCATTTCGTGTTTGCGGCTTATGTAAGTCAAGTCCCAGACAAAAAGAAAAGAAGGCTGCATGCCTACCCTGGAATGTTGCCGGGCTCGCTACAGACTAGATGCACGAATCGCCAATCAGCCGGGCTTCTAAGCGATGGATGGATTTCAATAATTCCAGCGGTAAAGCACGCATGGGCTTCGGGGCTTAGTATCAGATAGACTGTCTGCTTCCAGCCGCATGTGGGAAGCGAGATAGCTGAAAGGCTGTCAGTTGTCAGCTCCTCTTGGATGGAAAAGTTCATTCGGCATATGTAGTTATTTGCTGTTAGTAACTACAAGTATACAGACGATCCAATTTTATATGCATGTTGGTCAAGAGGACTGCTCCTCTTATGGAATGGCAAGGCTGAGTGTTTGCAGTGTTTGGACGGATAAATATCTGAGCCCCAACTATACGATCTTAGAGCATTCTCCACCAATTGAGGCCCATATCTCTACGATCCTTCAAGGCGGCTTAGTCGCCCAACAACACCAGGCAAAAATCTGCCTTGCCGATATATAGTCGTCATGATTTCTAATAGCTGCCCATTACCGCAATCTCTTATATGTGACTCGCAATTTCCATGATAGTTCGAACCCTTCATATTAAAACAAGAAAGTAGAGTTTCTCAAACGTGACTGCACTTTTATACAATCATACCCTACTTATATTGACAGCTTGGAAAGACATGGCATCTCCAAACGCGGATGGGCTAGCAATCGACCATATTCGCATCCACAGCCAATGCGGTGCTTGTGGGCAGCTTTTCATGCCTCGTGAAGGTCCCATCATTTCAAGTACGCAACAACCTCCCTTCTTTCGCCGCCTTTAACAAAGGTATTCTTGTACAGGACGCAAGTAATAATCTAGAAATCGATATAATTCAGTCAACCGAAAGGGCTCATCTATCGATTTTCTTAATGCTTTTCAATTTTCAGGCTACAGTTACTCGTACGAGAATAACTTCCGACGCATAGTTGGCGGAGATCAAGTCTTTTGCAAAAGTCCGAATTGCTTCATCTGTCGGACCAAGGACAACAGCATAACAGTACATGCCGACTGTTTCCATCTATTTGTTCAGCGATGTCACGTCAAAAGCCTTGACGATGGTCCTGTACGAAACAAGGAAATTTATAGACGTCTTTGGCTGGCGGGAAGAAAAAGACATGCCTGGCGTGGAATGCCGGCGCTCAATTTCATGAGCAGCGCCACTCTAGAAAGGCCTCCGCCAGAGATGATCAGCGAGATGTGCGGCTTTCGAGGTGTTTTCCTGCCAGAAGTGGCTCAGTTGATCCAGAGTCATTCGCAATCACACCGCCTCTGGAGATATTACTCGGTTCTAAAGTTGGTTCAGGACCTAGAGCTGGCAGAGTCGCTTGAAACTGCTACGTATCCGCTGTCCAAAGTGCTGTCGTGGTCTCGGAGTGAGAACCCTAGGCTTGTACAAGATGGAGATATTGCTGGGCCCTTCGTCAAGCTCAAAATTGATGCTCGCGGCATTAAGAGCATTGAAAGGCTCTCAGAAATTCCAACAAATACAGGGAACGAGATGCCTGCCCCTTCTTTCGTCTTTGCAATAGAGCCGGTGGAGAAGCTTTCTAATGCGCAGTTGGACTTTGAGGCACGTAACCCAGCGTTTATCCATTTCCATTTTGAAACTATTCGGTTAACGACTAACCAACATGTTTTCAGCTCGGAATGTGCCACCTGCATGTTGAGCCAGAAAACATCAGCATCTGGAGCACTCCAGCCATCTCCCGGCACAAAGATTTCGAAGTCTGGGAAATGGGTCGATACAAGCGTCTCAATTCCATCAGTTTGAATTCGGAGTCCTGCACGGGAATTTCCTTCTTCCTGCGCCACCATTGTGTTATTGATATTCACGCGCATTCTACTCGATATCTCCCAACTCACGTTGACAAGTTCAAGTACATGGAAGCCATGTTCACTTCCGCTGCTGATGACGGCGTCGAATGGATCTACATGCCATTGGCCGCACGAGATGAAATCATCGCAGTCAGGGCCAGGACTCAGGTGACTCCAGATACACCACACTACTTTACGGTAAGGCGTTGAAATGAATTATCCGATTCATTTGACCAGAACAACGGTATCGAAAAAGAAAAAGAAAAAAAAGCTAACATTCATATTGTTTCTAGTTCTATACAAAGTCTGGAGAAAAGATTGCGGTTGGTACTCCCTATAAAGAAGCACGCACACGGCACGGGGAAGGACAGGTATTACACCTAGGAAGAGATGAGGTATATACGCTGGAAAAAGATTCGTGGCGACATTTAAACCTCATATACTCGATGCCAGCCTCTGGATTTATAACTTTGATCCGGCCCGACGCCGATATCGTGACTGACGGAGATGCTGATGGCCAGAACACTGCCACAGTAATCGATATTCCGCCAACCATTACGTCTCTTAGCCCAGGCGCCGTCACCTCCTCGCTTCTTCCCAGGGCTTTCTTTTCTTCCGCATCTCTGGAAGGTATATTAAACGTACACGTTTTCACTGTGAGCTGGCAAAAGCACTGCAAGGGTATACTAATAGAGTACGAAAACGGATCTAAAAGAGCTCTGGGACAGTGTCGCTTGGGCTTGGATGAAGTCCAAAGCTGGCATAAGCCTCTCAGCATGCATTACGTGCCCGCGGAATCTGGACGGAATGTCTGTGATCTAATCAACGAGACACGTACGTCCAGAAGCGCTCAGGTAACGTTTGACTGTGAGAGCAGCCATCTCACTGAGGATGGCTCGCTGGAGGAGAATTACTACGAGTTGAAGGGCCGTCTAAACTTCTGGTTTACCTTTCATGAGGTCGAGTTACAGTTTGTAGATGCCTAGCTTTCTGTACTTTTATTTATTTACCTAGTCCTCTTACCGTTACTGATATTATGAGACAATTTCTTTATAACGGTAGCATTTTTACTACTAACAATATGTGAATTTTTTTTTCTTCCGATCCTATCTGTTGTTTTGGTTCCCTTACTCTTTCAAAGTGTGTTGGACGTCCATCTACAGTTTTGAGCAACAAGATATAGCCTAGAAACTATTCATTTCAGTCCTAGATTTACCCAGATAGCTCAGCCTCAGAGAATACACCCGTCTTGGCAGCGGATAAAAATGGCTGCTTGTAGGATTACAGAGGAATAATATATTTCGGTGTCGTCCCCTGCCGTCCTTATAAGAGAGCCAATAGCAAGCAATGCCGAACCTTATGCCGTTGGTTGCTCTATATCCGGCCTACCTGATATGCCTATTTTCCCTAGCTAGACAAAACTGTAGTTGGTCGTAAAACTCCAAGGGGAAAAAACCCTGAGTAGTGCGGCTAAAGGAAAGCAGGGCTCCCATGAAAGTTGGGAATTTAGCCTGTTACTCGACGAGCCTCGTGCAGTTTCATACACGTATACGTATACGTATACGCATTATGCTTCAGGAAGAGTAGAGCTTCGAGGCCTAAACCTGAAGCCTTTACCGGCTCAAAACATGAACCCTGATCCATGGTCCAAGAGATATTGCAGCACCCATTGCATTCACATGCTTACCAATGAGAAGGGGCCGTTTGCCTACACTAACGCAAGCAATATGGCTATGCAACCGACCCCAGACTCTCTCCCCATGTTGATCTCGTTGAAACAATTACTACTTACAGGTATGCTACTGCCGCCAAGGAGTGTTTCTTAGCTGGTACCTGTCGTACTGTACTGTAGTATGCATTATCCGAGGCAGCGCATGGAGCTTTTGCTAGTTGCTTTATGTTAGAGCCCGATCGTACAGTAGACCAGTCGCGATCTATACCCTGCCATCTATGCTTTTTCCCTCACCCCGGGCCTTGGTGTAACCACACGGAAGCAGTAAGTGCGCATCCGATGCAGGGCTCCCGTTATGGACTGCATGAGGTAGTAAATGGAGGGGGTGGAAGATAGAAGGGGGGAGTTGCGATTGTGTCATTCCAAGACTATACTATGCCTTGTATGTATAGGTATGTAGAGCACTTGACGTAAAGATCCTTTGCTCTGGCAGATCAAGTCTGGAAGCCAGCTACCTAGTAGGTAGTAGTAGCCCATGTATATCTGCGCCTAGGCTCGGCGCTCGCATGCCCTCGGCATGTGTCAAGTTGATGTATGGCACATGGCACTATCGAGAGATCTCTCCCCTCGTCCTCGGCCTAATGAGAACTACTGTACAGATAGCCCTGTCAACGACGACGGCTATCTGAGGGGTTAGAAATGCGAAGCGATAAAGGAATGCAGATGGGTAGCATTTCCTATCCTCCCCGTGAATCGCCCGATCTAGACAGCTTTTGTGATGCCACCTTATATACGACGGCCCTTTTCGGCTTGCAGCGAGAATCGCCCACGCTTCCCACCTCCACCTCCACCTCCAGAGTCGGCTCCAATCGGGGCGTGCCGATATTGGCGGCTTTTTCTTTTACGACCCGACCCCCATGTCTTCTTTCCATCTTGCCACGCTTCTTGACGGGTGTTGACAGCGGCCGAATTGGTCGTAGGAAAGGGCTCAGAGACATAAGTACCCGGCATAGCCGCGGAACTCCGTGGGAGAAACAAGGCAAAAGTTGAAGAGTCATTTTGGTGCTCTGTTAAAGAACCGGGCAAAACATCCGATTCGTTGGAGCTTGTCAAAGCTCACATTGGCAAACACCAACCTACACAGTAACAGCAGCAGACGAGCTCGCTAAGCAGAAATACAACCTTTACGGTTGCATTTTCTGTGGTTGCAGTCCCTAGCAATACGCTTCATACCACGCTGTAATATCAGCAGCCTCTTTTTACTTGCTCCCCGTCCTCGGTAACAGGCAATGCCCATTATCTCCGCAGCGCGCTTATTGCGTGCTAGCCGTCGATCCGGGCATGGGGAAAGGAACCACGTTGACAGTCGTGTGGACGGGATGGCGCCGCGTTCTTTGTTCTTTTTTGGACGGGCCATGGGAGAACTCGGCGCAATTCCAATCTACGGAGCTGCTATCAGTAGTATCTCACTCAGCACTTGGCAACCTTGATAACGGCCAAGCGTCCAAGTTGGCTAATTAGTAAGTGGTAAGTGTTGTATGCCGGTTCCGAAATTTCCCTCATGGCGGCTCAGCAGAAGGGTAAAGCTTCCCTGTACGTAGTATTCATGGTGCCAAGATGTGTCATGCTCGGCAATGAAGAATGATCTCAACAGTTTCTGGGACACTCATCGTACCACAGCCCGGGTCGCGATAAGACGAAACAGGCCGTCCTCTTGCAATGAGCAGAAGCTGCGTAATCGTATTAGCGGCATTGCTACTACTGTGCACTTCGTATCGTATTATTGACTGTCTGGCCCGCCGCATGTTTGCCCGTAGGCAATTCTGTCCCCAGATAGTGCGTGCACGGTGGTTCGGCCGTCCTTGGCTGAGCGCTTTTTCGCTGCTCTCGAACCATGACCCCATACGGAGCAACAGACCCCAGAAGCAGAGCGAGACTCCACCACGCCTGAATGTCTCAGACTGACTTGGGGCCAAAAAAAAAAAAAAAAAAAGCCAAGGCCTCACTGTTTGTCTGGAACAATCCGGCCTTTTCATGCAAACTTGTTAGCGAGCGCTTTAGGCGGCTGCACACAGATTTGCTATTTTTGTGTCTTGGATGCTTTCTGCACCGTTCCAATTGGGAATGAATTGCTTCATTCTGCATGCGTGCATGGGCTTCTATTGGCCTCTCCCGCCACGCAATCATGGCGATGACGATGACATGGCCGCCCTGGGACTAAGCCCGAGTCCACATTTGTGCATAATAAGGGCACAAAGGGAAAGAAATAAGGCTGCCTGCTGTCTGTTCCACCCACCCGCTATAAAGACAGTCAGTCAAGTCATTGAAAAAAAAATTCAGCCCATAGTAATAGCTCTGGTGGGAGAAGAAAAAAAAAAAAAAGCGGCCAAGAGGCGTGTGTCTACGAAAACGTGGAGTCAAGATCGGGGATTTTGCGCCATGTATCTTTTCCCCACAGGTACAATCAAGACCAATGTCGGAGTGGATCGTTCAAAATTTCTCAGCGAAGCCGGCGAACACAAAAAGAGAGATGAGCGAGCGAGCCAAAGAGCCAAAGATAACGGTGGATACCAGGCTAAACGCTGATGCAATTAGCAGAATTTTTTTTTTTTTTTTTTTTTTCTTTTTTCTCTTCTTTTCCAGAAGCATGTGGGCAAATGCATGGACCAGGAACGTACTGCTGAAGGCGGCCTCATGCTCTGGGAGCAAGCTGTGATGGGACAGATTGATTCCCATGGAGGCTAGCAATAATTTTTTTTTTTGGTAGTATTGAAAATCTGATAAGGCGTTATAAGAGTCCCTGTTTGTTTTCAAGGCTAACAAAGAAGAAAGAAATTTTTTTTCTGCGTTCGGTTACAGCTTGATGATGTCCTTGGCAGGGCAGACAGGCGGCCAGGAACGAAAACTCGCAGCCTCATCGTGTGGCTTGGCATCCAAACTCGACCTAAACGGGCCAAGAGGTGGCAAACGTCAACGAAAAGGAACAGGCCGCCAAAATTGCGAATTCCGACGTGGCGCCGAAGAAAAATCGCCCATCAAGGTGCCGGACCGGAACACACTCACTACGTGCCCACGCCCTGTAAGTACGAGGGAGCTCCGAGCCGACTTACAACATGTCAGCCGAGCCGGAGGCCGATATCGTGCCATGCCAGAGCATTCATCAGCCTTGTTGAGTCGCGGCATGCAATGCTACTTGGTTGCAGCGATGCGACTTTGTGTTGTTCCATAGATGAGATGAATCTTGTTGGGGGCTGTTGGTAGCAGAGTGAATAAGTAAATACGTAGAGGCGTCATGCACCAAGCGTCAATCAATCAACTCACTGTTCTGTATTCTTATTTCCTTCTACGCCGCCGCCATGATATCTCAATAGATCAGCACCTACCTATTATCACCTATACGCAAGCCCGCGCTCGAGACGTGTATACCGTAGGCCATTAAACGAAATTGTGAACCCACTCAACCACGCGCGTATTCGAACACCTCCCCTTCCCCAGACGCGGACATTGGACGGGGCTGAAAAAACGGACCAACAAAAAAAAAAATTATTCTGAAAGAAAAGAAAAGTATGCGTACGAGTCAATAATTCAACATAATGCCATATACAGTAGCGGGCTGGGGGAAAATGGATCCACGGCCTGGGGGAGGAGAGCGCTCAGCTTATCACATGTCGGTAAGAAACCCTCGCTCAAGTTCTAGACACTGCTCAGGCTCAGGCGGGTTTAAACAAAAAGGTACAGAAAAGCCATTATTATTTCCGCCTAGACCCCGGACCAGGCTGAACTCCATGTTCATGACGTCGTGATAGGTCGACCTAGCTGCTACGATAATCAGGCGATGCGAATATACAGATGATTCCGCAACTTGAATTATCCCGCTTTAATTTTTTTTGCTTCATGATTTAACCAGGGTCGCAGAGAATGTCATATGCACCGAAAAAAATCTCCGAGTCAAAACGCTTCAAACATTGATCGGAGACTATACAGGTTTCCTACTGCTACCACGACTCAGAATCTTGTGCAGAGGCAAAGTATGTATAACCTAATGGACATGCCGAGGCTGGAACTTTCAGAGCAGAGCTAGAACACAACAACATCTAGACTAGCCTATCAACTAGAAAAAGAGATGGAAAGGAAAAAAGAAACACTAGCTCTGGTTTTACAGGCAGCTATCTCATATAGAGCAGTGCTCCGTGAGGGTGCAAATTCACCATCTATACTCATGAAAATAGAATCTAACCCCAAATTAGCATCCCGGCCGGGACGACGCCGCCACCTCGTCATGGCTATTGCTCGCTAGGGCTCTGTCTCGATATGAGAGCAAAAGCCGCCCGCTTTGGTGGGGAGATGCGGCTCCATCTTCGCTCCATCTCGGATACACCTACGGCGCACAATGGCTCTTCGGCCGTTTGCCGGCGCTTAAGCCACCCCCAGTTTTTTTTTTCTCTCTCAGCCCAGCTCTCCCAGGTCAAGTACGGAGTAGTTGGCTAGTCATTCAAATCAGTCAGTCTCGTTGTTACTTCGGTCGCCATCCCCGGTCTCTTCGTCCTCATAATAATAATCTTGAAGCCCTTCCTCCGCCTCCGACTCATCCTCGGTTAGGCCAGCGTTTTCTCCCAAAATAAGATCCTCGCTGCCTTGCCATTGAGACGGCGGCGGTGGCAATGCATCCTCGTCCTCGTCTGCCCAGCCATAGTCTTCGTCGTCGCTGTCTGGCACCTCCAGATCCGTCTGCCCCAGTTTCCTCTTTGGTCGCGGTGCCATAACCGCCACCTCCATATCCGAACTGTTGGCCTCGTAGTGGACACTTGATATGCCGGTCTGTTGTCCAAGTTGAGATTAGTATTTCGCAAATGCCGACGCTTGGGGAGGATCAATGTAACCCACAGATTCAACTTTAAATGCAGATACATGCTCGACGGCGTCTTGGGCCGCCCTGCCATCAATCTTTTGTAGGCCAGCTAGAAAGACACTCGAGGACTTGCTGGCGTTCCACGCCCAGTCCCGGAATAGAACTAGCCTTGTAGACACGCCCTGCTCCCAGACCGTGGTGTTGATCGACGGGATTAGCGTAGCCATTTGCTCGCTTCGCATCTTGGTTGCACATTGCGATAAAAGTACCACGGCGCAGTTCTTAGTTGCGGCGAGCTTTTGTAGCGTGGTGATTATGAACTGTAGGCCCTGCAGACGCTTTGAAGCTTGAGTGGGACCTAAAGAGGCAGGTGTGAGATGGGAGGAAATCTCGAGGTTGATGTATCAGAACACACCTTTTGCAGGCTTTTTGCCCCCCTTTGCTTCCAAAGACCTCGGCAAGGAGGAATTTATCAGAGCCGATAAAGAGCTAATGACGATGAGAGAAACATCTGAAGCAATAGCGGTTGTTGTAGGCCGAGATATAAACGCAAGCAGATGAGGCAGCGTCATGCAAGAGTAGTGAACCAGATTGGCTGGGTCAATGTCTTGAATACTCTCTATATTCGCCAACAATCGGGATTCTTTGACGCTCTTTAGCACATTTGCCATTCTCTGTGTTTGCAGTTTCTGGAAGCAGTCTGATTACGATGCCCCGTGTTAGTTAGTGTCAATAAAGAGTCGCAGTCTCTTTTCATATACGTCAGACCGACCTACCCAGACCACACCGTTACCATCACTCAGGGCATTGGCGGCCAGTTGAATCCTACACATTCCGTCAGTCTCTATCTTTTCAACAAAAGAACTCATAAAACGTAAATATCACTGAAATCTCTTACCCTAATGCAGTCTTGCCGCAGCCAGGAGGACCCCATATCTCGGTTACCTGGCCACGCTTGACGCCGCCATGAACAGCAGCATTTTGAGAATCCTCCGAATCCAGTCCCAGCAGTGCACAGTCAAGAGCTGCCAAGCCCGTAGATATATGAGCAGCCGGATCAGCTTTCAACTCTTCCAGAGCCTGTGAAGCCGGCACAGTTGGGAGACGATCTATTTCAGCCTCGTTAGTTGGCACGCACAAGAATTACAGCCAATTTAGCGCAAATTCAACTCACGCGTAGAGCTTGAAATGTCAAAACTGGCTGTATCATGGCCATGAATGGCATGATAATCCATCATCCATCGCCGGTTTGCCCTGGATCTCTGGCCAAGCTACCCGATTTAGCTGCGCAGACGGTGACGGCGTGAAGCCTTCACTTCGCAGACGTGCACGGTTGAAGCACGAAGGCACGTGATTTCAATTTACAGGTGTCCAAAAGCGGCAACCAGCTCCACCGCCGTCCTCTTCTCACTCCATTACTACGACCGAATAGCTGTTAATTCTCTTGTTGCCAATCATTTTAGAAGTTTATTTCCTTGATTGTCGAAATGTTCGTCTGCACTTTTTGCTCGTTTACTTTGCATCACCAATTCTCGCAAACCTCAGCTCACACAGCTGCGGAGAAATGCGCTTTCGTATCGGCGAATCTCAAGCTTACCTTACCAGGGGCCTGTTTGAAGCTTGTCGCCTGTGCGGCGTATTCCAGACCCCAATAGCTTGGTCCCTTAGTCATGACTCTTCTGCGCAAAGCGGGTACGAAAGAGAAAAAAAAAAAAAAAGCACGGGCAGCTATCTAGCTGAAGCTGAAGGGGGTGCTGATATTGGAAGAGGAGGATACAGCCGAGTATTACTCCGTCTGTTTGTGTGCTTTTCTGGCACTTGGTTTACGGACAACGTTGCATGCATTTTTGAGTGCGTCTGTAAGTCGCATACTTTGCCACTTAGATAGTCTGTCTTCAACTTGGCATCTACAGCTACTACAGCTAGTCTACTAGGCAGGTCTACCACATAGTTATAGATAGTGTCCAGTAGCTGTTTTTCATGCCAATATTTGCTTCTACCATGAGAAATCCAGATTTATCAATTTACACCACCTCAATAGCTCTCAAAACGGCGACTCAGTACTAGCCAAAACAACCCTATACCCATCCGCATCCTCAAACGTCCTCCCACACCGGTCCCAATAAGGATTAAAGCTCGTCACGGCATTAAACCCAGCTCTCTCCATGCGCGCCACCGCCTCCGCATATTCTTGTGCGTCGGGCAGGTAGAAGACGAGCAAGTTGTCCTGCGTGGGCGCACGGCCGGCGGCGTGTCCGGCCTTGGCCGTGAACTCGAGGTGGTACCCTGCGTCCTTGTGGCCGAGCATGATGCCGTCGAAACCCTCGTGCTGGTTGAAGCGGAAGAGCAGCTCGAAGCCGAGGCCGTCGACGTAGAAGGGGAGGAGGGCGTCGATGTTGTCGGATGGGCGGGCTATCCGAAGGATGGCTGACTGAATAGGCATTGTAGTTGGATGTGTAGGTAAGTTACTACTCGAGTGGCTTTACTGCTGCGGACTTTGCCGAGATGCAGATTGGTAGATACAGATTACTGGAGAGAGCGATGGCGGGTATATCGCAACCATCAAGAAAGGAAGCGAAAATATCGCACAAATATCTGCGGAATTAGCATGCTTGAAACTAAACCATTGCTCATATCTTTCGGCTCTATTCGTAACTACGAAGCCATAGAGTCGCTTTGTAAACCCAGACTCAGCAACTGATTGATTCGCATTGCAGAGATACGATACGAGCCGAGGATGAACTCCGCAAACAACTACCAAAGGGCGTTGCTTGACGTCACTCTATGCTGCAGTATCCATTGAGCGCTATAGCTATAAAGGCCCAATAGTCCAGTTATCGAAAATTCCGATAAATGGTGAGAAGAGTAGCTAATAAATGTCAACTCATCTAGTCCCTAGAAGTTGACATAATGGCAAGATCTGGCCCGGGGTCTTAGCCACATCTCGGCGTTACTGTGTTTGAGCGCCAGAGGGTAAAGCCACAAATGGTCGAATTAAGGTGCGAGATTTGCGCCTCAGATTGCTTGTTAGAGCGAGTCTATGCTATAGTCTAGAAACTTCCAGACGCTAGATCTGGGGAAAACGCCATACTCGGTTGAGATTGTGTATGGGGTAAAGTTGCAGCCTAAGCAAGATCTGCAAGCCTTCTCTCGCCATCGAGAGATGTAAAACTGCTGCTCCTTGTACTTTCTCCAGGTTCGCTAGCTGAAATCGCAGGTAGGCAGGCATCAATGTTTGAATACCCCGTCGCTGTCGCAAACTATTCCCGCCAAGCAAAGTCCGCCTCGCCGCCAAAAGCGGCCTTTTCTTTCGAGAGGATTCCAGGGAAGCCCGGCGTACTCCGGACAGGCACATACAGTATCAAAAAATGATCTGTACATAAAACTTATGCCGCAGGCACACGCAAGCACACACTCCCAAGATTCTCTGTTCCTGTTTTTTTTTGAGCTCGGCCCCTCATACGGTCATGCTCCCGCATGGGTCTTCTTTCTTTTTTCTCTCTCTTTAGAACGCCACAAAGGGGGTGTGGTCAATGACTCCCAAGGCAAGGCTACTACTTTTTATTCGCGCGGCGTCGCCGAGATTCTCCTAATGAACACACACGCACACGCACACACACACAAACACAAACATGGTACTAAAAAGTGTTAGTAGTTGGTAGTCGTTGTGAACTTGTAAACCCAGTTGGGGGCGGATTGGGATGCAAATCTGAAGTCGGGCTGTAAGGGGCAGTGCGGCACACACAAGCCGCAGAGAGAATGGAAGCCCAGTTTCACCCTTCGTACGACAAATCCAAGGCCCCAGGATCATGATAGGCCATGGTTGCTTTTGGGTGTAAATGCAGCTTTTGTTAGCCTGGCGAATCGCTGGCCTGCAGTTCGCGCGCGTTACATTGAAACCTCTCCTGTCACGCATCATACGTGGTGCCAGTCGCTGTGTGACAGCAAACAGGTTCGCAGCCGAGCCAATTAGTATGCGCCTTTGCATTGAACAAAGTCGAACCATGGCCAGATACTCGCAGCGACGAAACTTGAAGTTTTGGTCCCTTTCTTTTTGTTGGGCGAGGATTTAACTCCTCCACCACAGCCACCCCCCCAATCATGGCACTGAATCGCATCCCCATCTTTTCCTGTCTCCCCGTGGGGTGGGAAAAATATTAGCCCCTCTTTTGCTTCATCAATCAAAATGGCAGTTTGTTCCTGCGTCAGGCGGACAGGGGAAAAGGGCGAAACGACATTGCAAGCTTGAGAAAGGAAGGGGATAAAGAAAACTTAGCAATGTTTCAGCCTAAAGGCAGTTCTCGATGTTGGGTAGCGGTCATCGACAAAAAACGACTCGTCATGCTCAAGAGAAGGTTTCCGGAAGAATTAGAGCTTACGGCATCCCCCAGGCCAATATTTTGCCTTATACCCCGTAGTATTGCCTTTTCTTCCTTGCTATCCACGGGGAGAGGCCGAAAGGGTGCCTCAACGTTACGGCAGGCTATGCCTATCTGATACGTAAGTATGTACACAGAATGACAAAGGTGCCCGCACTTTTTGCATCTTGACAACGACGGAAATCGTGGCGAGGCGAATATTCTCCAGGTTTTAGCGCATACACCCCCATGGAGGCGTAACACGTTGCATCGTAAGAAAACGAAAAGGCTTGGGGGACAGAATAAAATGTCCCAGCCTAGGCTTGAGGGCTGATGATGCCACTTTCGGACCCCATTGGCCCTTTTACTTTGTCACTTAATTTTCCTCTTGGCTGGCGCTGACCGTCAGCTATAACGAGTCGTAGTGGTAATAGCACGGAAAAGCGCTATTAGCCGTTCTCTCCCGTACACCCCTTTGGGCGTGAAACTTGCCAATCTTTAGCCGGCGGGATCGTCTCTTATCAGCGCAAGTGTCGCCATCGTCGAGGCCAAGCAGCCAATGGCCGACGCCAATTGTCGGCTATCGCACGGGCGAAGATTAAGCCCTTTGCTGCGTTACAGGTGTTTAAAAAAAAAAAAAAAAAAGCTACTCTAGGTGAAAGGCCCATATCTAGTATACCGAGCCCCGCCTTCTGGGGAAATTGGAAATTGGCCGGACATTTTGGAGAGAAGAGAGATAAGCACGTGGGCGATATTAGGGTCTGATTTGGGCCTTTCGGTCAGTAGCCGGCTCTCGTCCGCGCTGAGACGGGAGAAAGGAGTTTCGAGGCTATTGAATGGAGCTCGCAAAGCTAAGATTATGTCCCTTCATGTATGATTTCGATGTTGCATGTGAAAGTAGGGCTTCTTGATGGCTATCTTTGAAGGCGCCCATTAATTACAGAAGTCGGCACCCGAGGAGCCCCGGGTGCAGCCCTCCGGCAGCCTGATCCTGGCAATACCACCATGTTACTATCGCTCTCAAGGCAAGGCTTGGGCAATAGATCCCCAGGCTGAAGTCGAATCTGGCATGTTCTTCTGCCAATAGATACTGCTTACGTGCCCTGAATATACTTTGACATGTGCTTGACTCTGGAGATGGACCCTGCTCCTCCGTAATTCAGCCGAAGAGGCCGACTTTGCCGGGGCGTTGGATATCAAGTCTCTGACCGCATCCGGAAGGTTTTTCCTTCGCGGAGATCCATTGTGAACCGATATCTCGGTTGAAACGAGGAGGCATATGGACATTGGTCCTTGCATGTCATGCTCAATCTGACACCAGTTCTCTTGCTCCCAGCCTTATGCACAAAGCATAGCATTCTCCTTCTGGAAAAAGGAAAACCAAGCTGCTGCTAGTCATGCTCAGTTGTGAGCCGAGTTCCTTCTGGACTGGAATGTACGCAGCAATTGACCGTTTGCGCCGAGCATTGATCCGGAGGAACAGGCACGTTCAGATGTCTGATACGGAGCACAAAAGCAGCCCGTAGATGGACCGACTATTCAACGCGGGCCATGCGCATCAATCATGCCTCGTGCTCAGATATTCCTTATCTCTCTTTTGCATCCCCCTGTGCGGGCTTCAGGCGGGCACTGACTTGCGCTGGTGGAGGTCGCCAGGGTTATCGTCAGGATACTAACACCTGAGCGAAAATGGCGCTACTATGGCTTCATCAGTTATGCCACCGTTGGTGCACGGCGGTAATCCTACAAGTACTTTGATAGATTCCAATATTAGGTGCAATGAACGGGGGGGGCTTGTGATAGATCGCTGAGCAAGCACGAAGGATTGGCTATTACCTTGTCCAGAGGAGGATGCCGTAGCAGTCTTGTCGCTATTCCAGAGCTCCTAACTCCTTTTCGTCTTGCGATGCACAGCCCCGTATTGGCGGAAGATTTTGATCTTATTTTCTTTTCGGGCCATGAAACCGATACCTCAAGCTCTGTAACTTCTGTTTCATGCGCTGCGTCCAAGCTCGGGTCGTATTGTCAGTGCTGCTGCACAGTTCCCTTGCCCGGGGTGTCGGCCGGGCTTCCCCGTTCCGAGAAAAGTTACGTGGCGGTTTGGTTCGGTGACAAGGGAGCAGCATTTCAGGAGATCTAGATCAATGGACACCCCGGAATTTCCTGAAGCAGCCTAGGCGCGCAAGGGTTGAAGGCTACATGCAATATCGAGCGCACCGGGAAAGCTGATAGTGATGATACCCAGTAATCGGCATACAGCTGAAAGGCTCAATACAGGCAGCACAGGTACATCAATACACCGAGAACAATCTCTTGGAAGGCCCGTTCTCGGTCGAAGACGAGAGCTGAGAATGCGCGCTAGTCGAAATGGCGAAATCGCTTTTACGGATGCCTAGACCGTCGATGGGGGCACTCGAACAACACTGCGGATCTCTTTTGTTTGATGCTGAAGCCGCAGCGCACGCCTTGCTGATAAGGATAACGCCAGTAAGACACCTGGATGGGGACGGTGGATAGGTTAGACTAGCAATCTCTTTCTTATTCTGCTCTGCGCCGCACCAATTGCAGGGGCAAAACGCAGTGCATCTGGCCAGAGATAGCAACCCCCACATTCTACCGTAGGGAGGGAACCAGGGGTGTTTCTGGGGACCCCGGCCGGGGGAAGAATGGAGGTAGCGCAATTTGACAAGGTCCTCTCTCCAAGACTCTGTTGCGGCGAGAATAAGGAAGGTGAAGAGTCATGTCGAACAGATAGTCGGGAGCGTATCGAGACCACCGGAGCCTGTACGGGAGTACTTTTGCCTATCCAAAGGGCACGCTAGGAATGGCGAACGCCACTCGGCGCCGGCTGGCGGACTGGGAATACTAGCAATAAGGAGCAAGGAAAAGTCTGGGGAATGTGTATGCTGCACACAAGGGCTAGAATTTGCATATCTGCACCCCATCCATGTCTCACGGACCGTCGAGATCGCCCAAGAGGAATCACGATAGAGCCGCTTCAATCAACAGGCTCGGTTGCGAACTAACGCTGGGGACGGACTGGTAGTGATTATTGTTCACTCCGCAGAGGAGCACGAGTAAGCGGAGAAGCAAGCTTTCTGCCGGCGGGCCAGAGCAGAATGATCATCGCAGGCCTGGCACTCGCTCGGCTCATGACGTTTCATTTTGATCCTGTCCCTGTTCAACCAGCTGCAACCAGACGTTTCTCTCTATCCTTGCCTCAAGTCAAAGACAACCGCAACCATTAGCATGTAGGATCATGACACCGTTTCTAAACGCTTCCATTCGCGGGAAACGGGCACCGTAGCCGTGTCTCGGCTATTTAGCTGGCACCTTTTTGCCCTTTCTCTGCAGCCCGTCGGTTCTCCCTTGTTGCGTGGCCTGGTTTCCGTTTGTCATGTTGGAGGGCTACCGTCACGTCGGCCAGTGATCTTCAGAGCCAATCTTGCCTCACCTGAGGTTCAAGCATGAATGGCGTTAGGACCAATGCAAAATGCTAATGCTACCTGCCCGACAGCGCACCAGGCTGTATGCGTATGGCTGGCTAAGCGCCCGAGCAGCGAGCCGCAATCACTCATCATGCCTTGTCCATGCGACCAAATGATTTGACAGATCCCCCAGGAAGCGTGACCACATACTCCATGGGGTTTTGTGGCCATTCTCGCGATAACCTAACGGTAACGAGGATGGCTCCCCTGATATGGAGCGGCACAGATGATACCGAGTGGTGCTTGGTGGACGATGATATGGTAGCCTGACCCAACAGGCGAGCTGTCACGCCTATTGCGTTTGTCTGTTGGTAGGCGTGACTCTGCCAGGACCCCCACCTGCGGTCCATCGAGGCTCACTATCAGTTGGAAATGGAGATGGTGGTATGAGGGAGCTGGGCCGCTGTCACTTCGGCCCCCAAAAAGGTGGGATGTAGCGTCCTGATGACCCTCGACTGGGGACTGCGAGCAGAAGACGGGCGCCGTCCAAGTATAGCAGACAAGGCCACAATTGACTGGGCAGTGCTGAAGATGAGGAAGCAGAGCAGGGACAGCGTCATCCGAGTGCGTGAGCGTGAGTTTCTATTAACTCGTGCCCATGATCCAGAACCTACCGCGCCTAGCAGCAGTTGTCAACCCCAAGATGATGGCAAGAACAGTGAAATCCCACCCCGGCATGGCATCATCATAGAAGGGCCTCGCAGCGCCTGCGGAGGAATGCGCCGCGCGGAGTAATTTCAGCGTCTGGCAAGCTATAAGCATTGCTGTGCGTGTGAGCTGCATTCTCGACGCTGGTGCTAGGCGGCGTTAGCAGGGCCTTTCTGGGACCGTCATGGTGGTGGCTACTAGCGTTCGGCCCCACGACACACGGGAAAATGAGTCGTGCCCAGGCAGAGCCGAAGTCGAATCTATAGAGTAATGGCTTCTCGCGGGCGATCACTGAATGCGCCAGAAGAAAATTTGGCAGCTTCTTTTGGGGCCCTGAGCGCACCGGTGAAGGGGCGACGGCAAGCCACGCTTTGAGATAGCGCACTGCGTAAATTAATTTCATTAATTGGGCTACCCGCCGGAAGAAAAAAAAATTATTGAAATACGATACCGCGTAGATAGGCCCAGTTACTCACTTACACTGGATACTCAGGTAAGTGTCCTGACTGTTTTCGAGATGTTGCTGCAGTCGGTGGCCGCAAGCAGTGTCATGCCATGTTGTGCAAAATCGCTCCCGGTGCCATTGATTTCAGTTCTGTGATTACTACGAGCCCTCGTACTCGTACCTCTTGGGCGTCTCCATGCCTTTGAAGCCACGCTGATAGCTTTTCCGGGGAATGGCGGCCAATCAGTCGAGCACGACAGACGCTGCGCCTCACTTCCCCCGATACCGTCGTCTGGGGGCGTGCAAAGTGAGCAGTGCTGGGCTTTTACAGTACAAGAAACGCATTGAGCGCATGGAAACGTAATTAATAGTGCCTGTACTGTGAGTAGCACCAGAGTTAGCAGCTTGTGGTATAGACAGACGGCTCGGTGGAGCGAACAGTCTCGACAAAGAAAGAGAGCAAAATGAAGAAGGGAAAAAAACTACTGCAACTGCAACCTTCACCGTTCCTCCACCGCCAGCCCACAACTTCCCAACTGGCAACCTGCTCGCAATTGTGTGCCGAGAGGGGGGTGGCTGCAGCGGCCCTGGACGCTAGCATCGCATCTGGCAAGGCAGCTTGGGCAAGTACCAGCTCGACGGAGGTACTTTGCGCCCCAGCGCCAGCGACAGCGAGCATCTCCCGTGGACCGAAAAAAAGTCTGGCTGGCTGGCCTCGAGCCAAGCCGACTTAGCGCTACAGGTACGGGGTACGAGTCGCACATCGTCTAGCTCGCCCTTGCCGGCGGTACTCGCTACTTGGGCCGAGCACAGCGCGCTATCTCCACGCCGCACCCCTCGCCCCATGTCACACCCCCTCCTTCTCGCCTTCCCTCCCCCTGCCGCTCGCTCCTGGCCATTCGCCCCAGCTGGGGCTCCCACTGAGCGAAAACAAGGGCTGGGGCTCGAATGCTGGGGCCGGAGGTACAACCATCTGAGAGCCGCCAAGTACCCCGTGCCCCTTTCCAAGCCCTGGCTACGTGTCCCCCTCCTCGTCCTTCCAGCACCCCATCGCGCCATCCAGCCCGCTGGACGCTGCCATGCAGCACCCCCAAGGCCGCCTAAGCCCTGCGTGACGCCCCTGATTTACCGCCCCGTGTAGCGACCACCAGCATGTGCAATGCGCTGATGCAGCCGGGTACAAGCCCGCAAGTACCTCTCCATGCTCCCTTGTCCTGTACGAAGTACCGACCCGGCCGAGCCCGCCCTTATTAAAGCGATTCCCTCCCCCCAGTCCCCTCCTTCTCCCGAGAAAAAAAGTCAAAAAGTCTTTTTCCCTTGACGACTCAAGAAAAGTCAAAAGCCAGCCTGCCGCCACCTGCAAAACATTAGCGAATCTCGCACCTTAATATCATCCTTACCGACGACCAAGCAGCACCTAGACACATGAGAGAAAGACAAGACAGCACCAGCAGCAGTCGCCATCAGATATACTTCCGCAAATAATAAAAGCAGCCCGTCCCATCTCGCCCCGCCAAGGACAATCGCACATCCTGCATCCGCATCACAGCAACCGCATCATAGCAGCCGCCCAGACAGCCTCGTTAACCGCAGCTCAATCACATGCAACGAGCTCGGTCTGCCGTGGATTTCACCAATCTCCTTAATCCATCGTCGGCAGCACCAAGCCAGGACCAAGGCAGCGGAGCAATGTCTACCGCTGCGGTTACCGTCATCAAGCCCAATGGGCCCATTCCAGGAGCGCAGGCTTCAGAGTCTGCCAACGAGCTCCCTCGTCCCTACAAGTGCCCTCTCTGCGACAAGGCCTTCCACCGCCTGGAGCACCAGACTCGACACATCCGTACCCACACCGGCGAGAAGCCGCACGCCTGCCAGTTCCCGGGCTGCAGCAAGAAATTCTCCCGCTCTGACGAGCTGACCAGGCACTCGAGGATACACAGCAACCCCAACTCCAGGCGAGGCAACAAGGGCCAGCAGCAGCACCAGCAGCACCTCCACCAGGGCATGCCTCACCCTCTGCACGTCGACGGCATGATGGCTCCTCCTCCTGCGCCCAAGGCCATCCGCTCAGCGCCTGCCTCAGCCCTGGTCTCGCCCAACGTCTCGCCTCCTCACTCCTACTCTTCTTTCGCCGTGCCTCCGGTTTCCATGCCTCACTATGGCCGTGGTACCGACATCTCAATGCTCGCAAACGCCGCCCATCAGATTGAGCGCGAGACTCTTTCTGGCGGCCCCTCCAACCACAACTCAAGGCACCACCCTTACTTCAGCCCTGGTATGCAGGGCCCTCGGGGCCACGGACCTTCGCTCTCCTCGTACCACATGGCCAGATCTCATTTCAACGATGATGACGATCACTACCACGGAAGCATGAGGCACGCCAAGAGGTCAAGACCCAACTCGCCCAACTCTACCGCTCCTTCTTCCCCCACTTTCTCGCACGACTCTCTGTCGCCTACTCCGGACCACACTCCCATCGCAACTCCAGCTCACTCACCTCGACTACGCCCCTTCTCCGGATATGAGCTGCCCAGCTTGAGAAACTTGTCTCTGCAGCACAACACCACTCCGGCATTAGCCCCCATGGAGCCCACTCTTGATGCTCCTCAGTTCCCTCCTCAGTCGCAGGGACTGACTTCTCGCGGCTCTGGCATTTCACTGACCGACATCATCAGTCGTCCCGATGGAAGCCAGAGGAAACTGCCTGTTCCCCAGGTTCCCAAGGTTGCGGTACAGGACCTCCTCTCTGACGGGATTTTCCCCAACAGCGGCAGGAGTTCAACTACCGGCAGCCTTGCCGGCGGCGATCTCATGGATCGGATGTAGAAGAGAGCGTTGAAAAATACCCCACGGTGGTGCCTTGAATGATTTGACGACTATGGGCTATAGAACGATAGAAAGAGTTGGCGTTTCTGGTATGGAATTGGAAATGGAAACAGTCATCCCTCACAGGACTTGACGCATGGTTTTATTTTACTTTTCTCATTTCTTTTTTTTCTTTTTCACCTGTTCTTTGTTGTGTTCGATTGGGTTTGTTTTTCTAAAGCAGGACTGGATGGTATCCTACACGCATAGGATGGCCAAAGGACATTATAGACATCACCACTTTCCCAGGCGGATAAAAATCTTATTCCGTTTCTCAGCTTTTGTTTTTTACTTGTTTCACAGTTTGGGGGGTTTCAATACAGTGGATGCTTACTATGCAAGCAATACTATAATTGGATTTGACGGGTGCACACTGCATAAGCAGCAGCACAGGGGCAGACCTGAAAAAAATCGGAAAATACATTTACCTTATAAAATCACGCGCTCTCCATTGATGTCCATCGTGCTATGTAGCCCAGTGTTTGACTGTTGGTTTGCGTGCAATATTGCATCCCTTGGATCCCTTGGCCATCTGCCGCCAAGGAGCAACCCGAGCCCGGCATTTGGCCCTGTTTTTGACGGCCTTCGGCAGCGGCATTGACCAAACACGCTTGCGTGTTACAATTTATGGGGATTATCATGCAAAATATGGGGGAGGCGGCGGAGGCGGCGGCGGCAGCAGCAGGATATTATCAGGGGGTTTGATGGTTGATGGAGGGGGAGAGGAAAAAGCCACGGGCAAGGCGGTGCATCCGTGGGACCCGCGGCCTATTACAGCAGAGAGAGATTGGAGATGGATGACTTCATCGCCGCACCAATGCATTTTTTTTCCCATTCGTCAACACTGATGCTACGGTGTACTAATTGTAGTATAATGAAGTAATGGATAAATAAATGAGTCGAGGAGGCAGTGCTTGTATGGTAAACGATAATAAAGACAATAATGAGAAATTACATATCTTAGGGTCGATACGCAATTGCCCAAGTTGCCTCCTTCCGGTGTTTCCCGTCTTATCTCCTGACTGTCAACTGGCTATCGTACGAAAACAAAGGGCCTGGAGTCCTCAAACAATGCAAGAGGATTTGCGGGGAAAAGAAAAGACTTCAATTACTTGTTTTAGATTCTGCCTATCTATCTGATTTAGTATTAGTAGCATTTTTTCCCCGGAGAAACCTTGATTTTGAAGGATTTGTTTGGCAGTTGCTTTTTCTATTTAGACAAAAGAACAAGAGCGAGATCATACAGTTGGATGACTGTTTTGAGGGAAGCCAGCTTTGGGCCCTATCAGCCTATCTCTGGGCGTTAGTTCCTAGCGCAGATTACGCTGATCCGATGGGTGCCTCAGCGCTAAGAAGGTTTATCTCTGGGGGATGTGGATGTGGATGGATGGAACCTTGACAAGCAAGTTAAAACAGCAGACCTCAAGCAAACGCAACGCAGCTGCAGACCAAGTTACAAGTTACGAGTTACAAATGATCTATTGAAAGGGGTGGGTTGTTTTTTTCCGAAAGGGGGTGTGCTCTGTGTGATGGTTGATGGATGGTGAGGGTGAGGGCGAGGGCGAGGGTGCTTGTAGGGCCAGGCAGCATTTGTTTGGCTCGCTTAGATGGAATGGGATGGAATAGAAGGGGGGAGTGTGGAGAGAAGCAAATACCAACTTAGATACGGGGAAAACAAGGGGAAGTTTTCTTCTACTACTCGGTATAATGAATGATACGAGTTTGATTTAGGTACTTGTGGGTGCTGCTACAGTTGAGGATAGGTAGCCATGTGCCTTGTTTCTTATGAGGGTTGCGCTGCTGCGACGCTCTGGCTGGGGCTGTGGAGGCCACATGCCTTTGCCTTGTGCTGCTGAAATTTTCGTCTTCTGATTAGTTTCATGGACTTATTGGCAGCAGTTTGCTAGAAAATGGTACGATGTGGCACTGATACGAGAGTAATGATTTCTGTTGATGTGCGGGTGATTGCATGTTGTACAAGTGTTTAGAAACATTAAGACACCGGGGCTTTTTGTTTGGTGTGTGAGTTGCCGTGCGTGCCCTGCCCGAATATGAATATGAATGTACCTAAGAGGGAGGCATACATGAATACTAGGAGGCAATTCAAGGTCGAGGTTTCTGATTGGATTTCCCCAAAGTCTGGGGACCTTCTTATGTGATTTAAACCCCATATGCGTGCGTCCGTCGGCGTCTTGAGTGCGTACCTGTGCAACGCCGTACTCGCCTACGGGAGCGGCTCTTGTACCATCTTACACCTTTTAATATGTATTTTTTTTTTTCTTTTTAGTTAATGTTCTGACGATAGTGCTTTTCAGAGTAAAAGATGGTGGTGCTACATGGTAGGTACCATCTTTGTGGGACACATATCCGTGAGAGCATATGGCTGAATCTCCAAAGTTGAAGACTTCAGCTTGGCTCTCACGGCATGTGGCATATCTCTCCCCCACTTAGCCGACGGCAACGACGCCCGGCTTCTTATTCTTCTTTGTTCTCGGGTCACTAAACTACATGTACCTACCTACTGTTAGTAGCCTGTTCATGCCGGTAAACTGCACAAGCATGTAAGAAGAAAAGCCAGTAGGTAGTGACTGAATGCATTTTAATGGATACCCTCCCTACTGCTGCTGCTGCTGCTGCTGATGCTTCTGCTTCAAAACCTGGTCGATACGGTAAGGCTGGGAAGGGGATTGTGTTGACCTTGTCGGATTGTGTGATGCCGCTCATCCATTGGGCAACGGCAGGGCGCCGGAAGCACACTTGCGGTCTAGATGTTGAGATGGGGGAAGGGATCGAGATCACGTCAGCGACTCTTTGGCCGTTCCGGCGCATCGGGAGAGGAAAATTGCCGGCTTTGCTGCTGCTGCTGCTGCCGGCGGGTGATCTGATCAAATGAATGACTGTCTGCGTGTTGCGTATACTGAGCATGCTACACGAATACTCGTAATGACATGCTGATACTATTACTACTGCTGGCGGCAGTATCATGAGGTCGGGTAATACGGGGCGACGATGGTATCCGACTCCAGGCCAGACAAGGAAAAGTAGTAAACAATTAAATGGCAAACATGGCCACGACCACGTCTCCTTACTTACAAAGCGTATATGCACATGTATGTAGGTAATAGGGAGCATGCGATGCAACTCCTGCTCTGCGTAAAGACAAGCAGCGGTGGGGTTGAACTCCTGGTGGCTTGCATGACTTTTTGGCTATGGCTACAGATTCTGCTGCTGTTGAGACAAGACATTCTTTGCTTTTTTTTTTTTGCCCTTCCCACGTCTCTTCTCTTTACGCACACCATTTTTTCTTTCCTTTTTTACCCTTTGTTTCAATCTTTTGCTCACCGCTTCAACAGGCGCTGGCGAATTAGGAGACTCAACGAGACACACCACATTCTGCTACTAGTCTCAAGTTGTGTAACACATATACCAGCAAACGGGCTGCTGTGCCTGTTTTACCCGTGCGCCCCGAGTTTGCAAATTGTTGCACTAACCATGTCGAAAGGTGGTGTGCTGTAATACGAGTAGAGAGACGGGTACGCAAAGGGCTTGGTTGCCTGTCAAAGTTTGGGGATTAAGGAATTTGGGAGGGTGTTGGCAGACAGCGTTTTAGTGAGGTAAGGAATGGCGGAGAGTCGAGTTTTGTCTGTACTTTACGCGTCACGAAGATTTATCGTGGGGGTTTTCTTCCCAACTCTCCTCTATCTGTTAGTCGTCCTGCCATTTTGAAGCATAGATCGTCCTTTTTTTCGTCTCACGTGTTGGTGAGGAATTTTTCTTTCTTAGTGTTTCTTTCAGATTCCTTTAAAATTTGGCTCTGCTTTGCCCTCTGCGTTTCCCGTCTACGGCTACAAGTGATTTTTTCTGACATGTTCTCCACGTGAGAATTGTTTGGTGGGCTGTGACTGTGGCACATGGTGTGAGAAGAGCAGCGCCAGTGAGAGGCTATAGCGGCCGCTCCAAGCTCGCTGGTAAGCTGAAGTGGTCTCATTGGATGCTATGCTTTTCTCTCTTGATGATTCATCATTAATGCTATTAATGAATTTGCACAGAGTCGTCGAGTGTGCCTCATTTCATCATTCCATACAACGAACGACTTCACTTGTCTCACCCGTCAATCCATCAGATTTAGCCATCCCGCAAATGTGGGGGTGGGGTTTGATTGTCCTCTGTGGGCTTTGCATCGGGTTAGCAGCCAAGCGTCAGCAGACTGATTGTCGCGATGTAAGCGTTCGATCGCGAAAGAGCCGCCTGTTCTCTTTCGACAGAATGATTAAACGCATCATCCTCATCTCCAAAAGGAATAGAGGGAGAGGAAGGCGCCGCAGAACGGAGATTCTGGGTGGCAAATCACTCAGCGGCCAGCACCAACCAGCCGTCTTGATACTATCAAATCAATATCACGTCTGTTTTAGGTGCATATCTGTGCATGAATGGATGTGCAATCTCTGATTAGAGATGGCCCAGGGCTGGGGGAAAGGCGGGGAAATACAGCAACCTTTCAATTCTGCCTATCTTGCCGATAAAGCAGCCCATGCACGCCTTGATATCTTCCGGCCCTTCTGCCCTTCTATACAGCCAGCATCATATCATCCTTATCTTGCATTCCCGGCGGCGATACTTGCGGGGGATCTTTACCCAGATTACAAAGTAGCAAGCTGTGCTCAATCAAGCCGCGGCTTCTGCTCGCTCCGCTGCCCAATTAAGACATGCTCGGCAAAAATCCCAACGTGGATGGCGAAGCGAATTCAACTTTGGCTGGGTGATGGGTAAAAGCAGAATTACCGAGATTGATACTCGCCTCGTACGCTGGAATTTTGCAAAACCCCCACGGGGCCGTCACTGGCTCAAAACAAGAATAAGAATTGAAAATCACATGGCGTGAATGTACCGCTGGAGATCCTCTTTTTACGCTGGGGGATCGCCAGGCAGTGGGGTGGCAGAGCACACACAAAACATGAAGATTGATGCTCTTCGGTGATAACTCTCCCGACATGGCGGGAAAAGCCCAGAACTACAGACTGGCCACTGGGTCCTTTAAGATCGGGCCAAGTGCTGCTGCTGCTGCTGCTGCTGCTGCTGCTGCGACTCCATAGCCACTGACTAGCAAGCATAATTGTCAGCTGAATGCCTCGTATGTAGCGCAGAAATGAGACTGTTTCGTTGGCCGCAGTTTTAATCACGACGACAGGAAAATGCGCTTGCGGCGCCAAATTCGGGCCAGACAAGAAAAAAAAAAACTAGGACAAGATAAAAGAGAAGCCCGATTCCAGTTCTTCCCCTTTGTGGATTGGCGATGATACAAATTACCCAGTACACGCACCGCTGCTGTCTGATATGAGCATGTAAGAGGCATTTGTCTGAATCTCTCCAGAGCACGGAGTAGGTACCTCACTTAGCCTTGGATAATGAGGCTATCGCTGTCTCTCTCCAGGTTTGTCGCACCCCACTTCGCCGGGCCCTCTCCATGCCTTTGCCATTTGCAGGTACCGCTTCTAGATTCACCTGCACAGGCACTAGCATTACGCATAACTGTCAAGCGAAAATCGTCTGTGGCGAGCTGCATCAAGATGGTCGCATTTTGTTCTACCACCGCCCGGCTGGCCTGCTACGTTGCAATACTAGGCCGCTGAGCAGGGAGCAGGAAAAAAAATTTCAGAGCAAAAACAGCCCTGGAGCGCAGCTTGCTGCATGGGGAAGACGTCGTTCAAGGAAGGTCAGGTATCCAAGGCGCGCACCTAAATAAAGGAACATGCCTCGCAGCAGCCAATCAATCGCCGCGATGCGCAGGGCGTCAGCCCATCAAAGCAAACGCCCCTGTGGCTTGCCGGTACGTACCGCCCATCTAGACAGGTACCGCCCAGACCCTGCAAAAAAGCGTCATGTCCGGACAAGAGCCGAAGTACCCTTTGGGGGCCAGATGTGTACCCGCGGGCTGCAATACGCAAGCATTGCAGCCACGTTCCTCAGCCTCGCAAAAACGAAACTCGCTCCAGCTCAGAACTCGGCGAAACGGACACGCAGCAGAAAGAATCCAGCTCCAGCTCCAGACAAATCAACCTCAAACAAGCGTCGGCATCCCTGCCCAGTTGTGCCAACACAGCACAGCTGCCAGTCCGTGCGAGCTGCATCGCCAGATGTACCTGTAACCCGCATTGCATACAACTACTAGTGCGCCAATGCTTGTATCTGCGACCTGGAATCGTGCCTGAGCGACTGACTCGGCCGCAGACCTGGCCTTGTTCAATGCGATGCCATGCCATGCCATGCAAGGCACGCACCGCTGCCACCCACATTTCCATCGGAATGGGGGCCCGCAAAGAAGACACCGCAACTTGCATTGCAATCTGATTCTTCAAATCTGGAACCCGCGCAAGGATACAAGGCCCATCGTACGAGATCCGCTGCCGCCGCGCCATGTTGAAACCCCCGCGGGCCAACATCCAGGCAGGCCCAACAAATATCGAGAGCCGCAAGCGAGCCTCCGTGCTCTTTGCACAGGATCAGATCATTGCCAGTATCATACAACACCTGCAGGACAAAGTTGATCCGAATGCTACCCCGTCGACGCGGCCGTGTGGTTTGCCGGCCATCCGCCAATATGTGTATCGGCACACAGCCAGCACGATCGGATGATGGCGATCCACATGCTATATGATCATCTCACGCCTCATGCACAATATATTAAATCCGTCCCGAAGGCCACTATACTCTACTATACTATAGGCACACTATACGCCCATGGATAATGCCAAGCGCCATGCATACTGTATGTACTCCGTACGTCTGCGTGTATGCGCAAATACAAGTACATTTCAGGCCAGAACACGGAGTAGTGGGCTGCCTCAGTCTTCTCCCTGTTGCTCCACCACCAGTCTTTGATCCGCCTGCTTTCTCTCTTCGGTCAAATCAGTGGGCTACGCTGAAATCGCCAGATGGCGCCTACTCCGTACGCACGCAGGGGGAGGAGAATAACACCCCTGGCGATTTCAATGCGCCGAAATCTATCCTATCGTGGGGGGGGG